>OY726524.1:54063421-54465921 GCA_963383655.1 Bathymodiolus septemdierum
TGTAATTGTCGTCTTCCCTGTAATTAGTGTTAACCTTTGTCAATTGTAATGTGTAAATAAGGGTAATAACAAAATTACGGAACTGCGAACAATCTTACAAAGGGAAAGTCAAAACTCATAAGTATATAAACAGACAAAATCAGTCAACAACCGGAAAACTGTGAAAACCGTAATGACCCTGACTTGGTACAGGCATTTTTAAGGAAATGGTTGGTTGAATCAGATTTTAAAGCGCCAAACATCTGTCATATTCTTCAGCTTGTTGAATGTGGTCAGCATTTGGTATATATCTTTATTCTCATATCCAATTTAGGGGCCGTTGTGGTCGTGATCGAATGGTAGTTGGATGTATTACTACCTATGCAATCAGTGCCTATCACCACTAACGTTTTGAGTTCTAATCCCGCTCAGGCGAGGTTTACTTGATACAACATTATGTGATCAAGTTTGTCTATGAAATATTGTTGAAAGCTGCGTTAAACACCATACCCTAACCTTCACAGCTTAAATTACATGGTAAAGAGATAACTATAAAAAATACAAGCATATTTACAAGAGTAGAAGTAGTATGTTATCGTTGTTTTAATGAATGGACATTCCAGTATGAATAAAATATAATTTACTGAATATGTTTGTTATATTATCCAATATCATATGGTTAAAATCATTAGCATTTAAAACAAAAGTTAACATTAAATTTATTGGAAGAGCACCAAACAAAATAATATAGTTTGTTAAATAGAATATCAATTAGGCCATGTTTTTATTATTTGATATTTGGATACATTCCAGAAATGTGTTTGGACCCGGAAAGTCTCAAATGTATTATAAATCATATTCCATTGGGAATAACAATGACACAATAACTAATTAGGCATTATGATTAGCTAAGTTAATTGTTGCTAATAACAATTCCTTTCATTGGTTAATTGAGATATAGGAAGGTAATCGAATATTATAATGACAGGCAGTAAACTTAGATTGAGTAGATATGTTTTATATACAGGTGTTAGCTGAAATATCACAAATGTTAAATTATAGGGTGGGGTAAGGGTAATGGTGCTTAACGCCACTTTCAACAATATTTCAATTATATCGGGGTCGTCAGTTTTATTGGTGGATGAAACCGGAGTACCCAGAGATAACCACAGGCCTGCCGCAAAAATTTAGGGAATACTGCAATAAATGATGAGGTATCACTGAAATAATTGCATGTAATGATTTCAAATTTTGCATTGAAATAAATGAACAGCACCCACATCCATTTCAATTACTGTTATTCATTTATTAACAATCACAAAAACTCTACAAAATAAGTCATTACCCGTTATCTATGACATCCCTTTGGACATAGAGTTTTTATGAATTAGATTTACTCAAACATGCCTGGTAATAACCTGTTATTTCCCTATATCATTCTACTAAACGTGTGTTTTCTTATAATAAGAAGGCCCGGTGGCTCAATGAGTTAGGTAGTTGGATTACCTAACAACTCATACAAGCCTATCACCAATACGGTGTGGGTTCACACCCGGCTTTGTAAATTACAAAAAAATCCGGATGCATGTGACTCGCAGCCGCAAATGATAAAGTTTACCAGTTGCTTGCCCATGGTCGGTGGTTCTCTCCGGGTACTCCGGATTCCTCCACCACTAACACTGGTCGCAATGATATAGCTGAAATATTGCTGAAAGTGGCGTTAAAACACCAAAAATCAACATCAATTCGTATCAGGACAACTCTGTTATCTGCGATAGCGATGAATAGTGATGAGGCTACTTCACACGATAGGCAAGACCTGATACAAAGTATTGTACTAGCACACTATGTAGTCAATGTTATCTAACATTTTAAAATAACAAAGTTTAAACAATTAAGAAGGGTTGAATGAAAATTATATAATCTAGTACATCGCTTTGAGAGCGACTACATTTTGTGCAAGACGTTACGTCATTTGTTGCGTTCAATCACTTTGAGTTTTACTAAATAATCCTCCGATTATATGTCACTTCTGTTGGAGAGATGCGGCATACCTGTGTATGTTCATTGCTATTAGATTGCAATTTATTGTATATTGACAACCCGTAGTTCACGTGTATGCTTAAGTTTTAATGTTGATATGTGTTATAGATGTCATATGTCTATAAACTGGGAGTGTAATATTATTGTCAACATAACATATTTCATATTTAGTATAAACAAGTATCAAATGAAACATGAATATCAAATAATGGTCAACACAGGTTAAACAGCAAAAATAACAAAACAATTATTTAAAATCTTTTAACAAAATAATTAAAATGTCTATCAATAGCTCTGATCCAACCGCACATACAGTGTTCTTGTCACCGGATCGTTGGTTCATACGTCAAATTACACCCTATTGATTGTAATACACGATTTATCTGATTGTTAGATTTAAACAGTATAACTTCCGACGGGTAACGTTCAATCAAACATAAGCAGAAACTGTCAGAATATATATTAAATATTGAAAGTGATTTCAATTAAACAGACGTCAGAATACATGTATCAAATTTTACCAACTGTTGTTTGTAGGAGGGTTCATGTCCTATTTACGTTATTTGTGTTTGCTTGCGAATAGCAGTGTCCAACACATATTTTGTTGTGTTTTTCTTCTTTTTTTTCTTCGTCTTGTATACCCTATGTTGCCAATTTCTGTGGTTTGTACATTTTGATTGACCGTTCGGAATTCTCTAACGTTTATTTAACAGTATGAATGAATGGCCGTAGCGCAGTGAAGACAAATTCCTCACTTTTGAAACAGCAAGAATAACCTTTGAGGACAAATAAAGTAATGATTGTCTTTGTTTCAATATGCTTTTGATTGATTTCACTCATAAATCGTTGCGGAAGAGGATCGTATTGTGTTCTTGTTTTGTCTTCAGTAGTAACATATATCTTATATGAAACAGCCCATTTCCTGGAAAATACAACATCTCAAGGGCCGACAACTCATATTTTCTCGTATCCTATAGGCCTGTGTAACCAACCACAAAAACAGCATTGCTAGTCTTACAGTTACTTCCACATTTATTTTAAAATGGCAGGTTGATACTATAACATTGTGTTGTTTTTCAATATTTTGGCAATGTTTCTGTTTCTTTCTGTTTCTGCCAATTAATTGCCTCCTTCATCATGTTGAAGATTATTCAATGACTTTGGACTGCGCATTTTAGTTGAACTATTCAAGTGTGTGGGATAATGATTTAATGGGGCTTATTTACAATTAAAAGTTAACTACAAATGTATATATATGTTGGGACTGCCTGGCGGCTAACGGGACACACTCCTGGTCTTAAAGGCTTCAGGTGTGTCCAGCTCCACAATGTCTGGTGGCAGCAGATTCCAATCCCTTGTTGTTCTTGGGAAAAAGGACATCTTTCTGATTGTAGTAAAGACTGATAAGATAAACTCACCTAAACCCTTTACTACAATATCTGTGTTCAATGATATCCTTTTCGTCGCTTGATCTGTATTTGCTGCGTATATATATACGATCTTCTACAGTTTGCATGTGTCTTTGTTTTCAGTGATGTAAGCGGTAGCTCTTTGTTGTTGTTAATGTAAACAGATTTTCCCGTCAGGCAGTCACAGCGTTGACTGATGTTTTTGTCTAATCGGAAAAGGGGTAAACCAAAAATGTAATGGAATTGTGTGTAACAGTAATGTAGGAGTATATTAATACGAAAAATACAAGTGGATATAGGTGGTATTATACTTTGCCGTGAATTTTTTTGGAGCTGTCACTTGAGGACGTCCATCTTATCCGACATGCGCAGTCCAGATCTCTGCACCGTGTGATTCTGAATTTTTCTTCCGGTGTCTCCTGATCAGACGAAACGACCGTTGTTCATGGTTTGTAGATGAATTACGCACTTGTCTCCTTGCGGAGAAAATGGTATGGATGCATAGCAATAGCGTTGTTACCTGCAATCGTCATTTTTGTAAAAAAACAAAACAGTTCCTTTTTGTTTTAACCATGTGACAGTTTTCATCCAATGAGGATATTTTAAAATATAAGAAAAATGATAACAACCAAGCTTGAAACAATACGAATATAAAAATATAATATGTCATTCTATTTATAGATGGCGAATTACAAGTCAAAGGTACAACAATTACAGATAAACATAGCACAGCTATTATCAAAAAAGAAGTCCTTAAATTCTAAAGTAGTGACCATGGAGTTTGAAGCATTTCAACAAGCCGTAGACAAGGTTTGTAGGGAAATTATTCTACTGTAATAAACTTTCATCAGTTGAAGATTGAAACGAACGTACTAAATATTGTTATATGATTGAATATGAAGCATAGACACAAATTTTGGAGATACCAAAGGGGTATTCAGATTACGAAAGCCCAGATGGATCATTCAAGATTCGAAATTTGATATTTAAAGCAACAAATCAAGAAAGCTTTGAATTATTATTTTTCAATTGCCAATGAAATGGTTTTCAACATGATCTCACCCAGAACAAAATAGAAGAAGAAGAAGAAGAAGAAAAAGAAACGAACAAAATCTGTTTAACTACATGTATATGAAATACATTCATTCATAAACAAAACTTAAAGAACACACAAACGTACCTAAATAAGATAAAGAGTTGGATACACGAACGACATTTAAAACCAGCAATGAACTGAGGTACTTCGGAAGATCAAGCGGAGTTCTAGCTCCACTAGTGGCACCCGAAGTTTACAGTAACATTTTCTTAATTTACGTTGATAATAGTAAATACTTGCTTTTATTTTGTATTAATATTAATGTGAGTATCTCGTCCTAGCTAGGCATGATTTATACGATTGTGATAAATGTTATGCAACATTCGCGCCACAATCATTGCTTGTTCATCTTCATTTTGTTTGTTGTAGATACAAAATGACGAAGGTTCAGCACTGGAAGTAAAGCAGACTCTTGTAGGCTTAGAGAAGGCCTTGAAGAAAGAAGGATTGTTTAAAAATGTTAAAGGACTTTTTGTTGGAATGAAGAAAGAGTTTCTTTCTGTAAGTTTAAGTTTGATAATGTTATCCAAATAGTTCAGCAAGAAAGATATGTGAAACAATTTGTTGAAATAAAGAAAACATAAATAATAAATGTTCGGACAGCAAAAAAAAGTGCTTTTATCGTTGTTCCTCATCTTACTCTTATAAATACTGTTATAGTGACAGCCGGAAACTTTGAGCCGTAATGAAAGCGGGAGGTTTGGCGCTTTAAAATCTGATTCAACCCACCATTTCTTTAGAAATGCCTGTATCAAGTCGGGGTCATTACGGTTTTCACAGTTTTCCGGTTGTTGACTGATTTTGTCTGTTGATATACCTATGAGTTTTGACTTTCCCTTTGTAAGATTGTTCGGCGTTCGGTAATTTTGTTATTACCCTTATTTAGTGTTACCATATCGTTTTTGAGAATGATTATGATTCGTATCAGACTCTATCCAACATGTGAACATATTTTTTGTCGTTCGCTTTCCTTTCTAGTTGCGTTCACCGTTTATTTAATAAATGAATCTATTTTTTCTACAATGCACGTAGTGGATATATTGTTAATATTAGAAATTTCTGATTGTTTGGTTCTGTTGCCTCAGAGTATCTATTTCTCCAACATAATGATATTTTCTATGGATGTGTTTCGAAAATTCACCAAGACAGAAATTATATAAAACGTACCTACTCTACTTCTTTAACATTGTCTTTGATATGCATAATTATACTAATTTGACAATATCCTAACAGTAATGCAAAATAAAAATAAATGTTAATGTTGATACTTCTGCATCTATTTTAAGTTATATACTGTAGGAGTATTCAATATAATTAGAAGATTATCGATCAACAATGTATTCATGCTGTCTTTAAATTTGGTGTTTTTGTTGGAATTTCATTGCTTTAATCTAAAATGATGATATAGATTCCACTCGAGAAGATTGTTTCGTCTGTTAGTGTGATATTTAAGTGATTTTTCTGTTGTATGACTTTATTTGAGTACAAGAACAAACAAGAGTGATAATGTTTCAATTAGTAATGCTTTGATTGTAGTCTCCATCATCTAAGCCACAGCCCCCATTAGATCTGGATGCTCTTGACGATGACGAGAAAAGAGAAAATAAAAGTAGGGTCCCAACAGCAGCTAACTTACATAGAGCTGAGAGCAATACTACGGCAAGGTATGTTTCTTTCCCTTTTGTATATAATGTATTATTCGTGAAGGTTTGCTATATGGTTTGTGCATATGTTTGATTTATCGACGATTTGCATATTTTCGACTTTTGACTCTAAAATTATACATTTTACAGGTGTAATTCCCCGTTAAGACGGACAAAAGAGTTCCCTTTCAGGTAAAGTTCACGGAAAATAACATAATTTTGTTCGCATGCACGCTTCAAAATTTTAGCGTTGTAACAACTTAACAACTTCTCTGATCTTTTTACAAAGCTCAAATATCTACAAATTAATGATGAGAAAATTATACTCAAAGTGACATAAAGAGGTATAATTTGACAATCAAATCAATGTATATTAATTGACTGTTGTTTAACGTCAAGCGAGCAAAATTTCAGAATACTTACAAATTATAAATCATTTATATGTAGGCGGTAATGTGATAGGCCAATAAGGGAACGTTGTCATTGGTACAAGGAAGGAGGATTGATAGATAGGGCCGGGAAATTTTGCTTGCAACTGTCAAATTTCCACCACTCATAAAAACTTATTTAGAGCTGCAGCAAGCTGTCATTTACATAAAAGAAGCATATCATCTATTTGTCTATTTGGTTTGTCTCAAACAACCAGTGGGCGCCTCTTTCTTTCTTGGGTGGAGGGGGGGGGGGGGGGTGCTTCAGTATCCAGGAACGGAGAAACTACGGGTTTTATTTCTATTATAGAGGTTTCCTCGGGTGATTGTATATCTAAATTATAACCGTATTCTCAGTACTAAACTATTAAGTTGAGTATTTTCAAATAATCGTCCCATCTTATCCGGCAAAAAGATTTTCGGAAGATATCTACACCTCGCTGAATATTATTCTATCAGTTGCGTACAGATGACGAAAGATAACATTAGCAATCATATTTTGTTTTAAAGTTGACTATTGTTTCAATATTATGTCATAATATGGCCATGTATTTAATATTAAAATAATGGCTAAGGACATCGGCTCTCTTTAATAGAACTCACATTATACATGTGATAAAATATCTGTCACGGAGACTAAGTAATAGTATGTATAATGTTCAAGATTATGACATTCTTTACAATAATTATATTCGTCCAGTTATATGTGAGGGTTAGCATTTTACTCACGTGTGGAAAACGCTTGCATGATCGCATCATTTCATTAAGAGAGCAGGTTTGGGCCCATACCACTAGTTTAATTCCGCATCTTTTTATTGAAGTGTATGTACCAAGCGAGGAAGGTGAGTGGTCATGTATTTGTGTGTTTGGGGTATCGTATATCCTCTTTCTATGACTTTGATTTATGATTTTGGAATTGTTTTGACGGTATGGTATTCTTTTTCCGTTTTTTTGCTACTAGTTTGAATACAAATTAATAATAAGTCTATCAAATACTGCAGTGTATGATTTTGGCATTTAACAGATGGCAACATTCCATGATCTGCTACCGACGAAAAAGATAATTAGAACAATAATAGATAAAACTAATTTGGAGTGGATCGGAATATTTGTTTGACTAATAAAAAACTGAACATGTTTTATAACATTGTCAAGTACGGACATTTTGACTTTCTATTTCATCTACAAATCACTTGTTCCACCTCATTTATACATCCTATTATTCTGAGTCAGGCTTATTTTAGGGATTTGGTGTTAAACGCCACTTTCAATAATATGTCAGTCATATCGTGTTTTATTAGTGCCCTGTTGCAAATCACTGACAAACTGTATAGCATGTTTTATCGAGTACACCTTGCCATAAGTGGGATTCGAACTCACAACTTTTTAGTGGATATAGGCACTGACAGTTGTAAATCCATACGACGACCATTTCTGAGTTCATATTAGATGATAATATCATAAGATGATATAAAGAACAATTTTGTCGCTGAAAAATTGCTGAAAAAATATTTGTTAAATAAGGGTAATAACAACAATACCGAACTCCGAACAATCTTACAAAGGGAAAGTCAAAACTCATAAGTATATAAACAGACAAAATCAGTCAACAACCGGAAAACTGTGAAAACCGTAATGACCCTGACTAAAGAAATGGTGGGTTGAATCAGATCCAATGGCTAAACTTGGTTTGGTAATAAGCCTATGCGATATTCAACTTCTGAACATTCTGTTTAAAGGAAATACTAGTTTATAATCAAAATAAATTGAAGTTATAATATATGGGGCAATATGGTTACTTGAGAAATTTAATGTGGTATTCTTACAATTTTATGCAATATCAAAATAAATTATATCAATACTCATCAACTTAAGAAGGATATACTTAAATTAAAGATTGTTTAGCATGTCCTTAATTGAAGACAAACAAGCATGATGCCACATTATTTAAAACAAATACAGCCGTGTAGGTTAGAAAACATTTCGGGTTTTTACAAAAAGACGTTTCTTTTGTTCAAAGGAAATTGTTTATGCTATATTTTTACACTCATGATAACAAATTAATTTCAATTTGAACTACATAAATTGATTGCGTTACTAATAAACTTTAATAGGTCTGTGTTTGCTATTGTTTTATAATATACCTAACAATCAATTAATGCTAAAAATATATATTTTGTCGACATCTAGGTCATTTTAATTATGTTTTTCGCTTACTTATTGGAAACTTCTGTTGTAGTTCATTCAAGTTTGTGCTTATTTTTCTTATCTTTCAAACAGATCGTATTAAATAACCGTTCGATTCATTCAACTTTGTAATGTCGCCAATTTTAAACAAAGCACATGAAATTGATTTCTTCTAAAGCAAGCAAAAGAACATTTGTTTGAGAGTAACACGAATGTGACATCTAACTTGTTCTAGTCCGTTTCAGACAATCAATAAACGTTACTGGGCATAAACCTTTAAACGCCTTATATTTCAAGCTTGAAAACAACCCACGACAATCATTGACGTTTGACGTATTGTCTGTAGCAATTTGCTTGAAAAATCGATTATTATCAAAACAAAGGTTCAGGGCCCTCAGGCATAAGTAACCAAAGCCAAGTTTGACTATCCTGTTTTTGGTCCTTTGTTTTCTTGATCCCAACGACTATCAAATTATTTGGTTTTCTAATCCTTACACTTGAAGTTATTACGGAAATGCGTCGTGCGCACTACAATTAGATATCTACGTTTTCATTGGCTATCCTCTTGAAATTCTTGTGTTTACCTTCTCATAAAGTCTTTGACATTATTTGGTTTCAATCATTTCACTGTGAGCGTACCTGATGACGGTTATTAGAGAATAGGCATTGTGTACACTACATTAGATATCTACGTTTTAATGTAATTGAAGTTTCATGGTATTTACTGTTTATTCTGCATAGGCATTCTATTTTATTTCACTTTTTATTTTATGTTTTTGTTTATAGTGTTTAGCGCTACTTTCAACAATATTTCAGTTATATAACGGTGGTCAATTTTATTGGTTGCGGAATCGGGAGTACACGGAGAAAACCACCGATATGCCGCAAGTCACTGACAACTTTGTCTTTCTTTAAGTACATTAAATGCAATTATCAAAATTGTTCACATTTTTTCAAAAGTCTATTTATATTTTAAACTTGTAGGCGATATGCAGCAACAGTACATATTGAGGACGTAAAAAGTGTCAACAAAGCAGTTGGAAAATTATTTGGACACCTCAAACCTCCTAAGGGAAGTGAATCAAAGGACGCAACCATGTTATCTATTCAAAGTCGTTCTAGTGCAGTTGCGAAGGTCAATGACTTTGATGACACAAACTTTTCTGATGTAATTAAACGATTAAAACAATTTGAAAAAGAACTAAACAGACAACGTGCTTCTCAACAGACAGCACTAATGAGGTAAGTACATGTATAGGTTAATGTAATTTGATGTAGATCATTGTCCACTGATTTCTCGAAGCTTTGTGTACCTTCAGTTAAATCGAAAAGAATTAATGATGAGATTGACCAGGTGGTACAGCGAATGAAGCTACTCATTATATAAGAAATATGACCAAATTTAATTTATTATTTGTATAAACTGAGCACTGCATTCGTAATGTATCGAATAGAACGAATTCATAGCGAGAAAAACAAACAGATGGATATTGTATGGAACGTATTTCATGGGAATGTGATCTCATTGGTAGCTGAGTTAGAAAACCTTGGTGATAATCAAAGGGGTAATCAGAAGTCATAATTCTATTAGGAAGAGACAATAAAATGGTCAAGCGAAATATAAGAAAAGCCCAATTAATGATCTTCCAAACACTACACAGAAAACTAAAGATTGAATAACATGATCCCACTAACAATGGAGGAGAACTCGTGTTCTTCGGAAGGATAAGCAGTTTCTACTCCACAATAACATAATCTCCACTAACAATGGAGGAGAACTCGGGTTTTTCGGAAGGATAAGCAGTTTCTGCTCCACTAGTGGCACCAGTCATGTTACTCTTGATATATTGCAACTAGGAAATGATTCTGTCAATACCAGTTAATTTACAAGATAAATATTTCATGTTATTCAATGGCCATATCCGTAAATTACGTCAGGATTTCACTTGTTATTATATATTTCAGACTGACAGATGAAAACCAATTTCTTAAGAAATCCATGTTAGACTTGCGAAAAGACCATGACAGGTATTTATTGTAGAGTGGTTAAGTAATTATTTGGGCTATATATATATTTTTTTCTCTCGAAAATTATGTAATAATGATATATGATTATCTATATATAAAAAAGGAATAGAAAATCGACATAACGGGAAAACCTTATCTTTCAAATTTACAAAACTGTTTAGTAAAAAAAAAAATATATCTAAATATACTCTATTTTTTAAATTCAAATGTGTATTTAAAAATAATTTCGACCATATTTCTACTTCTACTAAATACTGACTAGCTACAACATATTGAAATAGTATCAAGTGATTTAATTATTATTGAATATTTGTGTTCTTAATGAAAGAGTTTAATCTATTTTTTGAAAATCCTGTAATTCGTTTGTATTTAATTACTAAAACATCAATGCTCGTTATTGTGTTATTTTAGTAACATTTTAGTTAATTTGAACTAATAATGTATAAGGATTTATTGTTTTGTTCACAGAATAAAGGGAACTCAGCCAATTTCATCGAAGGCCAAAGATAAACAAGTTGCACGACTTGAACAAAAATTCAGGACACAGAAGAAAGGCATGGAAGGGAAAATTTCAGAAATAGAAAGTGAACTTCAAGTCAGTTTAGAAAAGTAAGTTTTAAATAACATGCTGAAATGAGAAATTTATAATGAATAAGATACAACATTATTCCATTCATTTTTAAGTTGCTACAAATATACATTTTAGTTGTTAAATTAATCTCTCACATTGTGTTAAGCTGATACCTCTGCTTGTGAACTATCAGTTCTGATGGTATTTTACACCTATTTGTCAGTGCTTCTCAGCAGACATTGTTTATTAGATATATATATATATATATATTATTGAAATTTATAGTTTACCCCTGTAATTATTATTAAGATTAAAATTGTCCTCCATTACGCAAAGATAACCTTAGCCAAATTTGGGTATCCTATTTTGACACCGGTTTACTTGCTTCCAATGACTTTAACATCATTTAGATTTCTAATCTTTTTACTTGAAGATTATACCAGATGGTGGTCGTATCCACTAAATGTGATAAAAAACTGTTTTTTATTATTTCAGTACATTGAAAGAAAAAGATGTTCTAGAACAAATGATAATGGACGGAGTATCACGGCTTAAGACTGCCATCATATCATTGCATCAGAAATTGTGTATTGGAGAAAAAGAAAGTCGAGAAATGGGAACAATATTAGAAAAAGAAGAAGACGAGGAAGGAGCATCCGGGTCTAGTGAGATGCCACGTGATATTAGTGTTGATGAACTGATGGGAAATATTGCCAGCATAGAAGATGAAGCTAACCTCTTACAGGAAAGAAATGACAGCCTCCAAACGTATGTAAAACATTATCCTATACGGGATTTGATAACGTTTGTTCTTAAATGTGTTCCTGTTTCAATTTTCTCTTTCTTTGTGGATGCTTCATAATCTCATATTAAAAAATATTTTGAACTTGCATTTTTCTTCTTCTTCTTTATCTCTTCTATAAGTACAACAGTAAGGATGGCACTTCGCCTTCTTTCAAGTGTGTATATAAAAGCCTATGAAGTTCTTCCCTGAATTAAAAATACTGTTTTCATATGACTAACCTTATTATCATTGGATTGGATGGGGTGAGATTTCAAATGTACATTCATTGTTTTATTGGTAAATATGAAAAGAGGTACAAGTGGTCAAGACGTTCCTTCTAATACAATTATTGAGTTACATGTAACAAGCTGTGTATGCTTCTACACACAATAAAGTTATAAACAACAGACATGTTGCTTTATTTGGTGAAACACCATTAATTAGCCTTATTTCTGTGCTTTTGCAAATATAACAATAGATTTATTTTCAGATATATTGCAAAAAAATTGATAGCGAAAAATATATTGAAGACAACATTTGTTTTTGTAATTGAATGTCATCAAATGTGATTGTATTTCGTTACAGCATAATATCAGAGAAAGAGTCGGAAATTCACAAACTGAGAACAACCGTATTTGAAATATCAAACGAAATTGGTAAAATGCATGGAACAGTCACAATATTTGATGGGTCTTCAGGAGCACACCACGGACGAAGGACATTCACAACATCAGTTATGGGACTCGATTCAAAGGAAAAAGAGCTGGCAATAGCAAAATTACAACAAGTCAACGCAAGCATTCAGCAATATAAAAGGTATTCATCTACTGTTATATTGGCTCTACCGAACGAAAGCCATCTTGGCCTTTATTAACAATTGTTCGTCCGTCATCTGTCCGATAGCCATTTCGTTACACCAATCCTCAGATATGAAATAAACTTTCCATATGATAGATATAAATAATAAGGAATAAAGTTGTCCCATTCCTATAAGACCAACATCCAATATTTATTCATCCTTGTGTGAAATCTGGAATTTGAATTTAATGCTTTGCAAGCATTATCACATCATGTTCATCTGAAATGCATCGTTATTTGGTACTGATCAATATTGCTTGATATGCGTGTAGAAGATTCCAATTGGACTAAATATAAAAAATGCCCTTCAAAACCACTTGCACGCATCATTCGATACTCTTGGAGAAATGATATATAGATGACCATAAGAATGATCAAAATTTAGGTTCGATCAATCATACTATATTGTCGTAATATAATTCAAGAAACATGTGGTCACCTTATAAAGCTTTTTTCTTGCAGAAACTGTGTATCAGTTTCCAAAACGTCATTCAATATGGCCGCGAAGGAAACTAATTATAACTTTGAATTAATTCAATATGTAGAACAAAACCGCAAAATATCTGTTAATTAAAGGAATCGGATATCTATTTAATCTGGAATTCAAAAATAATTGCATGAACGCTACCAACAATTGATAATTGAAATATATATTGCATCCATGAATAAACCGCTGTTCATTATCACTGATATCGAATAACGGAGCGGGTTGCATTTTTAGAGCTTTGGTATCCTTTTTATGTGGGAATGGGTACATGTTTGTCGTCAACAGTTTTAAAAGGTTCGCGTCTGGTCGTTTGTCTATATATAGCATGATGCTGTTCGGTATTAATTGTCTATATATAGCATCATGTTGTTGGGTATTAATTGTCTATATATAGCATCATGATGTTGGGTATTAATTGTCTATATATAGCATCATGTTGTTGGGTATTAATTGTCTATATATAGCATCATGCTGTTGGGTATTAATGTTCGAATGCTTCTCGTCATTCTTTTGTGTAGTTTACTTCTATGACCATACGGTATTGACATACGATTATAAAGGAAATCATGCACCAACAAGTCTAATACCCTTTCAAAACAATTATTTGTGACCGTTTTATCATTTAGCTTTTATTGTTCTGCCTTTGACATATTTTGTATTCCTATGTTATATCAATTGACGAATTATTTACACTCATCTTGATCTATAATAGTCGTCTTTAATTATCGTCAGTAATTATAAAAACGTTAAAGAACACCGACGGGGCATTCTCGAATAAACAATCTATAGACACAAGCAACATTGGTCACATAAGATACAGGACGAAGACAAGAAAACACAACACAACACAGAAAACTTAAAAGATGAGCAACACGGACCCTAGTCAGGGGCGGATCCAGGATTTCAAGTTAGGGGGAGCGCAGTTAAAAAAAATTGCGCCGAGCGGAGGGAGGCGCGAAATTTTTGGGGTATTTCGTGTGAAAAATCACGATTTTACGCCAAAAAATCATATTTTTTCCAATTTTAGGGGGTGGGGGTGGCCCCTCCTGGATCCGCCCATGCTTGTTAAGTCCGGTAAATATTGACGGTGATGTAGGAAAGAAAAAGTAAATACATGTATGCTCAAATACTCAGGTATGGGTCCATAAAACTAGCTTGACCTCGTCACCTTTTATTGATTAGCGTGTACATAGGGAAGTGAGGGGTCATGTATTTGTAATAAGGGTATCGATTTTGCTTCTTTCTACTATTTTTCTAATGAATTTTGTAACTGTTCCGACAGTATGTTATTTTTTATATTCAATATAGTGTATTGATTGTATTCTAGGTTATTGCAAGAAGGTTCAAAAGGTAATCTGAATCAGACAGATGACCTACAACCATTAAGAAATCAGATAAATAAAATGTACAGTGAGTTTAAGAAGGATGTTGAGAGCTTTGAATCGGAAAAGAGTGGTTTGAGTATGGATACACTTGTAGACGAACCAACACAGCGAGACGATGTTAACATCATGCTGAAAAAACTGACGAAGATCGAACAGGCTTATAAAGTAATGAAAGAAAGAGACACTGATAAAAAGTGATAGATGTGATTTTGAAGTCAAACTATAAAAAACTAAGAGCCAGACAATATCGCAATGGCCATTACTGGGTTTATTGTCTTAATAATACTCAGAAAACCTGGCAGACACCTGCCAGAATAGCAAGACCGAATGCAAAATACGATTACTTGTAACGATAAACAATGCAACTGCTATATGTGTTTATGACTCAAACCATAAAATATTGTCAATTTTTGTAAGCATATTATTTCAGTTATCACGAAAAAGATGGTCAATATTTGTATGTTTTTGAAAGTGTTATGTATATGTGGTACAATGATGGATCTCTCTATGTTACACGCAGTTTCCCTGTTTCATAAATTATTTTAAATTCTAATATGACGTCATTCAAACGCTTTGAGTCCAAACCCGTGGTAAAAATATTATTAATCTATGACCGATTAAATTTATGACGTCATCGACAATTTATAGCGATATTTTACCAATTTTTACATATTAGAATCGAAATAATCATGGAAGCCATATGTATATATTGTTTTTATCACGGGTAAGCCTTTATGTCAGCTTTTTACCCCTCGCTTACGCTAGAGGTAAAACTTCGTGACATAAAGGCTTACCTGTGGTAAAAACAATATATACATATGGCTTCCATGAATTATTTCTAAAATAATTTATTTTGTATTTTATATGAGAAGCCTTAAAATATTGTCTTAATAATTCTTTATGCTGAAATTGTTGAATTTGCAGCAAACTTTTTATGCATATTATGTTCCCATAAATTAACAAATTAACCTTCGAATAATATATCATTTACTAAGATATCTTGGATAGCATAATATTATGATAGGAACAAATACAACAGAGTCAGAACACTTCCAAAGTTCAATTGGAATATACACATTAAATTGTTAGCATCGCTGTATACATATATACATAAAAAGGAGGGGGGGGGGGGGGGGGGGGGGGTCAGGTGTATTTTGAAAAGTCAAATAAAAACCAAAATTCCTTGTAGGATAATTAACTGTTATGATAGTATTTCACAACGTCGCTTACTTAGTTAGTGATTTGAAGTAGTAAATTAGGAATCCCGTACGACAGCGCTGCTCTATATGGAAGAGGGGGGGGGGGGGGGGGGGGGGGGGGGAGGGGGGAGGTACACATGTATTTTGAAAAGATAAATAAAGACCATAATTCCCAGTATCATATATAATTGTTGTCGTAGTATTTCAGCGCTCACTTAGTTAGTGATATAAAGTGGTAGGTTAGGAATCTCGTACGACAGCGCTGCTTTATTGATTCAACACAATAATCGTTTAAGGTGTGCATGTACATGTGTAAATAAATAATGGTTTGTTCTACCTTAATACAATATTTCAAATAATATTCCAGCTTAATGTAATTCCTAATGTTTACATAAACGTTGTAACAATGAGCAATCATTTTGACATTTCATGGAATCTCTATATTGGAACTAAATATTGCGAATATTGAGGTATCCCTGTTGTTCATTAATTAACTATATTAATTCTGAGCACATACCATATTTAGGGTTGTATAATGCGCATTGGTGCTTGGCCTTGAAAATCTCCAGAAAAAAACTAGTTCGTGTCTATAATGCGCATGAACTTTTAAAGAAATCGTCGTCGGAAATGTAAGAATTAAATATCAATCGTATATATTTTTCAGTCCTTTGAGCATGTTTCATTTGCTGGGAGAATTTAAGAACCATTTATCTCTTTTCATCTTCAATAAAGTTGCAAAATATTAAATGTGTTGGGTTTTATTGACGGACATGTGATTTCCCAGTCTGGGAAAGAGTGAAGCACATTGTTCCTGTTTATAATGCGCACCCCTCCTACAAATTAAAGAATCTGGGCAAAATCCTGCGCATTATACAACCCTAAATACGTCATAATGTTAAATACAACATCAATTAATAACTGGGATACTTTAGACCCTTGTAGCTTATTTGATTTTTTTGGTCTTAATTATGTTGCTTTTTCATTAATAAGGAAAATAGAAATATTGGGCGAAATTATTTTATGTGCCTTGCATACACATATATCCTACACAGAGATGCTGAATAGAACAACATACCTGATAGCACCACATCAGTATTTCCAGTTATTTTGAAAATAAATTGTAAACTCATAATAATTTTTAAGAACATTGTATTCGTTTATTTAGCAAAAGAATTTAATTGATACTCTCTGCATTTCACTCATTTTTAATATCCTAACATTTTTAGGCAGCTCAACTCACCACAGAATTATAAACATGTATTGACTGTATATAGATTATTGTTGACAACTGTTACGTACATCATTTGTTTGTTGGTATGTCTTCTTTAATTGTTCGTGATAAAATCAGAAAATATTCACAAGTTTTGACAAAAGTCAAATTAGACTCGTCTTACATGTTTTGTTACATTTCGACGACATAATATGCAATGTTTTCGATTTAGAAATTTAATGTAAAATCTGATAGAGTTATCTCTCTTTGAACAGTGGATATGTAAATATGATATTGCTATTTGTTTAACGTTTCAATGCATGATGATAAGAATGAAGAAATAAAGACCTACATGCGCCATATTGCTTTAATGAAACAAGGTAATACCTGTACATATGTAGAATATCGCTTCTACCATTGAAAATTGAGACGTTGGAATATTTTTTATTGCTTTTTTTCCATCTTTACAGAAATTAGAAGGTAAAATAAAACAATGTATAACATAAACATCTTCTACCATCTACCTTTATCAATAAAATACCAAAGTAACATATAGCACAGCAAACAGTGTGTATGTAATAAAATATGGTATATAATCTGGTTTTATGGTGATACAATTTCCGAATAGAAGCTTTGTACTCATACACCAATATTTTACAATAAGAAAATCGTACATACTGAATCTAGTGTTCTGATTGGATGTTTTTCATTGTCCGATTACTGTACAAATCCTACTCGGAAAGTTTTATGATCATTAGCCCAAGTTTTTAATGTTGTACCCTAAGACAATTGTAATAGCATTAAAAAACTATTCGGAAACATTAAGAAGGAGGTTAGTATTTGGTAGAGGTTGACGGATAAAACATGACTATTATATTTACGTATGTACGTACCAGTAATTTGAAATAGTATTAATTATGTACATTGTGAGAAACAGAATATTATCAATAAAAATTAATTAACAGCATATGTGTTCCCTCGTGTTATTTAAAAAAAAGTAAACTTAGCAGTTTTGGGATGAGCTGTCTTCGCACGACACGCATAAAATAATGCGAATTTATAAGATGGACGAAAACAATTATCTGACGTTGTCATGGAAAGTAGGATATTGATCAGCCAACAGTTGCCTTTCAATAATCAATGGATCACTGTTCGTTTATATCCGACATTTCGTTTACAAAACCAATAAAGATCGCCTGTTTCAACAAATCAAGCAGACGACTGTGCCCTTCATCACAGACTGCAAAGGCTAAATATAGGAGGGGATTATATTGGAAATCGTGTTGTGTATTTAGGTCAAGTAGTAAATCAACATCCCACTCCTTTACAGATCTTATATTGTCGTTGGAGATCCATTTACCAAGAAGGAAGGGTTGGGATTCCATTTACCAAGAAGGAGGGGCTGGGATCCCATTTACCAAGAAGGAATGGTTGGGATTCCATTTACCAAGAAGGACGGGTTGGGATCCCATTTACCAAGAAGGAAGGGTTGGGATCCCATTACCAAGAAGGAAGGGTTGGAATCCCATTTACCAAAGGAAGGGTTGGGATCCCATTTACCAAGAAGGAAGAGATGGGATCCCATTTACCGATTTAACCTCGCCACATGTTTGTGTCTGTCCCAAATCAGGAACTGGATTTCCAACGTCATATGTCTTTATTGTGTTCAGTGAGTTCATTTAAGATGAAAATTTATTGTTCGTTTTGCTGATATTGTTGGAATATTGATGACCATCTTTTAAACTTTCTTTTCATAATTCTTCTTTTCTTTTAATTAGCACTTGTCTATTAAAATTGGTGAGTGAGTGAGAGATTGTTGTTTAACAGCAATTCAGCAATTTTTCAGCTATATCATGGCGAGAACAAGTTAATTTTCAATGAGATGATGATGAGGTCTGCTTTGTACTACACGAACATGCTGAGTTGGAATTTAATAGTGCTGGCCTTCTGAAAAAAAAACTTCGCGGGTAGACATGTCGCTCCACTCGGAAACAATATTCTGATTCCGAGCCAACCAGTTTTTGATCTTTCTCCTTAATGCTGCGTGCTTAGCGGAGAAGTAACAAATACCAATTTCATAGTCTTTAGTTTGACCAGACCGGGGCTCAAACACACGATCTACCACACTAGAGGCAAACACGCTAACCATTACGCCACCGATTAACCCACGATCTACCACACTAGAGGCGAACACGCTAACCATTACGCCACCGATGAACCCACGATCTACCACACTAGAGGTGAGCACGCTAACCATTACGCCACCGATGAACCCACGATCTACCACACTAGAGGTAAGCACGCTAACCATTATGCCACCGATGAACCCACGATCTACCACACTAGAGGCGAGCACGCTAACCATTACGTCACCGATGAACCTACGATCTACCAAACTAGAGGTGAGCACGCTAACCATTACACCACTGATGAACCCCCGGTCTACCACACTAGAGGTGAGCACGCTACCCATTACGTCACCGATGAACCCACGATCTACCACACTGAAGGTGAGCACGCTAACCATTACGCCACCGATGAACCCACGATCTACCAAGCTAGAGATGAGCACGCTAACCATTACACCACTGATGAACCCACGGTCTACCACACTAGAGGCGAGCACGCTAACTATTACGTCACCGATGAACCCACGATCTACCAAACTAGAGGCGAGCACGCTAACCATTACGCCACCGATGAACCCACAATCTACCACACTAGAGGCGAGCGCGCTAACCATTACGTCAACGATCAACCCACGATCTACCAAACTAGAGTTGAGCACGCTAACCATTACGTCACCAATGAACCCACGATCTACCAAACTAGAAGTGAGCACGCTAACCATTACACCACTGATGAACCCCCGGTCTACCACACTAGAGGCGAGCACGCTAACCATTACGTCACCGATGAACCCACGATCTACCAAACTAGAGGTGAGCACGCTAACCATTACACCACTGATGAACCCCCGGTCTACCACACTAGAGGTGAGCACGCTACCCATTACGTCACCGATGAACCCACGATCTACCACACTGAAGGTGAGCACGCTAACCATTACGCCACCGATGAACCCACGATCTACCAAGCTAGAGATGAGCACGCTAACCATTACACCACTGATGAAACCACGGTCTACCACACTAGAGGCGAGCACGCTAACTATTACGTCACCGATGAACCCACGATCTACCACACTAGAGGCGAGCACGCTAACCATTACGCCACCGATGAACCCACGATCTACCACACTAGAGGCGAGCACGCTAACCAATACGTCAACGATCAACCCACGATCTACCAAACTAGAGTTGAGCACGCTAACCATTACGTCACCGATGAACCCACGATCTACCAAACTAGAAGTGAGCACGCTAACCATTACGCCACCGATGAACCGACGATCTACCACACTAGAGGCGAGCATGCTAACCATTACGCCAACGATGAACCCACGATCTACAACACTAGAGGTGAGCACGCTAACTATTACGTCACCGATGAACCCACGATCTACCAAACTAGAGGTGAGCACGCTAACCATTACAACACCGATGAACCCAAGATCTACCACACTAGAGGCGAGCACGCTAACCATTACGCCACCGATGAACCCACAATCTACCACACTAGAGGCGAGCACGCTAACCATTACGCCACCGATGAACCCACGATCGACCATACTCGAGGTGAGCATGCTAAGCTTTACGCCACCGATGAACCCACGATCTACCACACTAGAGGTGAGCACGCTAACCATTACGCCACCGATGCACTCACGATCTACCACACTAGAGGCGAGCACGCTAACCATTACGCCACCGATGAACCCACGATCTACCACACTAGAGGTGAGCACGCTAACCATTACGCCAACGATGAACCCACGATCTACCACACTAGAGGTGAGCACGCTAACCATTACGCCACCGATGAACCCACGATCTACCACACTAGAGGCGAGCACGCTAACTATTACGTCAACGATGAACCCACGATCTACCAAACTAGAGGTGAGCACGCTAACCATTACGTCACCGATGAACCAACGATCGACCACACTCGAGGTGAGCACGCTAACCATTACGCCACCGATGAACCCACGATCTACCACACTAGAGACGAGCACGCTAACCAATACGTCAACGATCAACCCACGATCTACCAAACTAGAGTTGAGCACGCTAACCATTACGTCACCGATGAACCCACGATCTACCAAACTAGAAGTGAGCACGCTAACCATTACGCCACCGATGAACCCACGATCTACCACACTAGAGGCGAGCACGCTAACCATTACGCCAACGATGAACCCACGATCTACAACACTAGAAGTGAGCACGCTAACAATTACGTCACCGATGAACCCACGATCTACCAAACTAGAGGTGAGCACGCTAACCATTACAACACCGATGAACCCACGATCTACCACACTAGAGGCGAGCACGCTAACCATTACGCCACCGATGAACCCACGATCTACCACACTAGAGGCGAGCACGCTAACTATTACGCCACCGATGAACCCACGATCGACCATACTCGAGGTGAGCACGCTAAACATTACGCCACCGATGAACCCACGATCTACCACACTAGAGGTGAGCACGCTAACCATTACGCCACCGATGCACCCACGATCTACCACACTTGAGGCGAGCACGCTAACCATTACGCCACCGATGAACCCACGATCTACCACACTAGAGGTGAGCACGCTAACCATTACGCCAACGATGAACCCACGATCTACCACACTAGAGTTGAGCACGCTAACTATTACGTCAACGATGAACACACGATCTACCAAACTAGAGGTGAGCACGCTAACCATTACGTCACCGATGAACCAACGATCGACCACACTCGAGGTGAGCACGCTAACCATTACGTCAACGATGAACCCACGATCTACCACACTAGAGGTGAGCACGCTAACCATTACGCCACCGATGAACCCACGATCTACCACACTAGAGGCGAGCACGCTAACTATTACGTCAACGATGAACCCACGATCTACCAAACTAGAGGTGAGCACGCTAACCATTACGTCATCGATGAACCCACAATCTACCAAACTAGAGGTGTGCACGCTAACCATTACACCACTGATGAACCCACGGTCTACCACACTAGAGGTGAGCACGCTAACCATTACGTCACCGATGAACCCACGGTCTACCACACTAGAGGTGAGCACGCTAACCATTACGTCATCGATGAACCCACAATCTACCAAACTAGAGGTGAGCACGCTAACCATTACACCACTGATGAACCCACGGTCTACCACACTAGAGGCGAGCACGCTAACTATGACGCCACCGATGAACCCACGATCTACCACACTAGAGGTGAGCACGCTAACTATTACGCCAACGATGAACCCACGATCTACCACACTAGAGGCGAGCACGCTAACCATTACGCCACCAATGAATCCACGATCTACCACACTAGAGTTGAGCACGCTAACCATTACGCCACCGATGAACCCACGATCTACCACACTAGAGGCGAGCACGCTAACCATTACGTCACCGATGAACCCACGATCTATCAAACTAGAGGTGAGGACGCTAACCATTACACCACTGATGAACCCACGGTCTACCACACTAGAGGCGAGCACGCTAACTATTACGCCAACGATGAACCCACGATCTACCAAACTAGAGGTGAGCACGCTAACCATTACACCACTGATGAATCCACGGTCTACCACACTAGAGGCGACCACGCTTACTATTACGCCAACGATGAACCCACGATCTACCAAATTAGAGGTGAGCACGCTAACTATTACGCCAACGATGAACCCACGATCTACCAAACTAGAGGTGAGCACGCTAACCATTACGTCACCGATGAACCCACGATCTACCACACTAGATGCGAGCACGCTAACCATTACGCCACCAATGAATCCACGATCTACCACACTAGAGGCGAGCACGCTAACCATTACGTCAACGATCAACCCACGATCTACCAAGCTAGAGTTGAGCACGCTAACCATTACGTCACCGATGAACCCACGATCTACCACACTAGAGGCGAGCACGCTAACCATTACGCCAACGATGAACCCACGATTTACCACACTAGAGGTGAGCAAGCTAACAATTACGTCACCGACGAACCCACGATCTACCAAACTAGAGGTGAGCACGCTAACCATTACACCACTGATGAATCCACGGTCTACCACACTAGAGGCGAGCACGCTTACTATTACGCCAACGATGAACCCACGATCTACCAAACTAGAGGTGAGCACGCTAACCATTACGTCCCCGATGAACCAAC
This sequence comes from Bathymodiolus septemdierum, assembly GCA_963383655.1. NCBI lineage: Eukaryota > Metazoa > Mollusca > Bivalvia > Mytilida > Modiolidae > Bathymodiolus > Bathymodiolus septemdierum. The sequence goes on from OY726524.1 coordinate 54,087,056, forward strand.
GATCTACCAAACTAGAGGTGAGCACACTAACCGTTACACCACTGATGAACCCACGATCTACCACACTAGAGGCGAGCACGCTAACCATTACACCACTGATGAACCCACGATTTACCACACTAGAGGCGAGCACGCTAACCATTACGCCACCGATGAACCCACGATCTACCACAGTAGAGGCGAGCACGCTCACTATTACGTCAACGATGAACCCACGATCTACCAAACTAGAGGCGAGCACGCTAACTATTACGCCAACGATGAACCCACGATCTACCACACTAGAGGTGAGCACGCTAACCATTACGTCACCGATGAACCCACGATCTACCACACTAAAGGTGACCACGCTAACCATTACATCACCGATGAATCCACGATCTACCACACTAGATGTGAGCACGCTAACCATTACGTCATCGATGAACCCACGATCTACCAAACTAGAGGTGAGCACACTAACCATTACACCACTGATGAACCCACGATCTATCACACTAGAGGCGAGCACGCTAACCATTACGCCACCAATGAATCCACGATCTACCACACTAGAGGTGAGCACGCTAACCATTACGCCACCGATGAACCCACGATCTACCACACTAGAGACGAGCACGCTAACCATTACGTCACCGATGAACCCACGATCTATCAAACTAGAGGTGAGCACACTAACCATTACACCACTGATGAACCCACGTCTACCACACTAGAGGTGAGCACGCTAACCATTACGTCACCGATGAACCAACGATCTACCAAACTAGAGGTGAGCACACTAACCGTTACACCACTGATGAACCCACGATCTACCACACTAGAGGCGAGCACGCTAACCATTACGCCACCAATGAATCCACGATCTACCACACTAGAGTTGAGCACGCTAACCATTACGCCACCGATGAACCCACGATCTACCACACTAGAGGCGAGCACGCTAACCATTACGTCACCGATGAACCCACGATCTATCAAACTAGATGCGAGCACGCTAACCATTACGCCACCGATGAACCCACGATCTACCACACTAGAGGTGAGCACGCTAACCATTACACCACTGATGAATCCACGGTCTACCACACTAGATGCGAGCACGCTAACCATTACGCCACCAATGAATCCACGATCTACCACACTAGAGGCGAGCACGCTAACCATTACGTCAACGATCAACCCACGATCTACCAAGCTAGAGTTGAGCACGCTAACCATTACGTCACCGATGAACCCACGATCTACCAAGCTAGAGGCGAGCACGCTAACCATTACGCCACCGATGAACCCACGATCTACCACACTAGAGATGAGCACGCTAACCATTACGCCAACGATGAACCCACGATTTACCACACTAGAGGTGAGCACGCTAACAATTACGTCACCGATGAACCCACGATCTACCAAACTAGAGGTGAGCACGCTAACCATTACACCACTGATGAATCCAAGGTCTACCACACTAGAGGCGAGCACGCTTACTATTACGCCAACGATGAACCCACGATCTACCAAACTAGAGGTGAGCACGCTAACCATTACGTCCCCGATGAACCGACGATCTACCAAACTAGTGGTGAGCACACTAACCGTTACACCACTGATGAACCCACGATCTACCACACTAGAGGCGAGCACGCTAACCATTACACCACTGATGAACCCACGATTTACCACACTAGAGGCGAGCACGCTAACCATTACGCCACCGATGAACCCACGATCTACCACAGTAGAGGCGAGCACGCTCACTATTACGTCAACGATGAACCCACGATCTACCAAACTAGAGGTGAGCACGCTAACCATTACGTCATCGATGAACCCACAATCTACCAAACTAGAGGTGTGCACGCTAATCATTACACCACTGATGAGCCCACGGTCTACCGCACTAGAGGCGAGCACGCTAACTATTACGCCAACGATGAACCCACGATCTACCACACTAGAGGTGAGCACACTAACCATTACGTCACCGATGAACCCACGATCTACCACACTAACGGTGAGCACGCTAACCATTACGTCACCGATGAACCCACGATCTACCAAACTATAGGTGAGCACACTAACCATTACACCACTGATGAACCCACGATCTTCCACACCAGAGGCGAGCACGCTAACCATTACGCCACCAATGAATCCACGATCTACTACACTAGAGGTGAGCACGCTAACCATTACGCCACCGATGAACCCACGATCTATCACACTAGAGGCGAGCACGCTAACCATTACGTCACCGATGAACCCACGATCTATCAAACTAGAGGTGAGCACGCTAACCATTACACCACTGATGAACCCACGGTCTACCACACTAGAGGCGAGCACGCTAACTATTACGCCAACGATGAACCCAAGATCTACCACACTAGAGGTGAGCACGCTAACCATTACGTCACCGATGAACCCACGATCTACCACACTAAAGGTGAGCACGCTAACCATTACGTCACCGATGAACCCACGATCTACCACACTAGAGGTGAGCACGCTAACCATTACGTAACCGATGAACCCACGATCAACCAAACTAGAGGTGAGCACACTAACCATTACACCACTGATGAACCCACGATCTATCACACTAGAGGCGAGCACGCTAACCATTACGCCACCAATGAATCCACGATCTACCACACTAGAGGTGAGCACGCTAACCATTACGCCACCGATGAACCCACGATCTACCACACTAGAGGCGAGCACGCTAACCATTACGTCACCGATGAACCCACGATCTATCAAACTAGAGGTGAGCACGCTAACCATTACACAACTGATGAACCCACGGTCTACCACACTAGAGGTGAGCACGCTAACCATTACGTTACCGATGAACCCACGATCTACCAAACTAGAGGTGAGCACACTAACCATTACACCACTGATGAACCCACGATCTACCACACTAGAGGCGAGCACGCTAACCATTACATCACCGATGAACCCACGATCTATCAAGCTAGAGGTGAGGACGCTAACCATTACACCACTGATGAACCCACGGTCTACCACACTAGAGGCGAGCACGCTAACTATTACGCCAACGATGAACCCACGATCTACCAAACTAGAGGTGAGCACGCTAACTATTACGCCAACGATGAACCCACGATCTACCAAACTAGAGGTGAGCACGCTAACCATTACGTCACCGATGAACCCACGATCTACCACACTAGAGGCGAGCACGCTAACCATTACGCCACCGATGAATCCACGATCTACCACACTAGAGGCGAGCACGCTAACCATTACGCCACCGATGAATCCACGATCTACCTCACTAGAGGCGAGCACGCTAACCATTACGTCAACGATCAACCCACGATCTACCAAGCTAGAGTTGAGCACGCTAACCATTACGTCACCGATGAACCCACGATCTACCAAACAAGAGGCGAGCACGCTAACCATTACGCCACCGATGAACCCACGATCTACCACACTAGAGGCGAGCACGCTAACCATTACGCCAACGATGAACCCACGATCTACCACACTAGAGGTGAGCACGCTAACAATTACGTCACCGATGAACCAACGATCTACCAAACTAGAGGTGAGCACGCTAACCATTACACCACTGATGAATCCACGGTCTACCACACTAGAGGCGACCACGCTTACTATTACGCCAACGATGAACCCACGATCTACCAAACTAGAGGTGAGCACGCTAACTATTACGCCAACGATGAACCCACGATCTACCAAACTAGATGTGAGCACGCTAACCATTACGTCACCGATGAACCCACGATCTACCACACTAGAGGCGAGCACGCTAACCATTACGCCACCAATGAATCCACGATCTACCACACTAGAGGCGAGCACGCTAACCATTACGACAACGATCAACCCACGATCTACCAAGCTAGAGTTGAGCACGCTAACCATTACGTCACCGATGAACCCACGATCTATCAAACTAGAGGCGAGCATGCTAACCATTACGCCACCGATGAACCCACGATCTACCACACTAGAGGCGAGCACGCTAACCATTACGCCAACGATGAACCCACGATCTACCACACTAGAGGTGAGCACGCTAACAATTACGTCACCGATGAACCCACGATCTACCAAACTAGAGGTGAGCACGCTAACCATTACACCACCGATGAACCCATGATCTACCACACTAGAGGTGAGCACGCTAACCATTACGCCACCGATGAACCCACGATCTACCACACTAGAGGCGAGCACGCTAACCATTACGTCAACGATCAACCCACGATCTACCAAACTAGAGGTGAGCACGCTAACCATTACGTCACCGATGAACCCACGATCTACCAAAAATAGAAGTGAGCACGCTAACCATTACGCCACCGATGAACCCACGATCTACCACACTAGAGGTGAGCACGCTAACAATTACGTCACCGATGAACCCACGATCTACCAAACTAGAGGTGAGCACGCTAACCATTACACCACCGATGAACCCACGATCTACCACACTAGAGGTGAGCACGCTAACCATTACGCCACCGATGAACCCACGATCTACCACACTAGAGGCGAGCACGCTAACCATTACGTCAACGATGAACCCACGATCTACCAAACTAGAGGTGAGCACGCTAACCATTACGTCACCGATGAACCCACGATCTACCAAACTAGAAGTGAGCACGCTAACCATTACGCCACCGATGAACCCACGATCTACCACACTAGAGGCGAGCACGCTAACCATTACGCCAACGATGAACCCACGATCTACCACACTAGAGGTGAGCACACTAACAATTACGTCACCGATGAACCCACGATCTACCACACTAAAGGTGAGCACGCTAACCATTACGTCACCGATGAACCCACGATCTACCACACTAGAGGTGAGCACGCTAACCATTACGTCACCGATGAACCCACGATCTACCAAACTAGAGGTGAGCACACTAACCATTACACCACTGATGAACCCACGATCCATCACACTAGAGGCGAGCACGCTAACCATTAGGCCACCAATGAATCCACGATCTACCACAATAGAGGTGAGCACGCTAACCATTACGCCACCGATGAACCCACGATCTACCACACTAGAGGCGAGCACGCTAACCATTACGTCACCGATGAACCCACGATCTATCAAACTAGAGGTGAGCACGCTAACCATTACACCACTGATGAACCCACGGTCTACCATACTAGAGGTGAGCACGCTAACCATTACGTCACCGATGAACCCACGATCTACCAAACTAGAGGTGAGCACACTAACCATTACACCACTGATGAACCCACGATCTACCACACTAGAGGCGAGCACGCTAACCATTACGACACCAATGAATCCACGATCTACCACACTAGAGGTGAGCACGCTCACCATTACGCCACCGATGAACCCACGATCTACCACACTAGAGGCGAGCACGATAACCATTACGTCACCGATGAACCCACGATCTATCAAACTAGAGGTGAGGACGCTAACCATTACACCACTGATGAACCCACGGTCTACCACACTAGAGGCGAGCACGCTAACTATTACGCCAACGATGAACCCACGATCTACCAAACTAGAGGTGAGCACGCTAACCATTACACCACTGATGAATCCACGGTCTACCACACTAGAGGCGAGCACGCTTACTATTACGCCAACGATGAACCCACGATCTACCAAACTAGAGGTGAGCACGCTAACTATTACGCCAACGATGAACCCACGATCTACCAAACTAGAAGTGAGCACGTTAACCATTACGTCACCGATGAACCCACGATCTACCACACTAGAGGCGAGCACGCTAACCATTACGCCACCAATGAATCCACGATCTACCACACTAGAGGCGAGCACGCTAACCATTACGTCAACGATCAACCCACGATTTACCAAGCTAGAGTTGAGCACGCTAACCATTACGTCACCGATGAACCCACGATCTACCAAACTAGAGGCGAGCACGCTAACCATTACGCCACCGATGAACCCACGATCTACCACACTAGAGGCGAGCACGCTAACCATTACGCCAACGATGAACCCACGATCTACCACACTAGAGGTGAGCACGCTAACAATTACGTCACCGATGAACCCACAATCTACCAAACTAGAGGTGAGCACGCTAACCATTACACCACCGATGAATCCACGATCTACCACACTAGAGGTGAGCACGCTAACCATTACGCCACCGATGAACCCACGATCTACCACACTAGAGGCAAGCACGCTAACCATTACGTTAACGATCAACCCACGATCTACCAAACTAGAGGTGAGCACGCTAACCATTACGTCACCGATGAACCCACGATCTACCAAACTAGAAGTGAGCACGCTAACCATTACACCACCGATGAACCCACGATCTACAACACTAGAGGCGAGCACGCTAACCATTACGTCACCGATGAACCCACGATCTATCAAACTAGAGTTGAGCACGCTAACCATTACACCACTGATGAACCCACGGTCTACCACACTAGAGGTGAGCACGCTAACCATTACGTCACCGATGAACCCACGATCTACCAAACTAGAGGTGAGCACACTAACCATTACACCACTGATGAACCCACGATCTACCACACTAGAGGCGAGCACGCTAACCATTACGCCACCAATGAATCCCCGATCTACCACACTAGAGGTGAGCACGCTCACCATTACGCCACCGATGAACCCACGATCTACCACACTAGAGGCGAGCACGATAACCATTACGTCACCGATGAACCCACGATCTATCAAACTAGAGGTGAGGACGCTAACCATTACACCACTGATGAACCCACGGTCTACCACACTAGAGGCGAGCACGCTAACTATTACGCCAACGATGAACCCACGATCTACCAAACTAGAGGTGAGCACGCTAACCATTACACCACTGATGAATCCACGGTCTACCACACTAGAGGCGAGCACGCTTACTATTACGCCAACGATGAACCCACGATCTACCAAACTAGAGGTGAGCACTCTAACTATTACGCCAACGATGAACCCACGATCTACCAAACTAGAAGTGAGCACGCTAACCATTACGTCACCGATGAACCCACGATCTACCACACTAGAGGCGAGCACGCTAACCATTACGCCACCAATGAATCCACGATCTACCACACTAGAGGCGAGCACGCTAACCATTACGTCAACGATCAACCCACGATTTACCAAGCTAGAGTTGAGCACGCTAACCATTACGTCACCGATGAACCCACGATCTACCAAACTAGAGGCGAGCACGCTAACCATTACGCCACCGATGAACCCACGATCTACCACACTAGAGGCGAGCACGCTAACCATTACGCCAACGATGAACCCACGATCTACCACACTAGAGGTGAGCACGCTAACAATTACGTCACCGATGAACCCACGATCTACCAAACTAGAGGTGAGCACGCTAACCATTACACCACCGATGAATCCACGATCTACCACACTAGAGGTGAGCACGCTAACCATTACGCCACCGATGAACCCACGATCTACCACACTAGAGGCAAGCACGCTAACCAACAAGTTAACGATCAACCCACGATCTACCAAACTAGAGGTGAGCACGCTAACCATTACGTCACCGATGAACCCACGATCTACCAAACTAGAAGTGAGCACGCTAACCATTACACCACCGATGAACCCACGATCTACCACACTAGAGGCGAGCACGCTAACCATTACGCCAACGATGAACCCACGATCTACCACACTAGAGTTGAGCACACTAACAATTACGTCCCCGATGAACCCACGATCTACCACACTAGAGGTGAGCACGCTAACCATTACACCACCGATGAACCCACGATCTACCACACTAGAGGTGAGCACACTAACCATTACACCACTGATGAACCCACGATCTATCACACTAGAGGCGAGCACGCTAACCATTACGCCACCAATGAATCCACGATCTACCACACTAGAGGTGAGCACGCTAACCATTACGCCACCGATGAACCCACGATCTACCACACTAGAGGCGAGCACGCTAACCATTACGTCACCGATGAACCCACGATCTATCAAACTAGAGGTGAGCACGCTAACCATTACACCACTGATGAACCCACGGTCTACCACGCTAGAGGTGAGCACGCTAACCATTACGTCACCGATGAACCCACGATCTACCAAACGAGGTGAGCACACTAACCATTACACCACTGATGAACCCACGATCTACCACACTAGAGGCGAGCACGCTAACCATTACGCCACCAATGAATCCACGATCTACCACACTAGAGGTGAGCACGCTAACCATTACGCCACCGATGAACCCACGATCTACCACACTAGAGGCGAGCACGCTAACCATTACGTCACCGATGAACCCACGATCTATCAAACTAGAGGTGAGGACGCTAACCATTACACCACTGATGAACCCACGATCTACCACACTAGATGCGAGCACGCTAACTATTACGCCAACGATTAACCCACGATCTACCAAACTAGAGGTGAGCACGCTAACAATTACACCACTGATGAATCCACGGTCTACCACACTAGAGGCGAGCACGCTAACTATTACGCCAACGATGAACCCACGATCTACCAAACTAGAGGTGAGTACGCTAACTATTACGCCAACGATGAACCCACGATCTACCAAACTAGAGGTGAGCACGCTAACCATTACGTCACCGATGAACCCACGATCTACCACACTAGAGGCGAGCACGCTAACCATTACGCCACCAATGAATCCACGATCTACCACACTAGAGGCGAGCACGCTAACCATTACGTCACCGATGAACCCACGATCTACCAAACTAGAGGCGAGCACGCTAACCATTACGCCACCGATGAACCCACGATCTACCACACTAGAGGCGAGCACGCTAACCATTACGCCAACGATGAACCCACGATCTACCACACTAGAGGTGAGCACGCTAACAATTACGCCACCGATGAACCCACGATCTACCAAACTAGAGGTGAGCACGCTAACCATTACATCACCGATGAACCCACGATCTACCACACTAGAGGCGAGTACGCTAACCATGACGCCACCGATGAACCCACGATCTACCACACTAGAGGCGAGCACGCTAACCATTACACCACCGATGAACCCACGATCGACCATACTCGAGGTGAGCACGCTAACCATTACGCCACCGATGAACCCACGATCTACCACACTAGAGGTGAGCACGCTAACCATTACGCCACCGATGCACCCACGATCTACCACACTAGAGGCGAGCACACTAACCATTACGCCACCGATGAACCCACGATCTACCATACTAGAGGTGAGCTCGCTAACCATTACGCCAACGATGAATCCACGATTTACCACACTAGAGGTGAGCACGCTAACCATAACGCCACCGATGAACCCACGATCTACCACACTAGAGGCGAGCACGCTAACTATTACGTCAACGATGAACCCACGATCTACCAAACTAGAGGTGAGCACGCTAACCATTACGTCACCGATGAACCCACGATCTACCACACTAGAGGCGAGCACGCTAACCACTACGTCAACGATCAACCCACGATCTACCAAAATAGAGGTGAGCACGCTAACCATTACGCCACCGATGAACCCACGATCTACCACACTAGAGGCGAGCACGCTAACCATTACGCCAACGATGAACCCACGATCTATCACACTAGAGGTGAGCACGCTAACAATTACGTCACCGATTAACCCACGATCTACCAAACTAGAGGTGAGCACGCTGACCATTACACCACCGATGAACCCACGATCTACCACACTAGAGGCGAGCACGCTAACCATTACGCCACCGATGAACCCACGATCTACCACACTAGAGGCGAGCACGCTAACCATTACGCCACCGATGAACGCACGATCGACCACACTCGAGGTGAGCACGCTAACCATTACGCCACCGATGAACCCACGATCTACCACACTAGAGGTGAGCACGCTAACCATTACGCCACCGATGAACCCACGATCTACCACACTAGAGGCGAGCACGCTAACCATTACGTCAACGATGAACCCACGATCTACCAAACTAGAGGTGAGCACGCTAACCATTACGTCACCGATGAACCCACGATCTACCAAACTAGAAGTGACCACGCTAACCATTAAGCCACCGATGAACCCACGATCTTCCACACTAGAGGCAAGCACGCTAACCATTACGCCAACGATGAACCCACGATCTACCACACTAGAGGTGAGCACGCTAACAATTACGTCACCGATGAACCCACGATCTACCAAACTAGAGGTGAGCACGCTAACCATTACACCACCGATGAACCCACGATCTACCACACTAGAGGTGAGCACGCTAACCATTACGCCACCGATGAACCCACGATCTACCACACTAGAGGCGAGCACGCTAACTATTACCTCAACGATGAACCCACGATCTACCAAACTAGAGGTGAGCACGTTAACCATTACGCCAACGATGAACCCACGATCTACCACACTAGAGGTGAGCACGCTAACCATTACGTCGCCGATGAACCCACGATCTACCACACTAGAGATGAGCACGCTAACCATTACGTCATCGATGAACCCACCATCTACCAAACTAGAGGCGAGCAAGCTAACCATTACACCACTGATGAACCCACGATTTACCACACTAGAGGCCAGCACGCTAACCATTACGCCACCGATGAACCCACGATCTACCACACTAGAGGCGAGCACGCTAACTATTACGTCAACGATGAACCCACGATCTACCAAACTAGAGGTGAGCACGCTAACCATTACGTCATCGATGAACCCACAATCTACCAAACTAGAGGTGTGCACGCTAATCATTACACCACTGATGAACCCACGGTCTACCGCACTAGAGGCGAGCACGCTAACTATTACGCCAACGATGAACCCACGATCTACCACACTAGAGGTGAGCACGCTAACCATTACGTCACCGATGAACCCACGATCTACCACACTAAAGGTGAGCACGCTAACCATTACGTCACCGATGAACCCACGATCTACCACACTAGAGGTGAGCACGCTAACCATTACGTCACCGATGAACCCACGATCTACCAAACTAGAGGTGAGCACACTAACCATTACACCACTGATGAACCCACGATCTACCACACTAGAGGCGAGCACGCTAACCATTACGCCACCAATGAATCCACGATCTACCACACTAGAGGTGAGCACGCTAACCATTACGCCACCGATGAACCCACGATCTACCACACTAGAGGCGAGCACGCTAACCATTACGTCACCGATGAACCCACGATCTATCAAACTAGAGGTGAGCACGCTAACCATTACACCACTGATGAACCCACGGTCTACCACACTAGAGGTGAGCACGCTAACCATTATGTCACCGATGAACCCACGATCTACCGCACTAGAGGCGAGCACACTAACCATTACACCACTGATGAACCCACGATCTACCACACTAGATGCGAGCACGCTAACCATTACGCCACCAATAAATCCACGATCAACCACACTAGAGGTGAGCACGCTAACCATTACGCCACCGATGAACCCACGATCTACCACACTAGAGGCGAGCACGCTAACCATTACGTCACCGATGAACCCACGATCTATCAAACTAGAGGTGAGGACGCTAACCATTACACCACTGATGAACCCACGGTCTACCACACTAGAGTTGAGCACGCTAACCATTACGCCAACGATGAACCCACGATCTACCAAACTAGAGGCGAGCACACTAACCATTACGCCACCGATAAACCCACGATCTACCACACTAGAGGCGAGCACGCTAACCATTACGTCACCGATGAACCCACGATCTATCAAACTAGAGGTGAGCACGCTAACCATTACACCACTGATGAACCCACGGTCTACCACACTAGAGTTGAGCACGCTAACCATTACGCCAACGATGAACCCACGATCTACCAAACTAGAGGTGAGCACGCTAACCATTACGTCACCGATGAACCCACGATCTACCACACTAAAGGTGAGCACGCTAACCATTACGTCACCGATGAACCCACGATCTACCACACTAGAGGTGAGCACGCTAACCATTACGTCACCGATGAACCCACGATCTACCAAACTAGAGGTGAGCACACTAACCATTACAACACTGATGAACCCACGATCTATCACACTAGAGGCGAGCACGCTAACCATTACGCCACCAATGAATCCACGATCTACCACACTAGAGGTGAGCACGCTACCCATTACGCCACCGATGAACCCACGATCTACCACACTAGAGGCGAGCACGCTAACCATTACGTCACCGATGAACCCACGATCTATCAAACTAGAGGTGATGACGCTAACCATTACACCACTGATGAACCCACGATCTACCACACTAGAGGCGAGCACGCTAACTATTACGCCAACGATGAACCCACGATCTACCACACTAGAGGTGAGGACACTAACCATTACACCACTGATGAATCCACGGTCTACCACACTAGAGGTGAGCACGCTAACCATTACACCACTGATGAATCCACGGTCTACCACACTAGAGGCGAGCACGCTAACTATTACGCCAACGATGAACCCACGATCTACCAAACTAGAGGTGAGCACGCTAACTATTACGCCAACGATGAACCCACGATCTACCACACTAGAGGTGAGCACGCTAACCATTACGCCACCAATGAACCCACGATCTACCACACTAGAGGTGAGCACGCTAACTATTACGCCAACGATGAACCCACGATCTACCAAACTAGAGGTGAGCACGCTAACTATTACGCCAACGATGAACCCACGATCTACCACACTTGAGGTGAGCACGCTAACTATTACGCCAACGATGAACCCACGATCTACCAAACTAGAGGTGAGCACGCTAACTATTACGCCAACGATGAACCCACGATCTACCAAACTAGAGGTGAGCACGCTAACTATTACGCCAACGATGAACCCACGATCTACCACACTTGAGGTGAGCACGCTAACTATTACGCCAACGATGAACCCACGATCTACCACACTAGAGGTGAGGACACTAACCATTACACCACTGATGAATCCATGGTCTACTACACTAGAGGCGAGCACGTTAACTATTACGCCAACGATGAACCCACGATCTACCAAACTAGAGGTGAGCACGCTAACCATTACGTCACCGATGAACCCACGATCTACCACACTTGAGGTGAGCACGCTAACTATTACGCCAACGATGAACCCACGATCTACCACACTAGAGGTGAGGACACTAACCATTACACCACTGATGAATCCACGGTCTACTACACTAGAGGCGAGCACGCTAACCATTACGTCACCGATGTGGTGTATTATAATTGGAACGTTCAAATATTTATATATAAAATTTCAGTATATGATTGCAGCATAACGGCAATACTTCTGTACTGAAATTGTTACCAAATTAAAAATGTATGTAGTATTTATTTTTATAAATACTGGGAATGTTATCAAAGGTCATTTTTGGGGTTAATTAATACATGTACAAGCATACGGTTTTGACGAAATAATGAATTCGGTTAATGGATGGCACATGTTTGGGTGTATGTTTATTAGAACATCAGCTTACTTTTCCTAGATCACCAATCTAACTATGCATCAAAATACAATACTATTCTTATTGGTTGAGAAGCGGAATTAGGAAAAAAATCCATTTAGCTATCAGAGTAATTATTCAATATTTGGTATCAAACTATATGCTTAATATTTACTAATAGAAAATTGAATGGCGCTACAGACAATATTATTTTGTTATTATATAAGAACAAAAATCCATATATTATAACAGATATTTTCCCTATTGTATTATCAAGGTTGTCTAATTTTGCAATTCAGTTTGGTTTCACAATAAGACAGCTATGGTAATTGTGACATTTCTCTACACCATCACCAGAGTTCCTTCCTGTTTAAACAGCAAGCGGAAACATATATATATATATACGGATGTTGTATTGCCACAAGTACAATTGGAAAATTAGTGGATATCATTGGACGATTTCATCGTGAAACGGAAAGCCTGTTTCTCATTAGAAACTGTTTTCTTCCAATTTTCATTTTGCATTCTGAAAGTGGGCTATCTAATTAGTATGGATAGGCGACAGTATGTAGTAAAGTTAATTCCATTAGAAGGTTACTTCAAAGATAATACATGTATGGGCAGAACGAATGCATGTCCCATACAAATCAAATACGGTTAACTCAATTATTCAATTTACATTTTGTTCAATGCTAGAGAGGACTGTTCAATTCGTTAGAAAAGTTTTAGATACGTATGCACTCTGTAACATTTCCGTCGAATATCAGCTGAAACTTTGAAAATTTACATTAATTTACCTAGATAACTTTAATGGAGTGAGTAGGTGATTGTTGTTTAACGCCAAATGAATAATTTGTCAGCCATATCATAGTAAGAACAAGTTACATTCAATGAAGTGATGGTGTTTTCCGCTTTGTACTAGACCACAACGTTTAATTTGATCTTTATAAATCGAGCTAACCGAAACACTGGTATGTGGGTAAACATGCCGCTCCATGTGCACTCGGACATTTCTATTCTGATTCTAATTTAAGCAGTCTTTGCTTTTATTCCTTAAGGCTGTGTTTTTAGCGGAGGAATAACAAATACCGATCATACATTCTTGGTTTGATCCGACCGGAACTCGAACCCACGATCTACCGCACTCGAGGAGTGCACGCCTAACCATTACACAATCGAAGCGGTTAACGCGATTGGACGGAATACGAATGTATCCTAAATTTTGGCAAAAACGGCATACAATTAACATGGAGCAATAACATGCTTGATTATTCATTGATTTCGACATGCACTGGTAGTGGTAATTGAGTGTATTTGTGATTTAAGATGTACTTTAATATTAGTAAATTATGGCTTTATAATTACAATGCATCACCAATACATTTGATACCTCTAGCTTTTGCTTAATCAGATCGACGGACACAATGGACGTTGTTTTGTATTTATTTATTATTCTATTTCAAAAGGCTGATATTGTGTTGCCTATGGGATTTAACCTATATGTACGTGGTGTATATCATCATCATAGAAGGATTGTCAAGTCGGTGTATGTGAAGTTAAATGATGTGAGGTCAACTTGACAATGTAGCAATATTGACAGAGTTTAAATGTATCAACAGAAATAACACGAATAATGAATAATTTAATACAATAAAGAAGTCCATCACTGTTATCTATGGTAAATCTCCCTCAGACATATACAACCTTAGCCTATCTTAGCTGCCCTAGTTGTACCCTTTGACTTGCTTTGTCTATGATCAATCTCCCTCAGGCATATGCCATTTTAGCCTATTGTGGTTGCCCTGTTGGTACTCTGACTTGATTTGTGTGCTCCTAAAGAATTCTAAATTATTTGATCATCCCAATCTTTTTAGTGTGATGAAGTTTATTCCAGAAACTCGTCGGACACACTAAAATAGATATCTACGTATCTATTATCACGTCAAAGCACGAAAATCAGATACAGAATTATTAATCACGACATAGATTATTACAATAATTTTAATAATATAAGTTTAATTTTCAATGCCAATGAGAGTTTACGTCAATACAGTATCATGTTCACAATGGGAGTGGGTTAACTGTAGTATCAAGGTTGAATTGTTTTGTTTTCTTGTATTACAGGAATTATGTTACTTGGGAGTGGGCTAACTGTAGTATCAAGGTTGAATTGTTTTGTTTTCTTGTATTACAGGAATTATGTTACTTGGGAGTGGGCTAACTGTAGTATCAAGGTTGAATTGTTTTGTTTTCTTGTATTACAGGAATTATGTTACTAGGGAGTGGGCTAACTGTAGTATCAAGGTTGAATTGTTTTGTTTTCTTGTATTACAGGAATTATGTTACTTGGGAGTGGGTTAACTGTAGTATCAAGGTTGAATTGTTTTGTTTTCTTGTATTACAGGAATTATGTTACTTGGGAGTGGGCTAACTGTAGTATCAAGGTTGAATTGTTTTGTTTTCTTGTATTACAGGAATTATGTTACTAGGGAGTGGGTTAACTGTAGTATCAAGGTTGAATTGTTTTGTTTTCTTGTATTACAGGAATTATGTTACTTGGGAGTGGGCTAACTGTAGTATCAAGGTTGAATTGTTTTGTTTTCTTGTATTACAGGAATTATGTTACTTGGGAGTGGGCTAACTGTAGTATCAAGGTTGAATTGTTTTGTTTTCTTGTATTACAGGAATTATGTTACTTGGGAGTGGGCTAACTGTAGTATCAAGGTTGAATTGTTTTGTTTTCTTGTATTACAGGAAGCATGTTACTGGGGAGTGGGCTAAATGTAGTATCAAGGTTGAATTGTTTTGTTTTCTTGTATTACAGGAAGTACGTTACTGGAGAGTGGGCTAACTGTAGTATCAAGGTTGAATTGTTTTGTTTTCTTGTATTACAGGAAGTATGTTACTGGGGAGTGGGCTAACTGTAGTATCAAGGTTGAATTGTTTTGTTTTCTTATATTACAGGAAGTATGTTACTGGGGAGTGGGCTAACTGTAGTATCAAGGTTGAATTGTTTTGTTTTCTTGTATTACAGGAATTATGTTACTGGGGAGTGTGCTAAATGTAGTATCAAGGTTGAATTGTTTTGTTTTCTTGTATTACAGGAAGTATGTTACTAGGGAGTGGGCTAACTGTAGTATCAAGTTGAATTGTTTTGTTTTCTTGTATTACAGGAAGTATGTTACTAGGGAGTGGGCTAACTGTAGTATCAAGGTTGAATTGTTTTGTTTTCTTGTATTACAGGAAGTGTTTTACTCTCTGTATTTAGACTATAATTCGCAGGTTGTGCTTGTTATAAAATTTACCGACATGACATGCAACAATCCACAACAATAGTCTTAGCAAATTGTTTTATATTTCTTATTTTATTCCCGTGATATTGACAACTTGAGCTGACTATTGGATTTATATTGGCAAAGTAGATTCTATCAATTCACCCCGATCCACTTGATAATATATAAATTCGATTCTATCAATCTGATCACCACTTAAACAATGTTATGTTAAAGGCATACAGGCTGTCATAATTGAATTTTTTGTTCATATTAACAGTTGCCAATATTCGATGTTTTATTCTAATAAAATGTTCTGAACAAGAAGCCAGGTTTAAAAAATATGTTATAATGTCGTAATTAGTGAAAATAATTCCAATGTATGTTGGTAAAATCTGCATTACCACGACCCAATCATAAGTCGGCTGCTTTTCCGAAGTTTGCCGAATACTGATAACTGCTATTAATAACCAGGACGCATGTTGCATGTAAGTTCGCTAGAATTAATATAATTTAAGAAATATATCTATGAAACTGGATCCCGGGATAATCAATTAATATTATATAATGGTATTTAATAAGAATGGCACTTAAAATCGGAAATACGTGATGAAATCAATAAAAACAAACCCAAACTCTGCAAAGGGGCCCGATAAAGGGAAAATTGCAAACAAATTGTATTGCATATTATCAACAACACTTGAGTTAACTTGATTATATTTTTTCTAGAAATAAACAGACATGAAGTTCATTATGTTAGTCTCTAATTTAAAAGAGATATCACCTAGCGCTTTCTCCTGAAAAAAAGAATATATAAAAAAAACTACGATGCAATTCTACTGTTAAAATATGATTCGTCCGAAGAAAGATACTAAACTATGCCTACTTGTTGAAAAATGGAGTAGGTCGGCATAACATCTTTTTTTAATTTTTACGCAAAGCTTGCTGAAACCTCCTTTTTGTGGCGTTTGAGTATAGAATCCGTCAATGTTTTTGCTCAATTCCACGATTCAATTTGCGTCATGTGCTTTCTTCACCAACAAACAATTTCGTACATGCGCAAACGCTTTCCCGAATGAGTACACTGTCAGGTCGTATGAATATTGCGCGGGTAAACATTGGATTCTTTACTGGTTTCAAGAAAATAAAACAGCGACGTATTTCCTTCGTTCTAGGCTATTTACGTATGATATTATGAGAAATTTCAACTTTAATTAGTATAAAACATCGAATATTGGCAACTTTTAATATACAACAAAATTCAATTCTGTATGCCTTTAAGTTAAAAGAAAGGTCAAAGCAAAAGTAGTTCAACTTTGCTTCATAAAGAAACATGGCCAACTTAGGCAACTATCTTGTTTTAGGGAGAACAAAGTTTATTATGTTAAATAATACTCTGATTCTAATAAAAATTCTTTGAAACTATAATCATAAAAAAAACTTGTGTTTTTGATTGAGAATATATTTGCTATGTAAACAAATAATCAGCATTTCTATGGGTATCAACTGTGCCTTTCCTCTCGCTGATTTGTTTCTTTATTCGTTTGAAGCAGACTTCACACAGTGTCTTCTAAGAAAATAACAGTAAGCACATATACTTGTTATCGAATGCCTTTAATTGTTGATTAATTGTTTAATCCTGTTTAGGTACGTCGATAATATTGTTACAAATACTTGAATTATTTGGCTTCCAATCTTTCGATTATGAGGGTACCTGATGATGGGTTTTCCAGAAATCTCTTGTGCGCATTGTATTCAACATGCGTTGTATATACGTGAAGACTTGATAATGAAATATGCTTACAGCTAAAAAAAAAATAATAAAAAAAACCTTTAATTTCATGTTTCCCTATTCTATCTACAATGATCGTATGATACAATATAACATGTATACCATTGATTGCATGTATATGTATTTAATATTTGTTTAGTTGTAAATGATATGCACAACAAAATGATATGTTATTTACCACACCCGTTTACTGAGTTACAGTAATATGTAAAATTATGTACTAATGCATGTCCAGCATATAGCCTAGAATGCTATTTCATCACATAAAATAAACAGTAATTGCAGATTTTATTAAAGATCTTCAGGAAAATCGCTCCAATATAAAATTTACTATCATGGTTACTAAAATATAAATAAGTCATCATTGTATCTTCTTTTAAAGGATCAACCATTCTAGGTGAGGGGCCAACCATTCTAGGGGAGGGGCTATGTTTTTCATCGTGCTGTATTTGGCTTTATACGAATCAAAAATCAGATTTTATTTGACATGGAAAATGTATAATTCCATTACAAATTTTACAGATATTTCTAGGTGAAAATGAATTTAGATTATTTTTTGCATATTTAGTTCAATTTCTGTTTCAAATTGTGGTAACAGAATTTGCAAGCAAAACTATTGCTCCCTTCCTACCCCTCCCCGGGAAGCTAAATGACCCTTCCCTTATGTAGCATAGCAAGTAACGCTGCTACATTTGATAAATCGTATTTACCATAATCGTTATCTCCGCAAAATTCTCATAAACACATTAAGGTTGCCTACTAGTAATGATCTACCATGAGACATTTACAGACGCAGTTTGCTATATACACTTACTCCTATAGGTAAATATTTGCTTGAGGAATTGTATCAACAATATTCTAAATTGATTATATTATAAAGATAAATGTCGTCGTCGAAGGGCGAATCCTAGGCATATGTCAACAATGGATGTCAATGTTTGCTGGGAATGCCTCTGGAACGTAGACATCCATTGTATAATTTAAGTTTTTTTAATTGAATTCATCTCTTTTGTCGTAAAGCATCTTTCTTAACTGGCAGTCACTGTCAAGTCCTAACAGTACCTTTAATGTCCTTTATTTCAAGCTCAATTGGAGAGATGCAATCAACAAAATCAAAATTTGTATGTTTGTGACATATTTTAATAATCAATATAAGCTATAATCAACACAATAACATGCCATATTCATATTGATGAGTATTAGGTAAGGGAGCTATGATGTTTTATTAAACTGTCGCCAAAGTATGTAGGAAAAAACATATACATGTATTGACCTTCAAGATGGAAAACTTAATAATCTGATTTTGCAATTTTAAGAGGGGTTGTTTGTAACATTTGAAGACAAAATTATGGTCATGGGAAAAAACATAACCATTACCTCCTAAAGTTAAAGGGACAATCTGTAAAGTTTTCTTCCCTACATAGTTTGATCTGTTTTTATTTACTTTGTTTTAATGATTGATGTATTTATGCACGATATAGAAAAGATTAGAACAAATAAATTTACAGATTGTTGAAGCTTTTGTTGAAACGTTTTACTCGTGTTGTATGTTTGGAAGATTAATGCCCAGCAATACTAATATTCCTTCCCTCTTTCCAACAATAATCAATTTATATTTTATTTGCAATACACATACTCCACATTATCAACGATTTAACTTACGTTATTATAAAATTAAGTATTATTATCAGTCACAAGTCAAATAATATCCATTAAGGTTACGACCAATATATTACATTCCAGATTTCAATTGACCAATATTTCATCTCAACAATAGATAACAATTAAAATGACGTTGCCCTCCCCGTTAATTTTAAACCATGTCCTATTAACTTTAATCGGGTTAAGTAAACTATGTGTCTTGAAGACAAATGATAGTATACTGTTTTGACTAGTTTAATTCAATAATCTTTCCTAAATTGTTATTGTTATGTTGTCTCTCATGACATTTATATGAGGCAATCTGCAATATATAATTGTATTACTTTCCAATAAAATGCATTTGTTATCACATTGTATATATGATGACGGTTATTACAGAAACGCGTAATGCGCACTATTTTTTTTGCCTACGTATTTATATGTTTATGTACCCTTTAATAGCATAAAACTAATTTCGCTGAAAAAGATGCTTATCCTGTATTACATCAATCGCTTGTCATCTGACTGTAGTTGTGTCTAAGGTGTATTACATATGTGATCTTTGTGCATATATAAAAAAAGGAAACTTCTTGTTGCTGTATTTATGCCGATGTTCGTCCCAAAACATTCCCTATTTGCAACAGGAAATTGCAAAAAAATACCCTGTTCTGGATTATCACTGAACTAGAGGCTCTCAGGAATCTGTAATAAAGGGGTGGTACTGTGGGTATGCTGTTTGATATTTAACCATCTCCACATGTACAATGTATTACGCTAACATATTCAGTTTTGCAGTTCAATGATCAATTATCTTATAAATTTAAATAAACAATGGTTATATTAACATTCAACGTTTGATTCAGCCTTGTATTTTCTAGTTTGGTTAACTTCAAAAAGAAAATTCAATTACACATCTCTATAACTAACTCCTCTTCAATATTCTACGCCTATAAATGAACTTCTCAGCTGTCCGCCTTTCCTATAAATTAAAACACATCAGTAATGCTAAGACGTGCAATGTATTGTTTTCTATAATAAGGAATATTTAACACAATTTCATAGAATACATTATGTACTTTTGGACACGTTGTTAGTTTTCTATCCATTTTATTGTAAATCGCTTGTTCTTGGTAATAGTTATTTTATTATATACTAGCGTTCAATACGATTTCCATGTTAGATGATGTTCGTGTCATGTAACATAAGTAACATGACGGATGTAACTAGTGGAGCAAGTTAACCCTTACGGAGCAAACGAGTTCACTCCCGTTTTTTAGGGAGGTTCGTGTTGCGCAATCTTTAGTTTTCTGTGTAATGTTTGTTCTGTTGTCGTTTTTTTTTCCTGTGATCATTGTTAGTTCTGTTGTCGTTTTTCTTTTGACCATTGCATTGTCTGCCCTTCTTCGATTTAAGGAATCTGATCATCCAGTTGTTATCTTCAAACGTATCTTTTTTTCACATGATAATCTGACAGTTTATATTCGATTTCGATTTTGTTTACTTGATACTTGTTTAAATGTAAGCATTATCTAATATTCCTATATTTAATGTACAGTTACCAATTGCACATAGCGGTTGTTGCATTGAAAACCGGCGAAGTTTTGGATGGGAATATTTGTTGTGAAAAGGAGAAAAAACTGCATGCTAAAAATTCGAATGGGAAATCAAGAAGGGACAATGCGGAGTCACACACACATTGAACAGAAGACACAGAACAAAGCCAAACAAAGCAAAACTAAATACACAACACAGAAGTTTATTTATTATTTAAAGCAAGATTATTTTCGAATATAATTGGACAATGATAAAGAAAACAAAAAACACAGCTCTGAAATTTGTTGATCATTGAAAAGGGGACAAGCTAAACAGTTCCACTCTATACACTACATCATTAAAAGGTTTTACTCATTACTTTACTTCTGGACTCTATCGTGAGTTAAAGTGATATGCTATTAATTTACTTACACACATTAACTAACTCTCTAACCACGTCATACAATGTATAAGGGGATGGGGTTATTATAATATAATGTATTCCCTGAGTATCCATTAGTTAATTTTCTCCCGTTCATATGCTCTAAATGGAAATTGAAATTATTTGCTGGCATACAAATTCATTCTCCTACATACCTTGTGAATATACCTTCATGTTATCAACTATTTGTATAAACATTTGGTTGGCATACTCCGAACATATTCGATATTGATGATGCAACCACACACGACAGAGTTGAGCTAAACATATCTTCTGCTAAATTGTTTAAACAGTTTTGGCTTAAATCATTATTTCAGGAATGTTGTGGAGTTTTTGTTGTTCGAGGATAAAGTTTTGTTGTTTTACCATATCTGCACTGTTGTTTAAGTGTCTCTTATATATTGATCACTTCGGATTATCTTACTTCGGGTTCGTCTAAAATCATCATGCATTTTATTCTTGAAAACCTTCGTCTGTTCTGCGCATGAACGGGGATCTATATATCAAAATGAATTTCAAAATGATCCATGGTTTTTTCATATTGTATTTACAGTAAAGAATTCAATGGCTATGTAATATTCCAGTTGATGCTCAGAACTACTAAAATGGAAGCTGATGTTGAACTTTGGCCTGATATTTTCGCGATTCTCATGTTGCATGTAAAAGATGGTATTGCAATATACTATGGTAACGTGCGGTAGTGATTTTATGAAATATTCCATTTGGGCGAAATACTTGTTGAGTAAACGTTTTGGCCCCTATGCAAATTAAAAGATAAGTTTGATATCTCATTGAAGGTACCATTTCTTAAGACCATGTTTTGTTCTGCAAATACAGCAACCTTGAACTCAACGGAAAACCAGATCTGATACAGGCTTGATAGTTTTATTAAGCAAAGGCACGTAATGTTTCTACAGCATGTAATTAAGCTTAACCTGAAAACTAATTAAATGAAATTAATGAAAGTTTTGCCGTTGTCTTCAAATTCGTTGGAAATATTCAGACCCGATCAGAAGTCACACTTTAATTTGAATTTAATTAATTAACGAATAAAAGCTGCAAGGTCACTGATAACATCAATACAATGGTATTGCCTATAATTAAATTGCATGTTTGTCATTCTCTAGTGTCAAATAACCTGGTTAATTTCTAGTTTATCCTAGCGCTGTCATGCCATTATATTTCTAGTTTCTTGTTGCCAGATGTTTTAAAGACAGCAAATTAGATAATATTGCATAGTCTACCAATTATACCATGAAAATCAATGTTTGTGTATTTTCAGGTAGGCAGCATTTCAGTTATATTCATAATGGGAAGACATTTAAAGGAAATAAATCTTATAAGTAATATGTTGCAGCTACACTGGATCCATGGACGAATTGTCAAAAGTGGCAATGATTCACCAACGACCACTTCCTGTAATTTTTTTCCCATTACCAACTATTGCTACATGTCATTGCGAAGTGAAAGTCTAAAAAGTGGTGGTCAACATTATACACAAAATGAACAACTACATCTCCGAAATTGAAGGGGTTCTTGTAGCGAATATCATATACATACAAACAAATTAGGAAAAGAAAATTTGATCTGTAGTAAAGAAAACACCAATATGTTCGGTTTTGTTGCTGTTTGCCTAATACGAACAAAATAACTACATTTCAATTGATAAACTCGTATTTTTATCTACCTATTTTCAAATTTTAAGATCGTTTTAATTTCCAAGCGTTTCCTTTGCTTTATTATCTATACGGGAATCGTGCGACTTATTTGAACATTACATTTTCGCGTTAGTTTTGTCGTCTTTCCAATTACATGTGCATATTTCATAGAAAGGTGTTTCAGCAATTCTCATAAAGAGTCCTATATAAATATAAATGTGCTTCAACACGAATGCAAGAATAAATTGAACGAAATTAAAACGTTTCAAACATTCTAAATTAAAAAAGAAGAATGTAATTATTTGTGATAGTCTTTTAAGACATCATTCTTGTGAATTTGAAGTTAATAGACACATTTACGTTGCACAGAATCCAATTAGAACCAAATGAAAACAAGCGTGATGGTGAATTACTAACCTTATTCATAGCAATCATGAACAAAGACGTTTTACTAAGGAAAAAATGCATCGATCACTAAGTTATACTTTATTTGGAAACTTTAGTATTGAATGTGATAACTTTTTAATTATTTTGTAGATAATAAAAATGGCTTCTTATTAAATGTATTGCTGTGTTGTCAATTGGTTAGATTCTGTTAAGTTTTTACTGAAAATAGCAAATAAATGAAGTTTCTCAGACTTTGAGTTGAAACATTACAATTTTTAAGTACTTTTTTGCTCTATCTTGCCCATCATATAATCAGGGGTTAGGGTTATGGTGTATAACGCCACTTTCAACAATATTTCACTTATATCGTGGCAGTCAGTTTTATAGGTGGATGAAGCCGGAGTACCCGTAGAAAACCACAGACCTGCCGCAAGTCACTGATAAACTGTGTCGCATAGTATTGTATCGAGGACACCTCAATGGGCGGAATTCTAAATAACAATGTCAGTGGTGATATCCACTGATGGCATAGGTAGTTATTTTATTCCCAGTCCACAAAATATTTAGAGTTGAAACATTAAAGCAACAGCTTACTATATTTACAGATGGATACAGTCTAAACCTAACATAAAGTAAACAAAAAGTCGGTACCGCTTTCACTTACTATCTTGTATGTTATTGTTTACTTTATAAATGCTGACGTTAATACTTATGATATTTGTAGTCCGGTTTATATACTAGTATGCAAACTTTAAATTTATCGTTAACACAGCGGTATCTACAAAACTATTCTTCGTTTTTATTATTTGTTTTTGTGTTAACGATGAGTTAATAAACCAAAATGTGAATTAAACGGATATGTTTATGCATCTGAGTTATATAGAAGGTTCAACCTGCGCGCAACAGTACATGTCACACTTTAACATTACATGCGTATCTTCTTGTATTATACCAATTTATTTCAGACCACATTTTTACCTTGCATGGTTGATCAGATATATTTATATTTGAAATTTACAGTTCTGAATTATTATAAAAGATAATGGTTGAGCTTAGAATTATGGTGCTTAGTGCCACTTTCACCAAAATGTCAGCTATGTCGTAGCGGTTGGTTTTATTGGTGGAGAAAAACGTAGGAAGCCACCAGCCTGCCGCAAGTCACTGACAAACTTTATCACATAATGTTCATCGGGTACACCTCGAATAGAAGGCTAAGGTGCATCTTTCTTGGGCATACGTGACCTTAGCTGACTTTGCTATCATGTTTGGGTCGCTTGGTTTGTTTTCTCCTTGAAACGTTTAGAATATTTGGCTTTGCAATATTTTGACTTTCTAGTGGTATCTGATGAAGGTCATTCCAGAATCATGTCATGCGCTCTAAAATATATATCAACGTTCTTATTAAATAAAGATAGACACGGAAGTATAGGTATAGATGAATGCAACCATCAAATCAACATACACGCTACTGCGCCTAGCCAATAATATTCATAATATCGGAAGCCATACTTATAATTATGGCATTTGTTACGCTTGATCCAAAATTATATGTTCTATTATATATAGCAATAAAATAAGCTTTGAATCAGAAATTCAGAATTGTAAATATTTTTTTTTAATTAGAAACGTAGATATCAAATCTACTGCGCACTACGCGCTTCTGGAATAACCTTCATTATGTAAACTCAAATCGAAAGACTTAAAAGGCAAACAATGTACAGTTCTTTAGGAGCAAAAAACAGCAACAGGATAGCCAACTTCATTATATAGGAAACACTAGCTACTGGACGAATGGTACCCGCGTAGACTAATAGTCCACCAGCAGAAAAAAAATATTTAGGAATACATTTATCATCCAATCAGGTATGGTATTTTGGTTCAATTCAGAATGAATAAGACGTGCAATAAAACAAAGGAAGAAACACAAACACTGCCGGAACACTTTTTAAAAATCGTAGAAGGGACCTGAATGGACTGCTATTTCGTGGACAGTTTGTCCCACATAACTAGGCTATGTTTTCTTTCTTGAATGAATTATTTGATTTCTTATATTCGATATGATCGTTGATCTGAATCGTTAATTGAAATGCAAAGCAAAATATACTAGACGGTTTCCCTGAACAGTTAGATTACTTTTAATATAATACAATAATCAACAGCTAATTATTTCTTAATCCCAAGTGTTATTTTTAAAATGGAAAACCAGCAATTAAATTTATGACATTATGCGTATTCTGATTCCAACGATAATTAATCGTGTTGCATTGTTGTGTTAAAATGTAAAATCTAAAAAGAAAATAGCTAACACAACGGAATATAAAAGGCATAATATTGAATAATGTTTTAGACTTCATCACATATCAATTATACCGCATGCTCATTAATTAAACAAACGGGTTCTCCAAACACCAGGAGGATTATAATGTTACGTAATTACATCCATAATATGAGACAACAAAATTAGACAATTACTTTCTCCTTGTTGCATAACATGATCGACCAAATAGTACAATCAGTTAAGCTGATTAAAACCATACTCTAAGTAATTAGAAATTTGAATGCAATCAGTTTGATATTCAATATAATTTTAATGAGGTATTTTACTTCCTTAACTTCATAAATCTTTAATATTCAAAATGCATATGAAACAGTATACTAGATACTAGATTGCAATTTCAGCTTTGTTGAGCAAATTGCGGGAAATCAGCGTTCTTACAAAGTGCGTCCAGATCAGGCGGAAACGTGTATCTGTAAGCAAAGAAACAGCTGACAATTATATCAATAAAGAAAGACATACTACTTCAATCGACTTTAAATCTGTGAAATTACTGTCTATACTGTGAATTTATTATTATCAGTGTAAGCCAATTGTCCAGGATTTCGTGGATATTATAAAACCACGAAATTATGAATGCAACGAATATTTGTCACCATATTTATACATGTGTAAATTAAATATAGCAAGGGATCCACAAACTGAAGTATCCATCAAAATACATTTTAGTCTCAAACCACGAAAAGTGGTATCCACACTATACCCACTAATATAACACCGAGAGTGATGTTTCACGACTTGTTGATGTTACATCGTTGGACAATGTGTACTTCACGTGTAGCCAGTACGATGTTTTTCTCATTTCCAATCGTCCTCAATGGAACGCGTCGTTAACGATATATACCTCTGTATATACATGCTCGACTAGGTGGTCAGTATTGAATGCAATCCAAGTTGACGCATAGTTGTATTAGCACGTATTTTCCAGGGACATCATAATATGGATTAAGCTCATTACAGAAACCAACTTATTATAATTTTGTATGCTAAGAATATCACGAGAGTCTCGGCTTCCATCACAACCTTGACAAAGATAATTACATACAACTTTGGTTCATCATTTTCTGTTTATGTTTTTCATTTTGGTTTGAATTGTAGTTTTTCATAGGGTTTTTTTCCTATGACTTCTTAGAATTTAAGCCATGAATGGACTAATAAAAATGGCGTACAAGTGACCATGATCTTCAATAATTGCATGGATGTGTTTATATTACCCTCCGCCGTAGGCATCGGACAATATAATACATCTATGCAATTCAAGGTACATCGGGAAAATATTCTTGTATATTGACCACAATCACATAGAACATTTGTATAATATATATTATATGTTATTCAGCTATCAGACAGGGTATATAATGTGACATTCACGGCTTAGGTTATATATTCCCTGAGGTGCAGACGAAGGGAATATATATCGTAAGCCGGGAATGTCACTTTATATACCCTGTCTGATAGCTGAATAACAGATATATTACGGGTTTAACCATTGTTTTTTTTTTAAATACAGAATCCAACTGTATTAAATATATTTGTGTCTTTTATTCTCGTTTTTCATATTTCTAGATGTCCCTTTGCGTACCCTTGACATTCTTTCTACCATGACGTCATATGTGTGTCACGTCATATTTTATGTCTCATGAAGGAAAATTCTGTACTAAAATTATAATTCAATACAATTTCATATGTAGTAAATTTTATAAACTGTATAAATATGACATTAATATATAACATAACAAAACAACGCGCTTGTGAAGTAAATTCAATAATTTAAATGTTTACAACATGTAAACAAAACCTTGGAGTGGCCACATGACATCGAAAGTTTTCAAGGCACAACGTTTTGTTTATTGTGATGTTCAGTATGTTATGGCACAGCCGTGGAACATAGGAGTTTGCTGAATCGATCTGGTATTTGTGAGGAATTTTCTGTTGCAATATTGTTTTGTTCATACAGCCGTTTTGAGGATAAAAACAGCATTTAATTTGGTAAAAGTGCATTTATTATTCGTATTATGCTAATGATTCAGTGAAGCGTAATTATTTCTATTTTTGTCGTCCATGTTTTTATTGTATTTAGAAGACTGGCATATTTACCACGTCTGTTTTCCGAATATATGCTGACATTCATGGTTGAAGAACCAATGAGAATTTGTGTAACAAACTAAATCCGTAATATATATATATTTGTTTATTTTTGCTTCTTAGCGTTTAACGCCACTTCAATAATATTTCAGTTACATAGGTGGCGTATTGGTTAGCGTGTTCGACTCGAGTGTGGTAGATCGTGAGTTCGAACCTCGGTCGGGTCAAACCAAAGATTATACAATTTGTTGCTTCTTCGTTAAACACGCAGCATTAAGGAGAAAGAGCAAAGACTAGTTGGCTCGGAATCAGAATAATGTGTCCGAGTGGAGCGACATGTATATCTGTGGACTGTTGTTTCAGTGAACTAGCACTATCAAATTCCAACTCAGCGTGTTGGTCTAGAACAAAGCGGACATCATCAACATCTCATTGAAAATTAACTTGTTCGAGCCATGATATAGCTGAAATATTGCTGAATTGGCGTTAAACAACAATCTCTCACTCACTCACTCCGCTATATCGTGACAGTCAGTTTTATTGGTGGAGTACCCGGTGAAACCACCGATCTGTCGCAAGTCACTGACAAATTTGATCACATAATGTTGTACGCCTCGCCCTGATCAAGATTCGAACTCACAACATGAGTGATGATAGGTACTGATTGCATAGGTAGTTGTAAATCCAACACCCATGCAATCACGATATATATATATATAATACTGAACGCCCTCCTAGACAACATGCAGACTATACCATGTAGATTAGCAGACAGGTTCAACCCACCTCAATTTAACACATTATACATCCACAATTAGACATGTCCTTCATATAAAACATGTTCACTTTCAATTAATGCGAACATCATCGACACCCACGAAGCGTTATTTGTTTTTCTTATTATATTACCGTAGTATTAATCAAACTGTACATATGTAGACGTTTTCATGCAATTCTTCAATTATTTGGCTAGTTAACGCGTACCTGTTAAAGGTTATTCCCCGAAACGGGTCGTGAGCAATCAATTAGATATTTGCGTTTGTATTACTTCACTTTACACAAGTTGTCATCATGTTTTTCTAATGTTGATCTTTTTAGAATTTAAAACCAACAACACGATATGATGATAATAACAACCTTCAATATAATTGCATTTAGAAACTCGTTTGCCATTTAATATTATTCATTACCATTTTATGTTCATTCAACCTATCAATGGGCCATTAATTAAACACATATTAGACGTAATTGATTAATTATTCTGTTATAAATGATATCAAAATGACAATATGATATATGCTTGGATGTTTCTTTGGGTTGACCCCATCACTTTTCTTAAAGTGATATTTAGTCTAGTTCAACCTCGCCACCTTTAATTTACAACGGCCTTATTTGAATTGGTGTCTTGTGGACTATTACGGTAGTTGATGTTGGGGCTAACTTGTGGATCAAACTAAAAAAAAAACGAATAATAATCAAAACTATTTATCTCACAAAAGCAGAAAGAAGCGTTTCCTGGTGGTCATCCTGGTTTACAAAATAGACATATCTTTACTACTAACCGTGTATTAAAAGTACAAGAGACATACTGACCGTGAATTGAATATACACGGTTTCGACGTGCTTACGGAATATCGGGGTCACAAGTGACCATGGGTATGTTCCACTTTTCGCTAGCCCTTCCCGGTCCTATCCTCTTTCATGAATTGTCACCGGGGTTGTATCTAGAGTAGCACAACGGTTTTCAGTGTAGTGTTTTGTAGATTATTGTTCGTCCTTTTTTTGGTCACTGTGTTGTCTATCCTTTGATTTACGGGTTCAAATTTCCCCATTGGTATCTTCAAATCTCTTTACTACAAACCAATGATATTCTTAGGTAAGCTATATATTAGTATAAAGCTTCGGCTTGAAGATACACTGCATTCTTATTTGAATATTTAAAACAGGTATCGTCGGTAATATGTTACCAAAATTGGAAAATCCAGAGATACAGGAAACCGTCTTTGTAAAACAGAACCACAGAAAATAATACAATATGAGCAAAACGGATCCCAACATAAAATCGGGGGTGAACACATGTGTTCGCGTAGGGTAGACGGTCTGACAGAGAAAATTTGAAAATGACTAAGACAAAATGCTATTTCAAAATTATCGGAATGTCATAAAAATGCTACTTAAATCAATTAGAGAAGCAGGTACAGAAACCAACTTTAAAGGACTTTGATGAGAAATGTGAACTATTGAATAAGCATTACTTAAGAGATACCTAACCCATATAGTATAGG
Organism: Bathymodiolus septemdierum; assembly: GCA_963383655.1. NCBI lineage: Eukaryota > Metazoa > Mollusca > Bivalvia > Mytilida > Modiolidae > Bathymodiolus > Bathymodiolus septemdierum. The sequence continues at coordinate 54,118,046 of OY726524.1, forward strand.
TCACATTCATATAAGTCACAATGAAAGTGTTGATAATATTTTAATACTTGACTCTAGAATAACATATGAGTTGTAAAATGAAAACACCATACTCTGGTGCTGCTGAAATTTTGCTACATAATTTATGTGAGTCCACTATTTGAAGAGTGAAGTCATCACGTTTTTCATAGAGTTTTGCTTTTAATGTTTAAATTGTCGATTTCAAGGTAACGATGAAGGTAGGAAACAGATTTGTGAGTGTCCATTACTTCAGATTCGCTTTGGTAGATAAGATATAGGTAATCGCCGAAAACACAATTGTTCAGTGACAGAACATCACTTATATAGCGGACGCAGCAATTAAACATTTGGGGTAATTTTCTATCGTTATTCTTGAGAAGCCATTGACAGACATTTGTCCTATAAACATGTAGCATCAAATCAGCCTTTATGTTGTATATGTATCATTAATATTACTTATAGCTGTAAGTCAATGGACGCAATTGTCTTATTTCAAAGAATGAGTTTTATTCCAATAGTTATTTGTAAATTTAATTCCCGGAACAGACATGACGTGAAGTAGCAATCACATATATTTTGAAAACTCATTGAATTAAGCCACATGACTGGATTTATAGACGATTTTTATTTCCTATACTGGATCTCTTGAGCAGTGTAAGAATAAAATACTGTTATAAAGAGAATTTCATATTCAAACAGAAAGAACTAAATGGACTTTCCACATTTTTTAAGTCCATGTCTCTCCCATGTGTCACATAGGAGATTAAATATATATCTTTTCAAAGATAATTGTGTGTAACGGGACATATATTGAGTAGCATCCAGCTGGATAATGAATCAAGGAAAATGTTTGATGCATATTCAAATGTATTGAAATTAATAGGAATACACGATTCATGTCTTTCTTAAAATTGTACATGATAACATGGTGTATACCTAGATTAACGTCCAGGAATGGGTTGTAGTAACATCAAATAAATTTAAGTCTCAATTAAAAATAAAGTGCGAATTACTGTCATGTACATTTCAAGTAATTTTTAGTGTCAATAATTAAGTTTTAATTGATACAACTTTAATTAAGGTTTGTTTAATCCGGTTCCCTGGAATATCCCCGTGAAATTCTATTTTGACTATCCAGGGAAATATTCAAAACTATGATTATATATAGAGCTATACTATATAAGTATAATAGTCTCCATTCATACCTGGCACTATTTTCTACTATTAATGTGTGACCAGGTTGCACAAACAATGGTTGTTAATGCAAGAAATTAAAGCCCGGTCAGACCGGCCTTTGCTGAAGCGTAAAGAAAATAACACCCACTCCAGCCTCATATACCTACTTCCTCCACGGTCAGAAGAAAGCCCATCTTCTAAATCAAGAAGTATTCGCTATAATAATAAAAAAAAAATACAATGGATGAGGGTGTTAAGATGACTAAAACAATATCACCCTTGTCATGAGGTGATATTCCCTAACTCCCTCATCCAATGACACCATGCTTATATCACCTACATGTTTGTACCCGTAAGTTTATTTTCCAACTATTGAGGACTACACTTTATTTATATTCAGTTTTACATGTACATGTATCTCAGACAAACCAATAACCAGGTGAGGTCTAGTACTTCTAAAGATATGTTCTTATTCCTCAAAAGATAATTTGCATATTAAAGGGACATTATCTGCCAAAATCGTAAATTTTTGTTACCCAAGAAAACTATCAGATATGATTGATGCCTTAATAAAGCATGTTTCTGTAACTTATAAATGTTATGAAATGTACGCGCATCGGGGGAAAAAGGTGCAACTTCTCGTGTTTTGAGATCGATCAAGAAATGGACGCCATCTTATTAATTATCGGCATTGTTTACGGGGTTTGCTGAATCGTCATTAAATCAGTTCAACAATGCACTTATTTCTTATTTTCTGTGAATCTGATTTTAGTCGGCGTTACTTACCGACAAAGAACCATACAAATTTGCAGTTAATAAGCGACAAAATACAAATTACCGTAAGCTGTTTAATGTGAAATATTTACCTTTATTTCATCATTTTAAAAATATTTATCAATTTCCCAAAAATATATATTTGTTGGTCAAAATCGTAGCTAATGCCTCTTTAAGAAAGGTCTGAAGACACCATAGGTTTAATCTGAAGACATAAATCGAAGATCAAACAATACAGAGAATAAAATGACAAACAATGATCTGCAAAACACTACACAGACAACTGAAGATTATTGTATGTGACATCTAACCCTAATTAACATGAAATAGGTATCTTAATGATACAGTAAATCCCTATCAAGTTACAATATCTATCGGTATTTCTATGGAAACTGTATATCAACTATATCCAGGTATGACATATTTATAATGTAAATAATCTAATTATTTTCTTCAATTATTTAAGTTATTATTATCAACTCTGTCTTTAGTGGTGGCCACAAGCCTAACATCACGTATGTGAGTACGTGCCCAGGTATCCATCTCATGATTGTTACCAGTCACAATCTTGGCTAGTACTTGTCATTTGTATGCATTTATGTTCCTCTCCCAATATGTCTGGTGTGATGGCTTAGCGGAATATTTGCTGCAAGGTAACATTTATGTTCCATTCCCAATAAGTCTGGTGTCACGGCTCAAATGCAAATTTGCAACATGTGACAATAATTACCAATAATCTTAGTCCTAGCTATATGCGGGATCCCAATTGTCTGGCTATTAGTCTGAATTCAATAGAACGGAAATGAACATAAGATCGCACGAGATAAACTTCTTTTTAATTCTTGGAAAATAAATTATTGGGACGGCAAATATCTCACATGTTGTTCCATTGTATGTCCAGTTATATTAGTACATCCGGGGCTGATCATAATTCATATCCTAACGGAAGTATGAAGCGGTCATATAGACTATATTTCATTTCTTATTGATACACGTCAAATCATGTTATTATTGGAATTGTGCTGTGGCTTTCGTGTATATGTGTTATACCAGATGCGGTGTAGTCAACGATCTATCAAGGCAGGTGAATAATGTACCTAAATTAAATAGCGAAAACAATTGCTACACCTAGGAATTCGTATGTATGATCAAACCCTTGTTCGTAAAACTCTTCTCATTTCATCATGCCTTTGGATGGTTGCTATACAGTGTCTGTCTCACATATGACTCAATATTTGCTTTCTATTTTGTTATCTCTTATCATTCATTTTACCTCTTTTTCGATATAAATTGGACTTAGATCATTACCATCAATGACACGACGGCTGCATAGACGGAGCAGGGTTTCCATACCCATGTGGACGCATGCGCACACTTCTAGTGTGTGATGATATGCGAATTGCCCATCTTTAAATTGTTTATCTCTCTCTCTCTCTCTCTCTCTCTCTCTCTCTCTCTCTCTCTCTAATTTTCGACCACTTGTTTGGATTTCCATGTTAATTGACCGATTTTCTTTTTCCTTTCTTTGTACATTAAGCGATACTGCAGTATTGTATTCGTACAAATACTTCACGTTACCGATAGCATTTGCCATGTTTTATTCAATCGCATTTGCAATAAAACAAAATGTCAATACGATCAGAATTGTTCATAGAAAATGAAATCTCTTAAGACCATCAGCAATGATGTGTTCAAATGTTCTAAACTTCTATTTTATGGTTATTGGAATTGGAATGATTTTTTTCTGATGCACTGTTTGTAAAACTGAATTGGCATCGCACCATTAAATTTAATACGAAATTCGCTTTGGGAATTCTGTTGCGTAACGGAGGGACATTAAATTTCAAATACAATGACAAGTCAATGTATTGACTGGGAAAACATATTACGAAAGAACTAAGTGTCTTTTGATAACAATGATGAGTTTGAATTTTGATAATTAAAACTGTGATGAAACACGAAAAGAAAACAAGACATTGCCTTTGAATATGGTTTCATGTAATACATCAAGATTATGTTTCAATAGTAGCACGGTCATTGGTAATTGAATATGTACGAACACAGCTGTTTTGTATTTGAAATCTGTTATTGTGTAGTAATCGATATTTACTCATCAGTTTTAACACATGTTAAAGCCAAGACCTTTGCTACCAGTTACTGGTGATGTCAATTTCAGATTAGCAAGACTTCTGAATATATTTTGTTGAATTTCATTATTTATTTCTCTTACTGGCAGTATTCTTTCTAACGGGTATTTTATCTTCCACGGCTTGAAAAAAAATGACAGAGCAAGCACATCTTTGCTTGGTGATGTCAGTAAATAAGGTAAATGTTCTAATCAAACGATTTACAAATGTTACGATTTGTAGCATTCAAATACATTTTTATTATACCCCCCCCCCCCCCCCCGCAAACAAAGTTTGGGGGTACATAGGAATCACCCTGTCCGTCCGTCCATTTACCTTGTAAGTGCAACTCCTTCTAAACGGCTTATTTGATATTTATGAAACTTTACACATTTGTAGTACACTACCTGCAGCTGTGCATGAAGGATTATGGTTGCTGTCCAAAATTTAAAAGAGGAGATAATTCAACATATACTTTCACGAAAAAAAAAGGGGGGGAGGGCATGTACCTTGTAAGCGCAACTCCTACTAAACTGCTTATTGAATTTTTATGAAACTTTACACAGTTGTAGTACACAACCTGCAGATGTGCATGAAGAAATACCGTTGCTGTCTGAAATTTAGAAGGGGAGATAATTCAATTTATACTTTCACGAAAAGGGGGGTCGTGTACCTTGTAAGCGCAACTCCTCCTAAACGGCTTATTGGAGTTTTATGAAACTTTACACAGTTGTAGTACACTACCTGCAGATGTGCATGAAGGAATACGGTTGCTGTCCAAAATTTAAAAGGGGAGATGATTCAACTTATACTTTCACGAAAAGGAGGGGGGCATGTACCTTGTAAGCGCAACTCCTATTAAACTGCTTATTGAATTTTTATGAAACTTTACACAGTTGTAGTACACAACCTGCAGATGTGCATGAAGGAATAAAGTTGCTATCTGAAAATTAGAAGGGGAGATAATTCAACTTATACTTTCACGAAAAGGGGGGGTCGTGTACCTTGTAAGCGCAACTCCTCCTAAACGGCTTATTGGAGTTTTGCGAAACTTTACACAGTTGCAGTACACTACCTGCATATGTGCATGAAGGAATATGGTTGCTGTCCAAAATTTAAAAGGGGAGATAATTCAACTGATACTTTCACGAAAAGGGGGGCATGTACTTTGTAAGCGCAACTCCCACTAAACTGCTTATTGAATTTTTATGAAACTTTACACAGTTGTAGCACACTACCTGCAGATGTGCATGAAGGAATACCGTTGCTGTCTAAAATTTAGAAGGGGAGATAATTAACTTGCTAATATACCTGTATCCCAAAGTTTGAACATCATAGTATTGCAAGCGGGGGGTATCACTCAGTGAGGTCACTCACAGTTCTAGTTTTTATCTGTTTCGAGATTAAAAAGAGTATATTATTCACAAATTGCATGCAAACATTTCTGATTGGTTAAGTTGAAGTTATCACTTAGAAAGTTTTATGGTCGCCACTATGACTTGGTTGACCGTTATGGAATATCTGTCACAAATGACCACGGATATGTTCCATTTATCGTAAGCACTTCACTCGGTCCTTTACTCATTGATTACTTACCACCTGGTGTGTAAATAAATTAACATGACGGTTACCACTAGGGGAACAGGAACTGCTTCCCCTTCCGGAGAACCTGATTTCACCCCGGTTTTTAGTGGGGTTCGTGTTACTCGATCTTTAGTTTTATCTATATGTTTTGAAGATCGATGTTTGTCCTTTTGTCCTTTTTTTGGCCATTGTGTTGTCTGTTCTTCGATTTACGGATTCTGATTACCACTTTGATATGTTCAAGCTCTCCGCTTACATTTACCAGATCCAGTACAGTAAATGTTTTACTGTAAGCAAATAGTAACTTGCTACTTTATTCAATAATGTTTTTGAACCCTGCTCAGACGAGGTGTACTCGATACAACATTATGTGATGAAGTTAGTCAGTGACTTGCGGCAGGTCAGTGGTTTTCTCCGTGTACTCCAATTTCCTCCACCAATAAAACAATATTGAAAGTGGCGTTAAGTATCATAACCCTTACCTTAACCCTTCAATGCATGCTGTTTTTGTTTTCTCGCAAACGATTTATCTTTGGAATTGATACAAGATTACATAATAATTGTTAGGAATTTCGAATGTTTAAATTTGACATTTCATATAACAACAGACAAGGGAGAAAAATCGAGATGGTCGAGTTGACAAAACAGCAGTTGCGTAACTATTAAGCAGCCTTTTATCTCGGAAATCCGAAAACGATGACTGTGTAGGATTTAGACACAATAGATTTTGATTTAAGTTCATACTTGTTAAGCATAATTTTTATCTTTATTGTCATATTACAAGTTCAAACTAATAAAAGGCAATATTCATGAAATGACAATCGCATGTGTTAGGAAATCTCATCACATTATTCCAATTGGCTGACTACTAGGCGTATTAGTAGTTACGTTGATTTTAATCTTTTAATGTCTGTTCTTTTGATTAATGAAAAAATACAAAAATCCCTGTAAAAGAGAATTAGATATTAAAACACTAAGAAACAAATGTACTTTCGGATGCTTTGTCTTTACTAATCTACAAATAAATCAAATAAAACATTTCTTTTCAGGGAGAAGTTGTTTTCCAAAATGAAATTGAATTCTAAAAACACATTAATTACTTTTTGTGCTTTTACTTTTTACACATCACCACCCTTCGTTTAAACTAATAAAAACTAGTAATGGTTTATTTCTTCAATAAATGAATATTTTATTGTCAAAGTGTGTGTGTTATGGCATAGACTATTTGGTGAAGATAAGATGTCCATAATAAATAAAAAAAACGAGTCCTCCTGCAAACAACTGGAGGTATGACGTAAATGCGTAAATCGCAACGGATTTCACAACACGGAACTCAGAACGCAAACCCATATTATAGGACAAAGTGATGGACATCATCATACGCAAACATACACACAAATGTATGCTTATCTTCTTTTTTACTTCGTTCACAAGGCGATCCAATATATCGTATGTCGGGTGTCACTAGTGGAGCAGAAACTGCTAACCCTTCCGGAGCACTTGCTTTCATCAATGCTCTTTAATGGAGTTCGTGTTGCTCGATGTTTAGTTTTCTGTGTAGTGCTTCCTAAATAAGTATTTGTCATTCTGTTCTTTTTCTGTTGTCCATTATATTGTGTTTCCATCTATCATTCACGTCTTCAGCTTACCCCTCTGGTATCTTCAAACATTTCTTGGACCGGGACCAGTCCAATATAATGCAAACTTCCGGTCATCATTTCGAATTTGTTTCTAATGGTATCTATGATATTGAAGTAAGACGATGTTGGGCCATTGAGTATAATAAAACATATAGGTCATGGCATTCGTCCGCATCATTTTTGGACTTATACCTCGAATTTGACGACAGTGGTCAACTCAGTACTAAAATTTATGATAAGCGGGACGACTTCAATTTTAAAATCATAAATTTTCCAAACATGTGCAGCAATATACCAGCTTCTCCTGCATATGGTGTTTACATCTCGCAATTGATTCGCTATGCAAGGGCCAGTAGCAATTATTCTGATTTCCTGAAACGTCATCTTCATCTGAGAAACAGGCTACTGGACCAGGGCTATAAAAAGATTCGCCTTATTCGATCTCTTAAAAAGTTTATATTCCGATACCAATATCTTGTCGAAATATATTCCGTCTCTGCAGAAAAAATTATAAGCGATGCATTTTCATATAGTGAAAATGTATAAAGATAAAGAAGTCAAAAATGTCAAGAATTTTTTTTGTCAATGTGTGACGTAAAAATATTTTTGACATTTACGTCACCGAATATGGTACTGCTTTGACTACTATTTTACCTATTTTGTTCCTGTATTTAAATACTGTTACAGTGACAGCCGGAACCTTTGAGCCGTGGTGAGAGCGGGAGGTTTGGCGCCTTAAAATCTGATTCAACCCACCATTTCTTTAGAAATGCCTGTACCAAGTCAGGGTCATTACGGTTTTCACAGTTTTCCGGTTGTTGACTGATTTTGTCTGTTTATATAATTATGAGTTTTGACTTTCCCTTTGTAAGATTGTTCGGAGTTCGGTAATTTTGTTATTACCTTTATTTTGAGAAAAATAGCAATTATGGACCGGTCGATCACCCACAAAATCATATATAGGCATCAGAATTGCATCGGCTCATATACTATTTTGTTGATGACTCACTAGTCATATTGATCTTAGTGCCGTTATGTATTTATTATTTGTTGCGCACTTGTATACCAATTTGTTGCAACATTTGCTTTATGTAACTCTGATGGTCCTTACTTATTTACCATAGTATCTAAATTTTCTATTATATGCTTCATTACACATTCAGAATCACAAAATGACAATAACTTACATTTCATATTTTACTTTCATTTCGAGTTTTATAACTTCAGAGAATATACATATCGTAGCCAATAACACCTCCAACAACCGTTTATCATATTTTGACAAGGGAACCAATCTTTTGCACTGAATATCCATTTGATGGTAGAATAGTATCCATCCCAAATATCTTGTTAAATATCTATGTACGTATTATAAATATATACCTAACACTAGGACAATAATCTATGAATTGTTAGTTAAGCTGATAAGATAGCTCTAAAGAATAGTTGTATTCCAAATGATGGCAATATGTGGTAATTTAGTTGTCTATGATAGAACATTGATCTGTCTAGAATCTAGAAACAGCAACAGTGATTGGAAGTTTAACCGTCAGGTCACCACGATTCTGGGTATAATGATGAACTATTTAAATAAAGGCCAAACGATAATTATCTAGTTTATTGATGATAGTGGGGTTGGGCTGGTAATTGTATGGTTAGCTAGTACTTGTAAGTAACAGTGTTCCTGTGTCGAGTTGTGACGATCTGCTACATGACTATTTTCTCAGCTACATTGTATTACTGATATTAATCAAACATGCTAAGAAAACTATAATCTGCAACCCTACGATAAATTTTAAAATTTGACAGCCAGTCTTGGAGTCTTATTTCTTTCCTCTATCACCGACAAATCGTTGACAGGAGTTGACTATTAAATAACACGGGGGGAGGGGGAGGGAGGGGGGCATATAAGAACCTGGAACTTACAGTTTGTTGTCGATTCTGTGTGGTTTAACGTTTTATTTTTTGTGTATTGTGCTGGTTCTATTGTATTCGTTCTGCGCTTTGTGTTAAATGTGTTATGTGCTCTTGATTGTCTCATCGCATTTCTCTCATAAAAAACGCAGCGGACGTTCAAAATCGTAAGATTGGAAAGCCAAATAATATATAGATGTCTTTGAGAGCATGATAATAAAAGGGCATAACGAGAATAACCACAATTGGCTTAGGACATAAGTATATGCCTAAGGGAGACAAAAACCATAAAGATAAAAGAAAAATAAACCAAACGAACTGTCGCCGCTAAGTTTTTTTTTGTTTTTTGTTGTTGTTGCTTGTTTGATATTCTGTAAAGTAGATTTCGTTTATCTTGGTTATGATAAATTTGTTTTTTTTTGTGTTAGGAATAACAAGTTTGCCTCGTTCTACGATTTTGATATTTGATATTGGAATTGTTCCGACGTTGTGGTATATTTTTTATTTTCATTTTGCTATAAGCATTGTTATAATTGTTTTGCTTTAGTCTGATTTGCACTGCATGACATATAACTGCTGTGTTTGCATAATCTAATTATAGTTGTTTACAAAACCAATGACATGTAGAACTGATTGGAATGACAATGAACTTTCCAGTGGCCAATATACACATTCATTACTTGACAATGCTATTATACTGTATATGTTATGTTGTCATTGTGATAGTGTGTTTTTTAGTGTCTGTGCAGGTTAAATACTTAGAGTTTGGCCAAGAGTGTATCCCAACGAAAGCAATTACAATACACGACCGTGATAAACCGTGGTTTAATTCTGGTATTTAAAGAGAGCGAAAATTCGTGATTCTCTTCATAAGAATATGCGCTAACAGCCGAATATTAGTAACATATGCAAATATAAGGTTCAAAGGAATAAAGTTAATAACATGATTAGCCATGCAAAGCAACAGTTTTTCCTTAATTCAAACGGCTTTCTTGACGAGAATGCATCAGATCTGAAATTATTTTGGTCTCTTGTTACACAGCTAATGGTAATGTTGGTCGTAGTTGTGCGATGCCACCCCTTTTAGATACAGAAAATGATATGCTATGTGTCGATGATATTGATAAGTGCAACCTCCTAAACAGTTTCTTTTGTTCCATATCAAAGGACTGGGAGCTACAAGGGCCAAAATCGGCCCCACCTCAGATGTCGATAACATTTTCTCCAAAATGTATATTCACAATATGTGCTTTTCAAAAATAAATACAGTTAGTTAATATGTGTATCTAATTCCTCACAGCGGATCGACAAATGCAGGTAATGAAAAGCACTGAACGCCATTTTTGTTATTATACAGAACGTACGTATCATTGTATTATAATGCATATCTTTAAAAAAACAAAAACAAAAACAAAGCATAATGAAACTCAGTAAACAAAGCATAAATTTGATTTAATATGCAATGTGGATCGATTTCAGGAATAAAAACATGTTCCGAAGGTGTATTATGAAATTAAAGTGAACAAATAGTAATGTCGCAACGTCACCCATTTTCGACGGTCTCCTGTTTTCGACGGTTTGCTTCACGTGATAAAATCTCTCATTATTTTGATCGCTTTATTTGTCAGAGATTATATTATGATGCTGAAATTGTATGATTGATCTCAAGAAATCTGACCTAAAAATATCATCTTTAAATGTAAGAACTACGTACCACATCTATTATTTCACGTTCAAATTGTAGTTTTTCGTAATTCCTTTTTTCGTCACATTAACAAAGCTTTAATCATTTAAAAAATATATCTCATACAGACCAATTTTGAATTCATCGTCTGCTATGACATTGATAATGTACAGGTACATATTGAGGTCATATCAATTCAGAAACTTATTAACATTGATCGTCGAAAACTGGTCTAAATTTTGGTATTAATCTTAAAGAAGTAATAGACAGATTTATTTGGACAATAGAACTTTGTCATATTTGAAATTTGTTTATGCACTTTTTTAACCGTACTTTATTCTTAGCGACAACCAATGCGATGATATATTCCAGTACATTTTTACGGACAACCATCACAAATCTATAAAACAAAATGCCAAGGTGCGGGTTGAGAGAAGTCTAATATTTAAAGATCGCTTTTTTTCTAATATGGAAATATTTTGGGAAATGGTGTGAAGCAAAATGTTTAACGTGTAACGATTTTAGCTAGGACCTTGTGCGAATCATTTGTGTTTTCTTTATAAACTGATAACAAACCTTGGAATCAGATATCCCATCGAAAGTGGTTGTCGATAGATAATTGTTTTACAATAAAGTATTTCATATATATTTATGATGAGAACAAGTTTACAACCATATGATAAATCGTGTAGGTAAAATGTGTGTCGCTGCCATGAGTCTATGTATGATTGTTTTTATTGTCACTAGAAAAAGAGGAGATGGTAGATATTATTTTGCTTTGTGACAAACCAACAACAACACTCCTAATAAACTGTTGCTATCAGAATCTGCTGTAAGTTGTTTTTTACGTGTAAGGAGTGTGTCCTTTACATCCCGCGCTAAGGGATGTATTAATTTCGTTCCTCATAGCTGTCTGGTGTCCCTTTCACATAAAGTCGGCGTTTTTCTAGAGGAAGCCATTTGTTATTTTATTTATGCCAAATTCGCAGTCATGTTATGATTATAATAATAATCGGTTATCATACATTATTATACCGCTATAATTTGAATCCAATCAAAAACAATATGGCTGTGATCGTCTTCCGTAATTAAAATCGTCAAAATGAAATACAACCGAATTAATATCAAATGGTGACTTGTTTCAACCTCATTTAAAATATACCTTGACATTCTTTCATACTTGTACATCACGTTCACGATCTTTTATTACAACACTCAAGAGTACATTTTTTTCCTGTTCTGGTCAAAGGACTTTATCAAACAGAATCATACAGTTTACATGTAATGCAGTTAATACGCATTTAAACCACAGAAGAATATTTCTATTTTCCACACCTTGTGGTGTGGGGTCGCTATTGTGCATGCGAAATATTAATTGCAAACCCCATTGACTGGCTATTTGCTGCCTGTCTAGAATATTTTATTTTCCCTCGATCGACAGTTCAGAAGCTAGAAAACAATATGATGAATAGTGTCTGTCAATCAAGCAAACAATAACTTATGCACATGACAGAAAGTATTTTCAATCCACTACATACACAAACTTTTGACCCATCATTTGTCCATTGGAGGTTGATTTAAGAGAATGGAACTGATAGAAGTTAAACTTTAATTTGGGCGCAAAAGGGATAACTTTATATAATTTATGATTATGTGATGTGCATTTTAGGGATCCTCATATTCAAATCCATTCATCTACTTTTCTACACTTGTATACATATTATGCATATGGATACCCGTTATTTCAAATGATAGTAATGTTATTTTAAAATATTTCCACTTTGTTTTACTTGTCGTTTTCTTTTAAGAGCCTCAGCTTTATACTGCTCACGCTCAGCAACGGACCACCTTCGTCAATTGTTTTAACTCATCGATGATCATGAGATTCACCAAGATAAATAGCGCAGTCCGTGCAATATTTATTTATTTATTTATTTATTTATTTATTTATTTATGCTTTAGTGTCAGTGTTTCAACTGTTGACAGAGTTTTAAATTCAACATGGATAGACTTATAGAAAGTGTGTATTCGTAAAATTCAGTGGCCAACCATTCCAGTCTAGTAGCAAAAGAAAGGGTATTGTTCTGATATGCCTAACGTTGTGTCTGCAATTGACGGAACTTCACATGATATACAAATTCCATCCAATGAACCCCAATAAAAAACATACTTTCAGCAAACTAATTCTTTTCATTGATTGATGTGAAAAGAAAGTTTATAAACAGTGATATTCATAAATTCCATCAATATCAATAAAACAATTACCTTTCATCTTAGCTGAACTTGAGCCGTCGTGGTCGAATGGTAGTTGAATTTACAACTACCTGTGCAATCGTTGCCTATCACCACCTAAGTTGTGAGTTTGAACCCCATTCATGGCGAGGTGTACTCGATAAACCATTATCTGATAAAGTTTGTCAGTGACTTGCGACAGGTCTGTGGATTTCTCTGGGTACTCCAATTTCCGCCACAAAAGTAGTAACTGAAATATTTGTGAAAGTGGTGTTAAACACCTAACCTCCAATGGGCAAATGATGGATCAAAAGTTTGTATATGTAGTGCATAAAAACATAAAGCACCTTTGGGTCATAATGTGGCATATCTTTACAAGTACCAATAATACTACAACAATATTGTTTCCCACACAATTATGGGAACTGTTATACACATATCACGTCATTAAACAATGTACTGAAAAAGAAACAACTTCACTATCAAATTATTTATTAAAAATTAAATTAAATCATCTCCATGATCTCAAAGTTATGTTTCAGTGTTTACTGCATCTTATCACATATTGTATGAAAATAACGCAGAATTTGCATGTGCAATAAAAGCATAATTTGCGGCGTGTTATTTGCTTCCGGGACAATAACATGTTATCTGCCCTCTTGTGGTTTTCATGGACCATATACCATGGACAGGAATAATTACATAGAGATCCACCCAACCCAAGCACAAGTTGCAAAAATTGCATATCACCACCCATCAAAATATCTAAATCAAAATGTTTCCCCTCAACTTCAATACTTGCTTTTTCGTATAATGTGTTTATTTTCTGAAAAATGGGTTTGCAAGCAAGTTTAAGATTATCATAATCTTCTTTGCAGTTTACAATGCAAAAAACATTTTGATCTTTTGATGATAATGTCAAATCATCGGTAATTACAGAAAAGGACAACAGGACAAAGTTTGAAATTCTACTAACTTTTGACCCGTCCCCCGAAATTTTTATTTTTATCTTGTCTGTTTCAGGATTTACATGATACTTGATGTACCGGATAAGTTCGCTTTCTAGACTAACATATGCGCCAGGGATATTTCCCGGAATTCTTTCAAAACGATATAAACTTTTACTATCTTCCTGGCATTGATGAAACCAGATATGTTCGTGCTAGCCCATCACAAAATACTGTCAGTTCCCTATTAGCGCTCTCGCTAACATGAAATGTTTCCAAAATAAATAACAAATCTTTAATTTTTTGTCTTTCTTCTTCAGGCAAATCTTGGTATGAAGATTTGCTGGACGACGGGTTGAAATCGACTTTAGCAGTCTGTCCATCAGTACTTTCTAATTTTAAGTACTGGGGTAGAAGGCCATTGGACTCTACAAAACAAAGCGCAGTTTCAGCCTTCGATATAAATTCTTTTATTTTCCTTGATTTGTTATTTTCGGTAATTTCCGAAAACTCTTTTCCACTATTCGCGGTTCCAACTTTTTTATATATTGATTTAAATAATCTATAAGGCGACTGTTCGTATCGTTCAGACTGTCAAGTTGATTTGACAGATTCTGGTTGTTTGCTAGCAAAACCCCCTTAAGACATATTTCTTCCTGTAAACTATTATGCAAATCAGAACACTTTTCTTCAAATTCTATGTTGTCGCTTTCAAACTTTTGTAAGCTAAAATGTAATTGTTTTACATTTTATAACTCATCTGAGAATATTGCGATCTTATGCACATTACTATCAAAAGCAATTCGCTTCCTCCCTGTCAATTTTCTATTTGATAACAAAACTTTAATAGCCTTACTTGAAAGTCTGTTTTCAGGTCTCTCTGTGAATTTTAACTGAAATGATTGTAATTGGGAACTTAAAATATCTATTTATTTAAAATCGGGGTATTTGTCCTTTGCTTTGGAGAGCACCTTGAAAAAAGAGCTTGTAATTGAAAATGTGAGAGCTATCTGTTGGATTGTGCCCAAAAAAATCTACTCCTTTTGGATCAAGCTATTTTACTTCATTTTAGAAGTAGCATTGATAGACCATTAAACCTACCTCAGTATCCCTGTAGTAATAACTATTTCAGTATCCCGGAAGAAAATATATAATCAATAATTGGGGGCTTATGGAAAAAAACTATTTTAGATGAAGTGGTGCTTATTTTATTTTTATCTTACATTTGTATATAACTGTTACGTGCCGACATATCATCATTTTTTACGGCAGAGATTGCTTCTCAAATATCAAAACGTCATCTAAGCGCTTGGAATATTTGAACATTTTCCCGTCGTTTTTCAAGAAATTTAACACCTCGTGAAACCAAAAAAATACTTTAACAGTATTTGTGTTTTATTTATTTTAATAATCTGGTAAAATATTTTTCTGGTGCACGACTGCGGAGGTGCTTAATTTCTTCGAAAACCGTCGAAATGTCGCGGGCAAAATTCCACGAAATACAGAAAACAAATGACGTCACAATGACGTCAATTACGTATCGATTTTGTTGGAAGCAAGTTTTAACATCAAAAGTATGATGTCGTCTATAATATAAAGCACATCAAATTTTAATCAAGTATTTTCTAAGATAATGATTCATTAAATATGGGGCCATATATGGCACTTATAGTCCCCAGTTCTTGTTATGGCATTGACGCCGGATTGCATGCACTGATTCTTTCTCTTGGTTTCAATGTACACAAACTGTACTTAAAATAAATACAATTATTTACAGAAATACAAGTTATTTACTGATGAATTTCATTACTTGAAATGAATCATGAAATGTACAGATTGTGTATATAATGGTCTCATTGTTAGATTGTTCGGAGTTCGGTAATTTTGTTATTACCCTTATATACAATCAGAAGAGTGAAAATATTGACTTTAAGGGTCTGGCTGAGGTTATCAATAAATTAATATTTAACAAAATATTTTGATATAATCATTAACCCTCTATATACTCAAAACAACTGCTCAATTTGGTGTTGGTGGAAGACTGTGGAGGTATATAAAATAGCTAAAATGTACATTAAATATGTAGTTTGTAGTCCAATTGCAGCATTATCCGTCTAATTATGATGTCATTATGACGTCATAGCGCACCCAATTTCACAGAAAGTTATATTTTTTGAAAATTTGTTTATATAACAATTAAATTAGTAGATTGTTTTTATTCTATGTCAAGCATTATTTTTTAATATAATGTGGGGTCAAGTTTGCACCTTAACACCTCTCCCTCTTTGGATGATAATAACTCTAATCCACCTAACTTAGAGTTGAGAACAGATTCAAAGCTAAATTTTATAGAATTTGCAATTAATGAAATTTCAGATATATTAAAGTGCCTAAGTAAAAAAAAAAAGCCTCCGGGCACGATTTGATTAGTCATCATGTGCTAAAAAACACAGCCAATAATGTTAGTTTACCTTTAACAATTATATTTGATCATTCCATGCAAACTTCTACTTTTCCAGACCATTGGAAATTAGCTAAAGTTATGTCATTATTTAAAAATGGCAACAAGTCCTTAGTATCCAACTATCGACCTATATCCCTACTTCGCTGTGTGGGAAAAACATTTGAAAGAGTGGTTTTCAGGCATGTATTTAATCATTTTTAGACAACAAACTGTTATGTAAATATCAGTCAAGTTTTGTACCAGGATGTTCAACAGTACATCAGTTAATTGAAATATTTCATAAAATATGCATATCTCTGGATAAAAAAAAATGTTTTTTTCAGTTTTTTGTGATATATCGAAGACATTCGATAGAGTGGGGCATAAAGGTCTTACTGAAAAGTTAAAATCTTATGATTTAAGTGAAAGCTTAGTTAAATGGTTTCAAGATTATATTTCTAATGGGAAACAACTTGTGTTTATTAATAATTCAGAGTCACGGATAGGGTTACTTAAAGCTGGTGTTGCTCAGGGTTCATTGTTAGACCTTTACCTTTTCTGATATACATCAATGATATTTCTGATCATTTATCTAGCTTGGTAAGACTATTCGCAGACGATACTTCATTATCCTATTCATCAACTAACCTACTTCAAATTGAAAGAAAATTAAATTCTGATATGAATATATTAAATACATGGGCCGAGACATGGTTGGTAAAATTTAACCCACAAAAAACATAATTAGTCATCTTTAGTAATAATAAAAATATAGACCAAGTAAACATTCTTTTCAATGGTGAGAATATTAAACAGATATAATATCATACTCATTTAGGTGTTTGTCTTTCTAGTAACTGTAAATGGTGTTATCATATTAACAACACATGCCAAAGGGTGACCAAACGAATACACATTTTACGAAAACTAAAATACTTATTATGTAGATCCCATTTGAGTAAGATTTATAAAACATATATTTTACCAATATTATTGTATGGTTGTGAACTGTGGGATGACTGTTGTATTCGTGATACCCATGAATTAGAATGTTTGTAACTTGAAGCAGCAAGGATTGTAACGGGTCTACCTATTTATTCTAGTGCTGAAAGTTTATGTTTTGAAACTGGGTGGTCAAAATTGGAAGACCGTCGAAAGTCTAGGAAACTCAATTTATTTGATAAAATTGAAAATAATATGGCTCCCACATACTTATCTGACTGTTTGCCAAATACTATTGGAGAAACAGTAACATGTAATCTCCGTAATAATGATAACTATCGCACTCAGAGGTGTCGTCTGCAAACTAGTTCCAAGTCTTTCTTTCCTTCCAATATAAAATTGTGGAATTCCTTACCTGATAGTGTAAAATCTCTACCCACCTTTTCTAAATTAAAAAAACCCATTCAGCCTGTCCAAATTCCGGTGGCTTCATTTTACAATATTGGCGATAGGAAAACTAGCATAATACATACTGAGCTAAGAAATTGATGTAGTGGCCTTATCGCCGATTTATATAGAGTAAATTTGAAGAATGATCCATGTTGTGTATGTGGTCATTTATTTGGGGATGCTATTAATTTCTTTCTTGAATGTCCACTTTATCAACAAGATAGAACTTCTGTGTTTAACTGTTTTAATAACATTGTTCCCATCTCTATAGAATATATACTCTTTGGATGGAAATTAGTGAAGAATTGAATACTTTATTGTTCAAATCAGTGCACAAATTTATTCGACAAACTTGTAGATTTAATAATTAATTATCCCCAACCGTGATATTATCTCAACACAATTTATTAGTTTACCACCCCCCTTTTTTCTGTTAAATATTAAAACAATATTTAATATGTATGCTTGTTTGACATGATTTTGCTTAATTTACTAATTATAATCGATATAACCTGTACATTTGCTGTCATTTGATTTGTTTTGTTTATGCTATTAATGTATTTGTATGGAGAGGGACTAGTAAGTTGTAAAAACTTGTTCCCAATCCAATTGTATATATACACATTGACAATAAAATCATTATAAAGTAAAGTAGGTTTTGTATCGTTCGTTTATATGTTACATGCCGTTGGAGATCCAGATATATAGAGGGGGAGGGGAGGGGGGGGGGGGGGGAATGTGATCACATTAACCGGTTTAACCTCGCCACATGTATGTACCTGTCGCATGCCAGGACCTGTATTTTTTGTGTTTAGTGAGTTCAGAAGAGAGGCGATTGTTCGTTTTGTAGATATTGGTGGAATTGTTGACCATCACTGTTTAAACTTTCTTTTCATAATACATTGTAGTTGATAAAGTGATACAAACTACTTATTAGTCTATAAGCTATGTATACAGAACTATCCATGTTAACGTCCTTTCTAATTTTTTTTAATCTATAAGGAAATCTTTACATAGCAAATAACCGGAATCGCAATCACTTCGTGTAAGGGAATATATTCCGCAATTTAGTAGATTTATGTATACACAGGGTGAAACAGTGAGGTAGAGAAGGAAGCTACTTCCGTTGTTAAGAACAGAAACACAGGTAAATTAAAAACAAGTAATTACAGAAAAGATGTCTCGCAAAATACGATGATTGATTTAATATGGATTATAAATTTTACATGCCAATTATTCATAATATTTTTTTTGACGTTTCGTTTAATGATCAGCACCGCAGTGTATTTCCTTGTTGATAAAATAACGGATTGTTTGCCACGGAAGTAAACTCATGGGTTCAAGATAAAATAACGGATTGTTTGTCACGGAAGTAAACTCCTGGGTTCAAGATAGAATAACGGATTGCTTGTCACGGAAGTAAACTCCTGGGTTCAAGATAGAATAACGGATTGTTTGCCACGGAAGTAAACTCCTGGGTTCAAGATAGAATAACGGATTGTTTGTCACGGAAATAAACTCCTGATTTCAAGATAGAATAACGGATTGTTTGCCACGGAAGTAAACTCCTGGGTTCAAGATAGAATAACGGATTGTTTGCCACGGAAGTAAACTCCTGGGTTCAAGATAGAATAACGGATTGTTTGCCACGAAAGTAAACTCCTGTGTTCAAGATAGAATAACGGATTGTTTGTTACGGAAATAAACTCCTGGGTTCAAACAATTTATCATTGATTACAAATACAGAGGGAGAATAAAGCACCCAATAAAACAACAAAAAAACGTAATAGTTCACCATGTTGATTACTCTGATCAAATGTTAACATGAGCTCCTCTATTATTTATATTTTGTGTCATCTTTCATAAATAGGTGCATAAAATGTACTATTTCCGTTTATTCTCAATGTCTGTTTCTAACTCATCATTTATCATTAGGAAATAAACGTTAGAGAATATCGAAGGGGCAATCAAGTTACCTGGCAACTAAGGGTACACAAAACACAAGACCAAGACAAACAAAACAAAACAACACAACACAATATGTGTTGTCAACTTGGACACAACTGTGCGCAAACAAAAGTACAATGAGACACATGACTATCAGATTCAAAATGCCAGGACAAGAAATTGATTGGTTTAACCCCGCCATAGGTAAATGCATTGAACCATTAACATCCGCGGTGTGTATCACATGGCGAACCCACGACCTTAATTACTCCTGTGCACATGCACCCCTCCCCCCAATCATCTGAATATCAAAATATCATTCTACAAGTCCAATCCAGCATGCTATTAGAACTACGCATCATAATGTGGAGGGAAGAAGCTCCAAAACTTCGAAGTTTCAATTTCTACAAATGTATTTTAAATAATATAAGTTAAAACCTGATAGACTACATATACGGAATAACAACTAAATACCAACGACGTAAGTAATCAAAGAAAGGACAAAACATTTCCTACAATATAATTACTCTGAGCTTTCGTTCACTATAATTTCATTAAGAGCGTTTATTTACAATTTACGTATAATCTTTTAGACTTTTAACAAATGAGTTATTTACCTAGCTTCTTCGTCTGATTAAATTCTGACTGGCATCAAATATGTCGGTCTACATAATAAAAATTGAAAGCTGAATTCCAACTGTACAAAGCAATTTAACGTATTACCATCGTCTGAAAAGATTTAACTAGATTACACTGACAGCACGACAGGATTAGAGCAGTTTTTTTTATACAGAGGGATTACAACATCGTTTCAACAAAGGGAAGGCAATGACGTGCATGTCTAGACGTTAAATTTATGATTAATTAAATTAGATAAAGTATACAATATTATGCCTTTTTAAAGTGAAAGTCAAACACAATCAGACAGACAAACAAAAGAAATTTATATAAAATAATGAAAATATTTTCTTGACATATATTTATTTTCAAACTAAGCTGGAAGTATAGACTTACAGACGCTTTACCGATATATTGATCGCACAGTTTTCTTTTGTATTATAAAAACGGAATGCAATTTAATTACATGTATTAATTAATTATTTTTTAATGGTACAGAAGAACTAGATTGAAATATGATATAGTAATGCATTACATATTATATTGCAATACATAAAGAACATGTTGTACCAACCAATATCCTGTTATGTAATTAACTAATAGATTGAGAGGTCGTGCCTTGACAACAATCGTTATATCGGTTATTATTACTCTTCATGTAAGAAACTTTTATTATAATTGACATGATATTATCGAAACATAATTTTACAAAGAATAAATAACGTCGTTGTACTATGCACTCGCATAGTACTATTGTTGGAGTCATTACTATGCTGATGGGCGGAGCTTAGAACAATGTTACGTCATTTAAATAGGAGAGGTCTAAACGGGACCACCTGCCCGCTTTTAACAGTGTACAAATTACATTATTATATGACTATAAATATCCTAGATTCTGATTGGACAACACACTACTTCACTCTCTATTTCAAAATGTGATGATCACTGCTCAAAAGTGCACGCGAGGTTAACATTACTTTTGAACACTGTAGCGTGTACCCACAAATAGTAACAGGGAATGTCCAGGTTGCTTATGTATTCTCTAATTGGTCGATATTTAAAGAATCGGTTGTGCTATCCAATCAGCGTGTTCATAACAACAGCTTGTAATACACCTTCTTGTTTTATGTCTACCCCACATTGTTTTCCTTTTCGCGACATTTTGTTTGTTTTGAATTATATTCATCTTACGGTGAAAGTCACAGGTTGATAAGAGGCTCGCTCAAGTATTACCTTGGGGAACCGCATATTTTCTTTTTCTTTGCGATGACTATTACAGTGAAAAGAAACAAAATATCACTAACTTCGAATTTACTCATAAAATAAAACAATTGATAACTTTGGATTTCAGTTAATACCACGATTTATCAACCCCAGAGATCTGAAAATCACCTCGGCCGATGGCCTTGTCGATAATCAGATCTCTGGGCCGATGGCCTCGGTGATAATCAGATCTCTGAGGTTGATAAATCGTGGTATTAACCTCATCCAAAGTCATTAATTGTATAATGTATTATACGTTTTTCTTTAACGTTGATGCTGTCGTCTGTCAAAACAATGGCCAGTTTCAGGTTTTGGGAATTAAATATTTGACAGTTATTGTTGAAATTAAATATTTCTTGAATTTAAATGAATATTATTTGCCAATCTTTATAATATCAATACATTTTAGATAAATTTAATTTTTTTAAATCACCAAAGTATTTCAGAGCAATAATAACAATAATATTGTGTTGTCCATGTTATATGCCGAAATATGTCCCAAGGTTAGAAGGCATAATGCACGACCCGATATATCATGTTATCTAACGATAAACATGAACTTAGTTAAATATGAAATGACTAAAACAGGGTATGTGATTAAACATTCAACCCTATAAATCGTAGTTGTCTGTGATTTATCGATATTGCATTTTTACCCATAAAGGCATCCATTTACTTTCCGAACAACGAGTCGCCGAACTTTGTTGGTCTAACATAAAATGACCCGGTACGATGTCCATCCTTCAAATGTTCTGTATCTTTAACCGTTTTGAGATGATGCAGAAAACAAAAGGTTAAAATCTAATGCGTGAACTTGATTTTCACATTTGTACTTACCTATTGCGGTTTCCGAGATATTTAAATAACTTTTCTGTGTGAAAATGTTGCTTATTTAATAGCAATGTTTTTAAAGTTTGGCTTATAATCAAATATTCAATATTTAGTTTTCTGTGTAGTATTTTTGATCATTGTTTGCACTTTTTCTTGTCGTCATTGTATTGTATGTCCTTCTTCGATTAGGGGTCGTCGTATTCATTATCCTATGGTAGTCGGATTTAAAACTACCTATGCAATACGTTCCTATCATCACTAACGTTGTGAGTTTGAATCCCACTCAGGCGAGGTGTACTCGATACAACATAATGTGAATACAGTTTGTCAGTGACTTGCGGCAGATCGGTGGTTTTCCTCATGTACTCTGGTTTCCTCCACCAATGAAAATGACCGCCACGACATAGCTGAAATGGTGTTGAAAGTGGCGTTAAACACCATAGTCCTTACCCCTTTTTCGATAGACGGCTTCTAATTACCTCCTTGCTGTCCTCAAACTTTTCTTGGAATATTCAGCAAAAATGTATGTCTGTTCTAAACTGCTTTAGTCAACTTAAGGTGGTACCATACACTTCAGGTAAAATTTGATCTGCTCGTTTAATTTTCTTGTTTTTTTGGCAGTGTGTTTGAATATATCCACTGTAATACATATCAAAATTTTAACAAATTCCAACCAACAAATTCTCTCTGTGATTTTGATCACCGAGATGCTTGAAATCTGCATACAAACATCATATGATCAAAACGTTCAACTGATTTTAAAGAGTTATCTTCTTGTAGTGTATGGTACCCCCTTAAGAATAGTGTTACTTTACAGGTATGAAACTGAACACTTTAAAATACAATACATACGCATTGCAAATACCTGGAATACATCTGTATCATCTCATTTGTCGTAGTTCTGTACTTTCATCCGTGAAATATGCTGTTCGTCCATGTGATTTGACAATAAATGACAAATGATTGAGGATAATCATGTATTTTTTATTTGCTAGAATATATGAATACTATAATAACTAGATTGGTATTTAGGTTACCTCAACCGATTTAGGCTCTTTGGTTGTATAGCTCCCAAACACTTTTAGTTATTTGGCTTTCAAGTATTTCGATATTGAGCGTACATGATGAATCTTATTCCAGAAACGCACTGTGTGCGCTAAATTTGATATCTACATTTTTATTGCCATTTTGTAGTGGCTTCAGCAGTTGTCGATATGTTGTTTATTAAAGCTATATATGACCTTCTACTAATGGTAGACATATAGACGACAAACAAGGAAATGGTGTCATAATTCATATATTGTTTGCTTTTTCTTGTATATCTTGTGTTACTCGTATCTAAGTATATAAACGGTCGATGTAGTTGTTTTACATTTATACGAATTCCTAAATATATGTCCGCCATTTCAACGAATTATTGTAAGTTGTGTACATTTAGTTGTTGTTTTCTATATTAACTGATCAAAAGTTAAAAGGACGTTTAGAAATAGAATGCAGTATTTTAATACTGAAGTAGAAGCCCTCTGAAAGGAGAGTCTGGTCACATGGTACAAATCAAATTCACAGCACAAAACTATGTAAGCGAGTTGTTTCTGCTTGTAGAGTTTCACGTTCATTGTTAGTAAGAAAACAACATCCACTACCTCTTAATAAATATGAGAGTATTTATGATGGTGGCTTGTGACCAGTTGCAAGATGGCAAAACATCCATGGCCAATATCCCCTATATCAATTTCATTTACCTCCTTCTTCTTCCCGGTATGGAGTGAACTCTTCTACGAGTGTTGAAACTCCAGTGCATGGTGGGTGAACAGCAGAATATCACCCGAGTATGTACAATTAAAATGTCTCTATGTACAGTTAAAAGCAGTTGGTCCTGTTCACATGTTGCTGATGAGTCCAGGCATACTGATGGTAAGTATGTGATGCCTGAACGACTCAACCGTTGGCTGGCTTCGCAACTCTTGTGGTGGCAAGTTCCAAGTTACGATGGTTCTTGGTAGGAATGAGTATTTGTATGCGTCTACTCTGGTGCATATCTGCCGGATGTTTTGGGCACATGATCCTCTAGTTCTGGTGGTATTAATCTGGATGTACTGATGGAGTGGTACTTCCACCAGGTTGTTCAGGATTCTGTAAAGCATTATTGATATACTGCTGGCTCTACGTTCTTCTAGTGTGTCCCATTGTAGTTGTTGCAGCATTCTGGTAGCATATCCTGGGTCTCTGCTGGAATAATCACCGGTGACAAATCTGGCGCTTGTCGTTGTACCCGTTCCAGTGCGTAGATCTGTTGGAGCGTGTACGGATCCCAAACTGTCGAAGCGTAGCACTGGTCGCACCAATGTGGTGTAGGCCTGGGCTTTCACGTCTTGAGGGCAACCTCAAAAGTTCCGCCGTAGGAAACCTACTGATCTGCTGGCTTTGGCTGATGTCTGCTGTATGTGATCATTCCAGGATAGATCTTTGTTAACATGGACGCCAAGGTATATGCTGCCAGGGACACTCTCAAGTGTATGACCGTGTAGCTTGCAACCGGTGTGGATTGGGTTTCTTTTCTTGGAAATGTGGATGGTAGTACATTTTTCAGGGTGGAACATCATTTGCCAGTCGGACTCCCATTGTTGTAGTGCTG
Organism: Bathymodiolus septemdierum; assembly: GCA_963383655.1. Lineage (NCBI taxonomy): Eukaryota > Metazoa > Mollusca > Bivalvia > Mytilida > Modiolidae > Bathymodiolus > Bathymodiolus septemdierum. The sequence continues at coordinate 54,143,252 of OY726524.1, forward strand.
ACAATAACTATAACCCATATTGTGATTATGATTGCAATTGTCGATGTTCTAACATAATGATCATACTTAAATATATTTTATACATTGCCTGGAAAAACTAACATTTGTAATAAAACAAATTTAATTTAATTTGTTATCTAAATGTACAAAAACACATCTTAACTCAAATATACTACTGAGCTACTCAGTGTGTACCCATGTGGTAGGTCGAGTGTTTCCCTCTCTCTGTTGGTTTGCCAGATAAGAGTACAGACTGAAGGCTATTTTTTTTCGCTACCAAGATCTCCAAACTTTTCAGCGGCAGTCCAAAGTCCCATCCCATCTTATGTTGTCTTTGAATATCGTTTATCGTCCTAAATACGCATGACATATTTGACACTGGGTGTTAACCAACACACTAACAGTCAATCAAATGTAAAATATGATTTGAGCATTGAGCATTTTGGGAAGGAACTCATACTATTAATGTTGCATGTAATGTTATACGTGAAGACCGTCGCGTTATCGATTGAGTTATTGATTCCTTACGTACTTTAACATATATAGAAAGTAAACAAAGATTAAACTGTGAACAGTTCGAATGTTACTTTTAGAGGAAAATTCATTTTTTGCTATTGCGGACATTAGGAGACAATTTAAATTTTTTTCGACATGTATTTGTTTTTAAAATATTAGAACAAATTAAACCACAAGTTCTGTCTGATCTTTATGTCCTTTCAGATGCAGTTTTGGCATACAAGTATTAACAATACGGAAAAAAACAATGCCAAAATGCGATTTTCGAGATGTATGTGGTCCGCTTTAAGATATTTTTCGACCTGCCATTTCCTATGTTATGCTATATGTCAATTAAGTATGTTGCTCCAAATTGTTTTAGTTAGTCATTGTTTTGTTATGTATTTTTGAAATTGTCCTTGTGAGATATATCGTGGCAAAGTTACCTTACCTCTTTCAAAATTTGCCATGTTGACAATCAAACATTCGCCCCTAGCCCAGTTTCGTCCTCGTATTTTACATACGCGAGTTGTATGCTATTGCTATGGGTTACCGTAGAGGTGGTGGTGTTCTAGCAAAAACGTAGATATCAAATGTATTGCACAAGACGCCTTTCTGCAATAATCTTCATCAGGTACCCTCAAAATAAAAATAAAGACTTGGAAAGCCAAATAAATTCAATTACCGTTGTTGATTATTGCATTGGAAGTGTTTTCCAATTATATTACCTGCAATTTTTGCTCATTTCATGTTCGACAGCACTCGAAACTACATCTAAAAAGATCATTTGAAACTCTGGCCATGATACCTGATCTTACTTGTACGAATCTTGGGAAAATGGGCCTCAGTACAAGTTGCTATACTATCAGACTTAATTGTTAAAAAACACAAGTATGCCGAAAACAATTCGAAAATAAAGGATACACTACACGGCCATAAAATAAATTATGTACTGTGATTGTATTCGCCCGTTTGTTTTTTGTTTGGTTTTTTTTCGTTTTGTTTTTTGTTTTTTGTTTTTGTTTTTTTTTGTTTTGTGCGTGTCTTGTACATTGTACAATTTCTAACAATGTACGTGAATGCAGTTTGATAAATCTCATTCAAATTTTATATTTATTAATATAAGTCATTAAACCTTGGAATGTAATTTTCACTCCACAAATATTTTTTTTCAAACGCTTAGACATTTCTCAACATGTTGTTTTGTTTATAATTTTAAAAGCGATTACAAAAGCACAATGCATGGAATATTACATGGAAGAATATCGAGACAATAAAATCGTCTTCAGAGATGAACAAATACTCAATTACAGAATAGTCTCTGGAAGAGGGGAAATAAAAACAAATGGCCAATAGCATCACTGGATTCCTAAATGAACGTGCAATTTCTAATTACTGAATTGTTATAGAAACATGCTGTATATTCCCATAAGAACCCAGCATACACAACGTACACAATACCAATATAATGATGTAGTACAATGGAATGGATCTTATGATGTGTTTGTCAGAGATATATTGCAACTGGTATTCGCAGGGTTATTTTGTATGTACTGATATTAGTATCACATGAATAACAAGACCATACATTAGTCCTTTTGTCCTTGTTCTTTTGGCCACTGTGTTGTTTGTCCTTTGATTTACGGACTCTGATTTCCCATTTGGTATCTTAAGACTCTTCTTACTAAGAATATGTTTTTTTTATGTTAGATCTTGATTTATGTTTAAGAAGGGGAAAATTGTCATATATTGTTTATGATTACGTATACTACACGTGGCGACAATGAAAATGTTTTTGCCTTTTGTTAATAATATTATTGGGAAAAGATTGAAGATACCACAAGGTTCATCAGAAGCCGCAAATCGAAAGTCAGGCAATGCAATTACCAACAGAAAACCGACACAAGGACAAACAATGATCTACAGAACACAACGCATAATACTTTATTAAACTTACTAAGTATATGTTATAGTATCTATGCTTTCTATGTTAGATTTTGAAATATGGATAAGAAGGGGGAAATCGTTATATAAACATTAGAGTATACCGAAGTCGCAAAAAAAATAGAATAATCCAGAGGAACTGGCAACATAGGGTACACAAGACGAAGAAAAAACAAAACAAAAACACAACACAATATGTGTTGGATACTATTATATGCAAACAAACACAGATACCGTCACGAGTCCTCCTACAAACAACTGGGGGGAAAAACTAAACGAACATTTTTTTATGATTACATATAGTACATGTGGCGACCATGAAAATGCTGTTGCTTTCTGTTTTTAATATTATCGAGAAAAGATTGAAGATACCAAAAGGTTCACCAGAAGCTTTATATCGAAGGACAGATAAAACAATTGCCAACAGAAAACGAACAAAGGGACAAATAATTATCTAAAGCTTTCCAACACATGTTTTTCATTGCTTGTATCCATACAATTGAACCACAAAATTAAAAGTACCTTAATCAAAATCTAAAACAGAATCATAACCTGGAGGATCAGACACAGTCAATGTAATCATATTCGTGATAATGGAGACACTAGCTTAAGCAAACAGCATGTGTCGAAACGTTAAGCGGGATGTATCCAAGCCAATGTGTTATTTCAAAATCAGAAAAGGAACATCACGAACATAAATTTATGATGATGTCTGTCCTTCTTCGATCTACGGATTGCGATTACCCCTTTGGTATCTTCACTCTTCTTATTGATGACATATCGTTTACCAGTTGTGTTAGCAATTGTTAATGTCTTTAAATATTTTCTTTTGGTATTGTGGGTTGCAAGTGACAAGTGAGTACGTCTATGATTATTTAATATTACGACAAGTTTTTAGAAATTTGACACCGTTACATACACAAATAGTCGAGCCTAATGTAATACATTATCAGGTTCAAACAGTACTGTTATTCTAAATTTGAATCGTTCACAATAACTCTAAAACACTCTGTCTGTCTGTGTTACTGGTATTGTTAAGTAACATGTTATATAATTAGAAAAAGTTTCTATAACGGATTTCATTTCGTCGTATTTTCAGGTTTCTCTATAAATAAAGGTAATAACAAAATTACCGAATTCCGAACAATCTTACAAAGGGAAAGTCAAAACTCATAATTATATAAACAGACAAAATCAGTCAACAACCGGAAAACTGTGAAAACCGTAATCTTTATAATACATATCTGTATTATTTGAAATATAATAGTGTGTCTTTTAGTTATCCTTCTAACAAAAACGTAGATATCTAATTTAGTCTACAGTTTATCATCATGGTCATTTTACATTTATTATGCTACATGCAATTATCCATTTTGTTGGGGTGTTTTTGTAAATAATTTTGTTTATGAATTTGAAACCCATCATTAACAAAACCCTTGATGTCGAGTGATCAGTTGACTATCAGCACTATTTTACATTTATTAGAAAAGTTTGCAAATACCAAAGGGGTAATTATTAGCCGTAAATTGAAGGACAAGCAATACAAAGGTCAAACTAAAAAAGACGATCTACAAAACATTACACAGAAAACTAAATATCGAGCAGCACCAACTCCACCAGAAACAGGCGGTGACCTCAGGTGCTCCAGTAGGGTAAGCAGTTCCTGTTCCACACGTGGGACCCGCCGTGTAGACTGTATGCAATAATCAATTTAGTTAGGACGGAGTCTTTTATTTGTAAATAGCAAAGCATTATTGAATTTGAAACCTACAAATTTACACACCAATATTTTAATACTTGTTTGAGTGTTTGCTAGATGGCGTTTAACGCCACTCTCAACAATATATCAGTTATATCGCGGCGGTCAGTTTTATTGGTGGAGGGAACCGGATGACCTGGAGAAAACCCCCGACCTGTCGCAAGTCACTGACAAACTATCATATAATGTCGTACACCTCGCCTTGATCGAGATTTGACCTTACAACATCAGTGATGATAGGCATTGATTGCATAGGTAGTTGTAAATTAAACTTCCATACGATCATGGCCATGACGGCCCCTCTAATACATGTAAATACTTATATAGTAAACAATTGTGTAACCAAAGCATGAAAGTGAAAATATGCTAGTGTAATGAACATATAGAAAATATATCTACATTGTCGGTAAATATAAAATGTATTTGTTTGAGCATTAGAAACAGGTAAAAAAGCGCTCATTTGGGAGGCTTTTCTGCCCTGTGTCGCAGCGAGTGCAAATACTGTTCCGTATATTGTGTTTATCCTGCAATGTCAAAACGCCTAAAAAGAACAGAAATAAGCGTTCTTCTAAGCATTTTTGATTAATATGTCCTCTGGCAAGTCCGTTCTTATACTGTTGCCATAACATACCGTTGCTCAACATGAACCATATATCAGAAAAAACGATATCTTGGTCAGTGACCGTATATAGCACAAATCTATACAGTCGACGCAATTCTCCTGCTCAAATAGAACCAATGCAGGATACATTAAAAGTGTTACTGATGGACATATCAGAGGCATGATTACAAATGTAATAAGGGAGATATACAATTAGTCAAAAGATAACAAATCACCAGAACAAGTACAAAGTCTATTAGAAAAATCGACACCTTTCCTTTCTGGCTTGATTCAATCCTACAAAATTGATGGTGTTGAAATAGTTTTATGGACCCAGACCCCTCTCAGTGAAATGGTGCGGTCATGTCAGTGAGATATGTATCTATATTTCAAAAATAGAAAATATCTGTAACACTAAATGAGATAATTTCACTTTTGATTTTCTCATTCCGTCCTGATTACAATACAGTTTGATTTACATATCTATGCCTATCACAGCTAAACGTGGTATGTTGATTCGTGACATCGGTATCGTGTATTCACTACAAATTCGTATGATATCAAAAGTTGTATCAGTGACTTCCACCAATTCCGTGATTTTCCACCAACTAAAATGGCATCTACGGTATAGCAGAAATGCTATTGAACGTGATTTATAAACTCGATATGTACACGCTTAAGGTATATAAAAACGAGTATTGTTCTCATAGGACATATATAAAAACCTATTAATTTCAAATTTTGACACAACACTCAAACACTTGGGAATATTTTGTTCATTGATATTGTAGGTTGTTGACATTTTGTGCTGTAAATCTATTACCATCTCAGGTTATGTGTACATATAAAATACCTCAATGCAATATTGAAATGTACTATTCAACGATAATATAATGTAAATATAAGATTCCCTTCCCTAATGTATAGGTGACCTCAGCCGATTTTTGGTTATCCTGTTTTAGACCCTTTGGTTTTCTTCATATTAAAGACTTTTAATTCATTTGGCTGTCTAATCCTTTATCTTCCGGCGTACCTGATGCAGGTTATTCCAGAAACACGTCGTCTGCACTACAATATATAACTACGTTTCAACATTCGGGGGGAAATGGGAATTTTATTATCCATTTAGATTTTTATTTTTCCTTTACACATGTTAGTTTTCGTTTTTAAATAAAACTCCGTTGTTATATATGAATGGTTAGGGTATGGTGCTTAACACCACTTTCAGCAATATTTCAGTTATATCGTGGCGGTTAGTTTTCACTGGTGGAGGAAACCGGAGTACAATGAGGAGAAACCCACAGACCTGTCGTGAGGTACTGCCAACCTTCATCACACTATATTGTGTCGAGTACTCACAACTGTAATGATGATAGGCACTAATTAAACATCCCCCTGATAAGTATGAAACTTATATCTGTAAGTATCATATATATAACAAAAATTGCATATAAACTTATATTTAATTATAAAAGATATATCACCAATAAATAATAAACATGTTTGTAAAAGTTTAATAGTGTACACTGTCATCAAATTACATCTCTCCTTCTGTTTGATCTTTGCCGCAATGAATTCACTCGGAAGACATTTTTATTAACGTTGTTACTGGCTCGAATGCTGGTTAAGTGACGCTTCCTACAAACATAGTGTTTAAAATAACCGTAAATTAATAAGTTCCATATTCCACGAGTGAAAGAGAACATTATAGCACAGTTTACAATCAACGGCCATATTGGAGAACCATCTGAATTCATTTTGTCTAAAAGTATAATTATTTCTAATGGAATATGACACACAAATATAACACTGTATAGCGCAATAAGAAGCTTAATAACAAAAAAGTACGTTATAATTCGTTCTTTCAACACTGTGAAATAGCTACGTGCCAAAATTATAAATATAATTATAGTCGAGGATAATGGCACAATACATAATATTATCAAATCTATAGAAAGAAATGGAACGTGAAGATAATCAAATCTTTGATCCAAAACACATCTACTTAATGAAGAAGTTTCAAAAAAGCCAATTTCGGAGTGTCTTTTATTCTCCTGAGTAGTAAACAGTATTACGCACCATATGTTGAAAGACGCCGAGAAAAACCATAAAAGGCTTGTACAAAACATACATCTAGCGACAGTGACAATTTCCTTTGTCGGACACAATATTCTCATTGTTTTTTCAGCAGACATGAAAACCACAGTATATGGCACAACTGTTTTTGACATGTATGACACGAACGTGAAACATTTACACATATATATTGACAATTCTCCTTTATATGTTATAGATAAAATATGCGCTGGTATTGAAACTGCTCCATTTAAAAAATCTGCAACAGCAATTGAAAATACAAAGATATTTGTTGATCGACCTAAAAGTTTCCTTTTCTGAATCAAGGCAAGGGTAAAACCGTTTCCAGCTATTAGGAAGACACTGGTACCAGCTTCCATAAATACTACAATATTGGCCATTGTGCTTTCAGATATTCCAAAATAAAATATTTGCGAACTTTCATTTGAATTTTCTAACATAATAGTCCCGTTCATTACCTTGTTTTTGTCAATTTTTCGATTTTTCTAACATAATAGTTCCGCTCATTATCTTGTTTTTGTCAACTTTTCATTTTTTATTCATTATCACATTATTCCCAAATAAGTATTTCCTGTGTTCTTTGTTGAAGCCTGTACAACTGTCAAAACAAATGTTTTATTTAATTGTTTTCACATGTAATGGAAGACCTTGATAATCAGTACATCAACTGTTTCTATTAACCATATGTACGCTCCCATTTGATAGAGATTGAAAAGCCAATAAACAGTTCATTTACAGTTAAAATACGAAATAATTACACGTTACTCTTCATTGCATATAATCCCAGTTTTGAAAGATGTTTCAGATAAGAATTATCTTAAAAGCTGATGAAATATCCACCAATAGAATGTTCATACTTCAAGTATTGATTTCTGAAAGAAGTCGTGTTTAACATTTGACTAATCTATCAATGGAAGCTCCTACGACGCAACAAGTATTGGATGCTAATATTCTTCTAAATTACTATTTCTTTTCCGAGGTCATAAAGTTGCATTAATTTTAAGAATGAAGTAAATACACTTATTTCCTGTGACACAGTGTCATCGATGATCTGTTTCAATCATTTGTAATCAAATTTAATGCTAATAAAAGGATTTTTTGTCCAATATGGTATTATACAAGTTATTATTTATCAGCACCTAATTAAATAACATAAATTCTCTAAAGTTCTCTTTATTATCTCCTAAGCTTGTTACCTACCCACGTGTTCTCTGCATTTTCACTAATAGCTTGTTAATTGATTCGATACTAGGTACAAAACATTTGATATAAGACCGGAAATCATTGAAGTCAGTAACTGCGTTTTTCGGTCGGTAACGTCACCACTGCTTTATGAGTAGATTAATATTATAAACTCCAAATTAAAGGATCCCTAGGGATCGACCATTTTCCATCTGAAGAAGTAAATACTTATCCGGAAAGGATAACGTTCTGTCGAATTTTTCCACATGAATTGAAATAGTTGCTGCTTCATTTCATTTTCAAACAACGATTACGTACATACTGAGCTAATATGTGGGTTTCTATGTCATAATACTGCATATGTAAGACTCGAAAAAAGTCATTGACCTAATGAATAAAGAATCCAAGACACGTTTCTGGTACAACTATCATCAGGTACTCTTCGGTAAAATGACTGGAAAGCCGAATAATTTTAAAGTCTTTGTGGGCAAGTAAAATCAAAGTGCCTAAGCATTATAGACAAAATTGACTAAGATTACCTATATGTCTGGAGAGACTGACTAAATTTCACAAGACTAGCTTATATTTTTTTCATTGAAGTGCCAGTACCATGCCAGGTAAGTAAGTTGCTAAGTATGTGTGTGTATTAATGGTATCGATTTTGTCTCTTTCTACGATTTGTTTATGGATTTTGGAACTGTTCGGACAGTGTGGTATTTTAGGCAGATGATACCTGACTCCTATTTCTACGTATTCAGACAGTGCATTTCTGTAATTCATTTATAAGCAGATATTACCTGCCAGATATTGTTTTTAAAGTTGACTGCTCCTGGCTGTAATATAGTTGTATTAACAGATACTACATGCCTTTATATAGCAAATAAAATGCCACCTAGCTTATATTTAAAAATATAATGAAAAGAAAAAAAATGGCACGCTGCCAGAAAATACAATCGAATATATTTTAAATTATCATAATACGTTGACAATGTCGTCTAAAATACACACCTTTATCTTGTTCTTCGTACTTCTGTCACATTGTATGCTAATGCTACATAGCTGTGATTATCATACGAGGCGGCAATACCTGAATGTTATCATTGCATAAGCAGACGATATTTGGGTAATGATTATATAAGCAGGAGGTACCTGTCAGTAACGATAATTGAGCAGACGACACCTGGCTTTATCATTTAAAGAAAAAAGGCACTTCGAAGTTAAAAAGGATTCCAAAATAATGTCCGTCCTGTTGAAATGTATCTATATGGCTCTAACTGTCCCCATAACCTCATTTACTCGGCTATGCGTCCAATGAAAATACAGCATTTTTTAATCATAATATACATGTTTATTTGTCCATATTATACCAGAAGCTACTTTCTCGAATAATTGCTTTACTCCTAGGTTGACGTCATCAGGAACTGGGTGATCGCTGCGAAATATATATTTTTGAAATGGCAATATATTTTTTCCCTTTTATGCAGATATTTTTCTTCCCTATATCACCCACAATTCTTGTATAGAACTTGATTATATGAGTATCACGTCGGGTGTTTCATATGAAACAGGAACTGCTTACCTTTCGCGAGAACCTGGGTTCCCCCATGTTTTCGGTGTGGTCCGTGTTGTGCGTCTTTTTAGTTTTCTGTATTGTTCTTGTTTCGTTCGTCATTGTTCAGTGTCTTATGACCATTGTTGGCTGTGTCTCTCGGTTTTCTATTCCTGATTACTCCTTCGAGTTTCTTTAACATTGATTTGTAAAGGTCTCTGTATTCGCTGTGATTTTATGCAATAGAATTTGCTTGTTTGCATTTTACATTGACAAATGTTTGAAAACTCTTTGCAAACAAATATATAAGTAGAACGGAATATGGTATGGGGTTCATTTTCTTGTACCTTTCAATCTAATGATCGTAACACGCTCTTTAACACCAAGCACATGTCATGTTGGCAATCATGAAGGTTTTTCGGAAACGTGCCGAGTACATTAAATTGTTATTGGTGCCCTATGTTGATTCTTGGAATTGTTGTCATTAGTTCTATGTAGTTATTTTATAGATAGTTTGCCGTTCTGTACATTTTCTGTTGACCATTATATTATCTGCCCTTCTATTTACTGTCTCTAATTACTCCTTTTGTATCTTTAAACTTTTCTTATATATTGATAACAACTTTCTCTCTTTTCTAACCAAATTCTCTAAACATTCCAGTTCGACCTGTAGTTTTTTTCATTTTCGAAATCAAGAAAACAAATAGGTCTGTGCAGTGGTAAGTCAAGCGAGAATCACATACATATTGATGAGATATTATGGTGATGACGAATGAGTTCCGGGTGATCAATTACATTTTTACCTACGTGATTTGTTATTTGTAAAATTGTCCTCATCACAGGCGAAATCGTGGTTAATTCTGTTGATAATTTTGCTGTTTGTCCTTAGATATACGGTTTCCGATTTCCTTTAGTATCTTCAAGCTTTTCTTGACGTCAACAACTTTCAATTAGCGAAATACCAACCATTATTTATTGTCCATAATTCAATATTAGACTCTGTTTTATATTATGTACACTTCCTTAATATAAATAACATTACCTTAACCATATTATTTAATAAAAAAAAATAAACGTTAGAGAATACCGCAGGTGAAATCAAAAATGGACAATCCAGAGAAACTGGCAACATATGGTACACAATGCGAAGAAAAACAAACAAACAAAAAACACAACACAATATGTGTTTGACACCACTATAAGCGCACAAACACAAATAACGTAAATAAGACATCGGCCTTCCTACAAATAATGTATATTTAATATGTCAATGTAGTTTGTTTTACCAGCTTCCTGTTTGCTCCATGCAGAAACCTAACTGCATTTTCAGTGTGTACGATGTTGTTATTTCTTTATTATTTTTATACGTATACCTTGTATATTATCTTATATCTCTCAAGTAAAAACGTATATAACAAATGTAGTGCGCACAACAAAGTCGAAAAATTGGCAAACCAATTTTTTTTTTTTAATATTTGGGAGCAATAAAACAAAAGGGCTTAATCAGGATAGCCAATTTATTCTACGGTCACCTATGCTTGAGGGAGGAGATCATTAGTCTTAATAATACATTACATTGATTAGGAAAAGTAAATTTCAAAAAGTAAGATAATGTCTTCAACAGGACAATTTAAAATGTTTCAAATTGAACGATTATACAACTCTATTAAGTCTTCAGTAAGAAATGTTTTTAATTTTTGCTTTCTTGAACCATCCATCAAAATTATTCGTGCTTGGATCTCTACGATAAACCTGTAAAAAAATTAGCAATTAAATTTTATTGGGTTTAACCTTCAACTTAATTTTTAATTATATTTCAAGAGTAATTTACCATTATTGAGAATTCGCTGAGGCGATTCTAAAGCGCCATGCGTTTGTCTGTTTGTAGTCGTCTTCGTCTTTTTTGTGCTTCTGCGAATAAATTCCATGTAAATGTCTTGTTATTGAAGGAAGCTTCTTTCGTTTTATAAATAATTCTTCTTAGATAAGCATGTTAAATATAATTTACATGTATATATAATTTCGTAGAAAAGTATTCTCATTACAACTATTAACACAAATATTTATAGGATGAAAACGGATAATGGTAGTGAATTGTGTAGTCATAAAGCACATTTAAATACGTCGAACTGTTCAATAAGACTTTGAAGATACGAAAGGGATAATCAGAATCCGTAAATCGAAAAAGGACAGACAACACAATGGCCGAAAGAAAAAAGGAAAAACAACGATCTACAAAACATTGCACACTTACAATTACCTGAACTTTGATGTCATGGATACAGTATCTTGTCATAAAACAAGATGGAACGATTTTCGGTAATTTCATAATTCTGCTATTATTATATACATATAAATGCAAAATTGCCACCTCTGACTAGCAACGGTATACAGGTTTAGCCCGTCACAGTTTACGTATCTCCTATGCCAGGACCTGTTCTTCCAAGGTCATATGTCGTGGGCAATTTTCTTGTTCATTGATTTGAAGTGAGAGGTGATTGTTCGTTTTGTTGATATTGGTGGAATTGTTGTCCATCAATGTTAAATCTTTCTTTTCATACTGGTAATATTGCACCAAATATGTTGCTGTTATGCTGTTGGAATCAACTTTATACTATATATATTATTGGTGTCATTATTATATGAAGGAAAATAAAAGCTTTGGGACAATGTATCGACTTGTTATTGAAGTTACCTCTGATAGTTCGTAATATATGGGTTTCCTAGTCAATAAATAAATCATTTTAGCTTTATTCTATGCTGTTGACAATTAGCCTTTTCTATTTCTACACAAGGTAATAACCCGATTTCTAAATAAACAATACAATCAAGTCGACATGATCATGATCGATCAGGATGGTTAGATCTAGTATTGAATTGTTGCGCTCTGTACAAGGACTGAATTCCATTAATAAAATTATATTTGCTATCCGTATCATAGGAAAACATTTAGTAGCTACATTGTGTACAAATTGTAAAACTAATATCAATAGAAAAATATAGGCATAGCTCCACATATTGACTTTGTGTTATTCTTATGTTTATTATGAAATACCTATATTCATTATGCTATTATTATGTACATATGAAAACAAAATTGCTACCTCTGACTGACAATGGCATTCCGGTTTAGCCCCGCCACAGTTTGAGCCTATCCTAATCCAGGACATGTATATCCAAAGGCATATTTCGTGAGTTTGTTAAGTTCAATGGGCTGAGGTGAGAGGCGATTGTTCGTTGATATTGGTGAAATTATTGGCCATCACTTTTTGAACTTTCTCTTCATACTGGTAATATTGCACCAAATAGTTTGCTGTTTTGCAGCTTGAAACCACTTTGTCGTATATACATCTTTATTGTCACTATTGTAAAGGAAAATGGGAATTATGGGACAATGTATCGACCTGGCATTGAATTCGTTAAGTTAAGGAAGCTACCTTTGATAGTTCATAATATATGTGTTTCCTAGTCAATGAACTTCATTCTAAGTTGTTGACAATTAGCCTTTTTATTTCTACAAACGGTAAAAGACTGATTTCGAAATAAACAACACATTCAAGTCGACATGCTCATGATCGATCAGGATGGTTATATCTAGTATTGAATTGTTGCGCTCTGCATAAGGACTGAATTCCATTAATAAGATTGTATTTGCTATCCGTAACATGGGACAACTTTTAGTAGCTACACTGTGTACAAATTGTTGAACTAGTATTCAATTGAAAAATATAGGTATAGCTCCACATATTGATTTTGTGTTATTATTATGTTTATTATGAAATGCCTATATTTATGTTGTTGTCATCTTAATGCATGTTGTAAATTGTAGAGAAAGGGCTTTATCTAATGTTGTAAGAACTTCTGTCTGGTCTTATTTTTCTTTCATGTTATGAAAATTTTAATATGTTTAATTCAATAGATATAGATGAATGTAAACATTTGACACTTTCAGCTACAACTGAACATTTGTTTTATAAGAAAACGAATAATAAAGCAAAAGTAAAAAAGGTAAAAAAAAAAAGCCTAATAATTGTTGATTATTTATTACTATTATTATATTCTACTTATCGTAAGTACTTCCTGGTCCTTTACCCATTCGTGACTTATCACCGGGTTTGTAACCAGAGTAACACGGCACGTGCCACATGTGGAGAAGAGATACCTACCCTTCCGGAGTTCACTGCCAATGTGTAGTGGGGTTCGTGTTGCTCGATCTTTAGTGTTCTATGTAATGTTCTGTAGATCATTGTTTGTAATCTTGTCCTTTTTTTGTCATTGTATTGTCTCCCCTTCTTCGATAATGTTTTTTTTTTCTTTTTGTTTCTTCATACATTTCTGTACATTATTACAACTACACACTTTAAAATGATATATGCATATTCATATCATCAAGCAATTTAATACAAATTCATCCGCATATTCATCCAAAAGATTAAATAAACGCGTAATGTAACTCGTTGAATTTTATACAAATCACGCGATGACTACCGGAAATACTTTTTTAAAGGGACATTACTTTTCTATTTTCATCGTTCTTCTACTAATCTTGCATAGTTGTCATCTATTATCATTTCTACAAATAATCTTTTGTAAAATGAAAAAAAAAAGAATTTCGAATCGGCGATGCTGTTAGAGTAGAGAGAGAAAGTAACAAGGGGAGAATATTCATACCATATCTGCCATTCGGAACATTTTTAATGGACACTGTTCACATGTGCAATAATGAATCCGGTGTCACAGCTGCAAGGCATCATACAATATATTCAAACACTATTGTAAATTACAAGATCTGGTAATAATTCAATCATCTATATTCTGCAACATCTTTCTCGACGATTGATACCTTACCCTAGGGAGGTTTAGATTTCCAGATAATGTACTTTAACCAGTGTTATATTATATTACACTGAAAGGGTTTATTTAACATCATATAATGACGCTTGATATGGACAGCGATAAAAACGAATGTAATACTCTTGTATCAGACATGCATGGAAAGCAATACGGAGAGACAAAACCTATTAATATAATCTTAAAACAATACTGTTGATGTCTTGATTTCCAACATCAATACAGATATAAGCTAAACAAGAAAAATATACATACATTATATTTAGCTTCAACAGAACACATATAAAATAACAAAAAACTACAAAAACAATAACAGAGATCCGTTAATAGTGAACGGCCATCTATTATATTGATGCAATTTGCTTGTTGTACATCATCAGCTTGTGGTTGATGAACGCCTAATTTTCATTAAACAATGACTATTAATCAATGTACCTACGATGATAAACGTCTGCATGATTCAGGTATAACTTAGAATTACTTAGATTTTACGATGATGCCACGAGTCTACAAATGTCAGACTGCTCATACATATAACAACATATCAAATTACGTCTCATATGACCGAAAATGAGATAATCCTTCCTAGTATTGATCTAGACTCCATATATAGCGAACATAAAACACTCTTCATCTCTTTTTTGTACTTTCGAAATCGGCTTAAATATGTTAGATAAAAATAGAACTATTTGTACCTACCAGTATTTTTCTTGCATATCGTGGGAAAAGTGCAAATTGCGAAATCTTGATCATAAATGGAAACTGTTGTTGTTAAGGAGTTTTATTTCGACTAATCTATATATCAGCTATTCAGGCATGTGCTATCCATCCTTTAAAATAATCTCATGTAACACTGATAAATTAACTTATTTCCTTTTCAATGTTGTTTACGCTTAATGCTCTGTTATTTAAACATTTTATAAAAAAATATATTAAAAATTAGTATAATCAATCTATCAGCTTACAACACAGCAATTATAAGACATGATTGGTTTCTTCGTTAATTGAAATAATTAGTGGAAGTATTATATTAAGTGTTTAAGAGTAGCAAGACTTTGAGTAAAATATATCACGTTGAGGAAACATGATAGAAGCCGTTCATTCCTATTGAACATTGCATTTCTAAATAAGATCACCGCCTCAATGGTATACTTATTATCGTGTTGCTTAGAATAGGGATTGGTAGGAATTCGGAAGTCAAACCATAGACTATATAATTTGTATTTGCTGTTTCTCTGATAGCCATGCATCATATAGGAGTAATCTTAATTACTAGCTGATCGAGATAATCTATCCAAGTGCAGCGACAGGTATATGCATAGGTATATTTATATTTATCTTGTTTCAGCTCGCAAGCATAGCACAACACAATTCAAACTCAGCGTGTTTGTCTAGAATAAAAGAAATATTATTGTAATCTCATCAACACATAACTTGTTCTTGCCATGATATGATTTTGATTTGATTTTGGTGTTTAACGCCACTTTCAGCAATATTTCAGCTATATCATAGCGACCAGTTTTAGTGGTGGAAGAAGCCGGAGTGCCCGGAGAGAACCACCGACCATGGGCAAACAACTGGTAAGCTCTATCACTTGGAGTTGCGAGTCGAGTGCACCCTTTTTGTAATTTACAAAGCCGAGCGCGAACCCACGCCGTATTGCTGACCTCGCCATGATATATGAAGGAAACCCAAGTGTACTTGTAATTTATATAAGTTGAAATATATAACCATAACATATCAGTAATAAAATGAAAAACAAAAACTAACACATTGCTGGAACAGTTCAAAATCCGTATGAAAAATCGTAAAACAGAGGCAAAATCATTACTACTGACACAAATACAGGATCACTCACTTTTCTAGATTGGTACTGGCAAATGGCGGGGTTAAATTAGTTTCATGGAACCAAAGGAATATTTTTTTTTTCACAATATCAATCGTATTGCGTCAATCTCATTATTGTTATCTAATGTACGAAACTTGGCCACTCTCCTCGCTTAATAGCATTAAAACATTTGACTTTTCTACCCTCTACATTCATATCCTACACTCACAACTAAAAGAAAGATTAAAAGAATTGGTCCAATTGTGTTTCTTAAAAAAGAATGGCCAACGTAGTTACAAATACCTTGACTTAGGAAGGTACACATCTTATTTGGTAAATCAAATACATAATTCTCCCAAAAAGTTCTCTGAAACTGCTTTCATCAAAACGCTTGACAACATATTTGTAGTTTGGTGGACGTGTTTTTCAACAGACAGTCATATGGGTGATAAATCTAAGTGTGCTCCCCTTCTCGCCGATTTGTTCCATTATTGAGGTATGAGGCAGACTTCATGCAAGGTCGTCTGAAGAAAATCGAAAAGAAGTTATCCCGATCCTTTAATTTCATATATATATCTTTTCACTAAATAATTGTAAGTTTGGTAATTGTGATGATCGCATCTATCCCAATGAGCTCGAAAAAAGGATATCACAGACACAACTATGTCTGCTTCATACCTTGAAATACACCTCGAAATTGACAATGAGGACCGATTAAGAACTAAACTTTATGACAAGAGAGATGATTTCAATTTTCCCATTGTGAAATTTCCATTTATATGTAACAACATTCCAGCAGCACCTATAATCTAAATATGCACGGTCATCGATTATTCCAGTGGTTACTTACTCCAACATATTTTAAAATCATTTTGCTTTCAAATCATTTCACTGTGAGCGTATCTGATGAAAGTTATTTCAGAAATTCATGAAACTTTGACATTTAGATATGGATTGCATCACTGGGTCGATACCTCTGTTGATGAACTATTAGTCCCTTATGACATCATCCGCCTAGAAGTCAATACTTCAGCACTATGATATTTAAAAATAAAATGTATTATTGAAATGCATGTAATTATTAGTAAGTGAAGGTTCATCTCTCTCAGGCATAGATAACATTATCTTATCATTTGGTTGCTAGCTCCCAAAGATTTTTTAAATTATTTGGCTTTCCAGTCTTTTGACTCTAAACCTCACCAAACGAAGATTATTCAAAAGGGTCGTGTGCAATAAATTAGATATGATATACTCAGATCGACGTCCAGTCTCAAATCTGCGCCCATTCCTCATATTGCCTTCCACTGACGTCATCATCTCAAATAACGTTCCGATTTAATTATGGATATTCTCAAATCGGTGTCCTTTACAAATTATTAGATCTATGGCCGATTTATTGCTATCAAATCGACGTCCTTTTCAGAGAGAAGATCTGTATGTGCTTTTAGCTTGTCACATGATGGATGTTGGTCAAGTTTGTACATCATCTGCATTCCATATTATATCAAATGAATGCAAAACGTCAAAGTTCCAAGCATGCATTCAGTGTGCCTGCAAGCTCATAAGCGACACTCTTATTTAAGCGAGTTTGAAAGCAAAATATAATACGACATTGGAAGGCTGAGCAGGTTGATGCTTTCAAGCAGTTTTTATGTAGATTTCCATGTTCTATTCTATGTATGATTTTTAATATTTGTGCAGCCTATGAGTTCATTTTCATGTTTTTAATTGTAATATTCCGGGTAAAAAATAGAAACAAAAGCGACATACTGTAAATTGAGAAATAATTGTAATGACAGCATTGTTTTGCGTGTTTTTTAACCTGTTATTCAAAATAAAAATTGTTTTGTTTTGTGTCTGTGACGTAGAAATCGGAAATGGATTTGAGGATTGGACGTCGATTAGAGACTGGACGTCGATCTGAGTCTTAGAGATATAATGTATATTTTATTCTCGTTTATCAGACAGTATGCAAACAAATATTAAGCATTATAACACATCATTAGAAACCAATTTTATGTGGATTTTGTTATTTCCTCATAAGATAATTGTCCTTCAAATATAAGTTTAAGCAGAGGTTATTGCACTTGGAAATTTACCAGGAACGAGTTGTGCAAACCTCATTTAAATTTAAGTGTCAATTAACACTTAATTGACACATAAATTTACTTGGAATGTAAATGAAATTAATTTACACTTAAGGTTTATTTGAGACTTAAATTTAATTGAGGTTTCTGCAACCCAGACCAGAACTATAAACAAAGTGTTAATTTACCATTCACTTTTAAACGTTGCATGTAATCCATGAATAATTGAAAATTTATGCAGTTCAAAAACGATAAAACACATTGCACGCCAATTTCAAATCAGCTATGATGCTTGTTATTTTTCAATCAGTGTCGAATAGATAAAGTTAGAAAAGTGGACAAAAGTTTTTTTCTTTTACAAACATTTCGAAATTAATTTCCTCATGAATATGTTATATAATTAAGCGTTTTATATTAGTATTTTCATAAGAAAATATTCGTCCAGACAAATATGATTTTTCCTAAATTTTAATTAAAATGTTAAATATTTGATTGAAATGGTTGAATGGTATTGAACATATTTTTAAATAACAGTTCTAGATACAATTTTATCATCATAATATTCGTACTGTACAAACTTGCTCCATAGCAACAGTAAATATTATTTTGATGGTTATATTTAGATGTCATAGCAAATTTATATTATTGCTTCTAGACATGGACAAAAATCATTAATAAAAAAATGGCTGATTGTAATTTGCAGAAATTGGACGCAGATTGATGTAATACAGAATACCAATATACCCCCGAAGGACACTGGAAATCTTTGACCAGCAATTTTCAGTAATATTGTGTTTAATAATTGAATACAGAGTATCGTTCTGAATGTCAGTGCTGTCATCTGATTGGTTTTATACTTCTATCTTATAGGAAGTTGACCTGAGATGTTCCCATTCGAACATTGACTTATAAAAAATCTACTTTATTTTAATATTATAAAATTTTATGCTTGCCAATTTGGTATTTTGAAAAGAACATGAACATCAGTTGCATTAAATTAACTGCGAGTGCTTTGGAAAAAGATGAGAATCTAACCCGACCCTTTAACGTCATGTATCTCTATAAAGACGTTGTGTTTTCTCTGAATAGTTCCAGGTGTGGTGACTATGTTGATCCTCTCTATCACATTGAGCAAGAGGTCCATCGAAGACGGACGGACAATGCAATGGCCAAAATGAAAATAGGGTAAAGACAAACAACACGAATCTCCCTTAAAACTGGATTGAATGCTAGCGATCAGGAACAGAAACAGTACCAGCTTCACTAGTATTACCCGTCTTGCTACTGTTAAACGACGTGACCATGATCAGATATGGAAATCGTGTCAGATAACAGTATGCGTAATTTAAATACAAATAACCTAAATAAAACATCAACCTTACAAAACGTTGTTGGATCGTTGCGATTTTGACAAGAAACCTTATCGGTTTATGTCAGGTGTCCAGCAATTGCTTGTTCAACTACTGTTGAAACATTGCAATTCAGAATCTGATATAAAAATGAATGAACAGACATCCTGTGGATTATTATATATTATGAAAATATCGTCAGTTAGATTATATGATATAAACCTACTTTTGTCTCAACTGCAATTAAGAATTGAATGCATTTTTTGTAGTTTTATTGGCGTGTAAAAGCGTGGACCGAAGCAAAAAATGTGCCTCGGTCCACGCTTTTACACGCCTATAAAACTACAAATAAATGCTTTAAATTCTTATAATTACATTTAAATCACGCCAAAATTTAACATAGTTGAATTTTTCATTGTGAATTTTATTTGTGTTAGACAATTTGCTGTTGGAAATTACTACGCCATTGATTGCTTACATCTGACGTCTTTATGGAGGCACGTGCAAGTTCGGGTTTGAGTTTTATTGGGATGTAAAACATCTCTTTAATAATCATGTGACCACTTCATAACCAATCATATTGTAACATTTCAATGAAAAACGGAAGTAATGTAATTATTGTGAAATAAAACGAATAATTAATCTGTCTAACAGCCAAACTAATAATGTGTCTATATAGTGTACAGTTGCGATCGGGCTTAGTTATAGACTTCATCCTGACAAGTGCTGGTTTGGAGAAACTTTTGCCCGGGTGTGAAATGAAGTTCTTCTTCGAATATTTGTTTATAGATGCAATAACTCATTACATAATAAAAACAAACTTCAAACAAACAACACACGTTCGAGTAATATTTCCGTCTCGAACGATCCTGCTATGAGGTGTAGTATAGGTACCCGTACTTGTTGAACTTCTGTGTCGTTGTATTATATAATATCCTATATGTTCTATTAGTTGTGTTTAACATTGTATCCTTCTTCATTGTGCGTTAGCTTGCTCGCTTTCAGTGTGGTAAATCGTGGTTACGAGCCACTATTTTCATTCCAATCAAATTTCAGTCAATAAAACTAGACATGATATACCATAACGAGGGTTATTAGGGATGAATAATTTTCCAAAACAACTGATTTTGTTTCATTTTCACCGATTTCATTTGGACTTTATATAAATTTTCAATCTTTTCTTATCGTGTCCTTCCGCTGTTTGTAGGTCGATATGAATTTATATTTCAACGAAATTCATTTTGTTCGTTTTTACTGGTATTTAGTCAAACAAAGAAAGCATTTTCTTCCTTGTGCCATTATCGGATTTCAGGGTCAACAATTGTCTGTGTTGTGAACTGGATTATACCGTGGTACAAAGCTATTTCCATAAATATTGGAAGAAATACAGTGACTATGATAAATGATAACTATTAACTTGTGAAAACATATAAATGTCAAACAATAATTATTTGTCTGATTTCTCTCCTGTGAGTCTTAAGGATTCAACACGTTATACATTTTATACGTTTACTATATTGACATCGGTGTAATACTCAGACAACTTGGTAAATAATTGTATCGTTAGGCAATATATACTTTGGTGTCTAATGGAGTTTTTCAGTTGTATAATTGTGTTCAATCATTCGAGGTGATAGGTGGTTGGTTGTTCGTTTTGTTGATATTGATGGAATAGTTGATCATCACTGCAATTTAAATTTTCTTTTCTTAAAACGATAGATGTGTTTTGTTTGAAGTGCACTAGACTGTTATTAAAGCGTTAACAAGTACACATTGAAAAATGACATGCATTTTAATTTACTTTTCACACCAATAACATTGTAATATACGAGTGAAACTATTAAACTAATTCCATATCTTGCAAACATTAAAATCATGAACTGATATGATAGGTGAGTTCTTATTCGACACTGTACATATATTAAAAGAGACTTAATAATAATTTTAACATATTGTTCAGAATATCATAGGCTCTGTGTGTCATAATCTGAGTTTTTCACAAGAACAACACGGCGGGTGCTACTAGTGATGCCACATTGAGTACACAACACATAGGGCACAGACAAACAAAGTTAATAGAAACACAACACAACACAGAAGTTAAAAGAGGAGTAATACGGGTCCCACGAAAAACCGGAGGGGAACCCATTTCCTCGCGAGACCAGTCTTTATATATCATGTTAAAGTTAATTAAAATTATCGACTATATTTGGAGTTGAAAATCTTCCTTATAAACTTGGTAAAAACTAAAATAACATTAGTAAATTGTCTTTCACGTGATAACAAGTCAGTGCATCAATAATCTTTATACGTTTGTTTTTGTCGTAATTGTTAACTACATGCAGCAGAAATAGACAACGTGACAAACATAACCGTTTATAACAGGAACTCATAGTCTAATAAAAAGTATTCATCTAGGGAAGGGCGGAATGCTTAAATATCTGAAAATGTAAAAATATAGCTAAAACGTGTTCTTTCATTCTTAATAACAAGTAAGCAAATATATAAATTAAATAAATGGATAGAACTGTTGAAATGCGTTGTTGTTTCTTACATGAAATTACTCTAAGGGGAAATCTGTAAATCAAAGAATATGTTTTGCTTATCTAATTGATGATAAAAATCGTATGAGTAATCACTGTATTCTACTATAAAGGGCTTTAAAGGATATTCGTATGATGAGACATGCATCCAACGCATTTTAAAGATAACAATGCAATAAAATATTACGTTATTTAGGGATCATAGGCTACAGTAAAATATTCCATAGATATTCCAAGATATTTTACAGCTTCATATCAGTAACCAACCCGACAACATTTCCTCAATGAAGTGTGTTGATTTAGAAAGACATGCACAACTATTTTAGTCATTGCAAATTAATTTTAATTTCCATTTTTCAAGCAATCATTTCTTTGTTTGTTTCCAGAAAGAAATATGATAATAGTTCTAATAATTGTCAAATAAATACACAGCAACGTATGATGGTATATATCCTACGTTAACTTGGGATGTTTTCAATGTTGACCTTTCGTTGCAAATTATGTAAAATACTGTAGAATTCAGTGCATGATTTGTGTGAAAACAAACGACTAGTAAACATTAAAATCATATTATGTACATGTTATTAATGGGGTGGCTGATCTCCTCTGAAACGTCATTATTTATTAAAGACTACTACACGATACAATGGCTACAGAACGCGTATTATAAAATCATTTTCATCTTGCCTGAAACCACAGGAAAGTAGACTTGGTTTATATTAATGCCATGTTGTAGAGGTAATCATCTTTAATATATCAGATCATTTAATTGAGCTTTAATTCATATTAAAATGCCTAACAACAAGGACGTTTTCTAAATGGTTTCCGTTATACACAGAAAAGTTTGAAGATACCAAAGGGGTAATCACAATCCGTAAATCGAAGGACAGAAAGACAAACAATAGTCGACAAAACAGTACACAGAACACTTACAATTGAATAAAACGAACATCTCTAAAAACCGTGGTGGAACTCAAGATTATGTTGCAGGTTATGCAGTCCCTTGTCCACTACTGGCACACGACTCGTGTTAAAAATCCTTTGATAAATTATGAAAGTGGAAAGAAAAACAAGATTGTGACTGCGATAACCGGAACATATTCGTAATCATCTTTGTCCCAGATATACCGTTAACGGTTAGCGAGGTTATGATAGCGACCATATGACTTTCATGATGATGCAACCTAACCACTAGCAACCCGAAGTATATATATGGTCTCATCTAATTATATGTGTCATTCGTTGGATGGCTAATTGATCTAATATGTGTTGATTTTTGCTAGAGGTTGTGCTCTAAAGTATTCTCTAAAGCTGTATTACTCTTTTGTTACCCAAGAAGATAATTACTACATAATTTGTCATTACGATTACAACTCCGGGTAGCAGGTACGTTGTTTGTTTAGGACAAATTATTACTTATATGACAGCCTATATATCGTCAACCAGTATATGTTGGTATATATCTACCTTTAGCACCTGCGCACTCAAATTATCAATTGGGAAAAAAATTAAAAAGTTTCTGTAATGAATAAAAGCCTGCAAGGCCGTTTCCGTGAGGTCATGCACAACTACACATTATATTACTTTGTGTACATGTATACACAAATATGCAATGAAAACGCACTCATCTGGGGTTTTCCCCGACGAATGTTCCGGCCATCTCCCACGTGAAATGTTGACGACGAAAACAACCAATATTCGTATTCATATGTGAAGGGAGCTAAACGGAACAGCCGTTGTGTGGCGGATTCTAAGGTAGCCTAGGGTCATAAGAATTACTGTATTTGTCATATTAGAAAAGAAATAATTCATGGCAGCCGTAAATTTGTGAACATTTAACAATGGGTTGGGCATTTATATTCGTATTTTATCCCTCGCTAGCACTCGGGAAAAAAATAATCGAATATAAATGCCCAACCCATGGTTAAATGAGCACAAATATACGGCTGCCATGAATTATTTCTTAAATATACTATTGTCCTTTAAGGCAGTATGTAAGTGATTTCCTGTGTATAACAAATTCCACGCTCCTTTTTCGTAATATACTTCGAGCGATCAACACCTTATTAGTAGTGGTCGTTGATGGCTGGTTAGCAAGGTATGCTTTACCTAAATTTATCTCCTCTTTCAATTTTGTCCGTCCCAGTAACTGATGTATTGTTCGTAGTAGTGGTCCTCTCACGGGTAGTGCTTAATAAACGTTAGAAAATACCGAATGGGGCAATACAACAAAAGGACAATCCAGAGAAACTGGAAACATATGGTACACAAGACGACGAAAACCAATGCAAAACAAAAACACAACACCATAATAATAGTCGCAATTAAATATCATAGTATGCTTTCGATAGGAGCTAGAATTAGTTTTAAAAGTTTGTATATCTCCAATGACAATTCTTCCATTATAAAGTAAATTACTTACATGTTAAACTATATATTAAATAATTATTAATGATTTTTCTATTCATGTAACAGATTCGCCCGGCGGGCTGCACTAGTGGAATAGAAATTGCTTATCGGATGTACCTGAGTTCTCACCCGGTTGTTTGTGTTTTTCTTTTTGCTGGGTTGATGTTGCTCAATCGCTAGGTTTATGTGTAGTGCTTTGTGGATGAGTGTTTCTCATTTTTCCTTTGGTCATTGTATTGTCCGTCCTTCGATTTACGGCTTCTGATTACCCCTCTACTATCTTTACACTTTTGGTCATTGTATTGTCCGTCCTTTTATTTACGGCTTCTCATTATAACTTTAGTATCTTCAACTTTTCTTTATATAGTTTATTGAACAACCAAAGTTATTCACATATCATAGCAAAGGTTCATTATTAGCTAAGTCATATGATATGATACACGTGTACTCAAAACTTGACATTACTTTGCGTTCTAAAGATTGCCCTTTTTGTTACGACAGCTGAACACGTTTCCGTCGTCAATTGTAACTTAACTGATTACAAAACAGAGGATCTCCAAGGTCAGTGCCGTATGACAAACTGATATAATATCATTACATTATTGACAATGAGATTTCATTGGTGCTTATTATTGCGGTAATTTGTATAATCACCATGGATAATGATTTGATATAATCACCATTGATTTTCATATTGTCGATTTAATTTAATCATGTTTGTTCTAAAAAGATTCCATTACAGCTTGCAGCTTTATAGAAAACATTTTAGCACTCAATATAGCCGTTTTAATAATATCTCATTCACTGCCATCCCTTTTTTTCTTTATGCGTGACATTGTGCCTATAACATAAAACGAAAATGATATCGATAATTTAATCTTAAAAAATTATCAAGATTTCCGAAGGTTGACAAGTTGTTCATTTTCCGTTTCAATTTTGTTATAACGTGTGTGAACTTTCGTAAGAAATGTTTTCAGCCATCATGTTTAACAAGTTTCTTTAAAAGGGTGTGCATATTGATCCTTGGTTTTCTTTAAGCTTTTCATGCAATCACGTATTACTGTATTAATAGTTTTATACATAATTATGTTCATGAGTTGAGTACACGTGTATCATATCATATCATTATCCATCAATTTCAATATTGTAAAGTAGAAAAAACAAATCAGATAGACCTATTTTATAATTTCAGAAACAAAATATCTAAAAGGTCAAAATATGTACAAGAGATATTTAAAAAGTATCCCAATGCACAAAAGACACAAGCAGGTAATGAATGCATTTGTAGATAGATTATTGTAAATGAATACTTATGCTCTATTAAACCTTTATATAATATGAGACAGGTAACCTGCTTGAAGGACGAAGTCCTAAAATTTCAATAATACGGTGATCCGTACACGTTATTATCTTTTATTTTGAATGGAATTTGTAGCCGATTTGCTATGGCTGTTCCGTTCATTTTACCTACGCCGCTCTTCCGTCGAGAGTTTCGTAGAAAGAGATATTTTTATTAGAATTTTATTTCAAGTTTATTTCGATTTTGCATAGAGGAAATAATTAAAGAATTGGGAATTTTTCATTGAAATATATTTCTTTTGCGTTTCTAAATATCAATTGATCTATTTTTCTAAGCTTCCGGTGAACAGATATTTCGCTATCAATATAGAAGGAAAAATCGGACAGCCTACCGTGAAAAGAACTTCGTCCTTTATTAGAGCTTGGTAGCGTCCGTGTTCCTCATATTGCTTAGCTTTCTGTGTTGTGTTTTTTGTGCGTTTTTTGTTGTTGTTTTTGTTTTGTTTTTCTTCGTTCTGTGTCTCAGGATTCTACTTTCTTGATTCCCCCTTCTCTAAAGTTTATACACCATATTTTCATCTCAGAGTAAAGGCTGAATATTGAATGATTAGCATTTGTTTTTCTTATTCTGCCTGTTAACAAATATCACCTTGGCCCAGGCTTCCAAGTGATGAAGTAACATTAAAAATATAATTCCATTTACAATTCACATTATTTTCGAATGATTAGCACTGAAGTTTTCTGTAACATAGTTTTCTGTAACATTATACATGTGCTTTGGTGTTTTCGATCATCGGATTGTGAGTTTCTTTACCGTTCCTTCAAATGGGTGTTTGAATTTTATCATATCTTATTTAGTCATTTTAATCTTAGGCGAGCAGTGCTTCGTTTATATTTACGTAGCGAACAAGTTTACAAAACAATAAATCAGAAGAACAAATGCTTACGAGGATTGTTTTGATTGGTCCAGATAAAATGAAGTGTACATGATAATGTTGACAAATTACGACTTGGGCACCAATCTTAAAATGTTCCTTGTGGTATTCCAAAACAGTAGTCCATATGGTCATCGCTACCAATAACATGTAGAAACATTATTTATTATTTCTATCTTTGTCCTCGGTAGGAGTAAGCAACTACTCACTTAAGCTAAACAACAGTCGATCAATTATTCATAAATGATGGGAGCTCCTTCTTGAGAGGCTGCACTCCGCAGCTGGGATCCGAAAGTCATATTTCGATAAACAAGCAATTATTTGGAGGATAGCCTAAAGTGAAATTAATAACTAAGAGTGAATAACAATAGGTGATCTAATTGGTAAAATAATATAAAAACAAAATAACCGAAGCAGAATGTCCAAAATATTTATCAATATAAATAAGGAGTTATTGAAGGTCTTACGAAAATGAGGTCACTGGGAAAAAATCTTTTTCTTAGCGGTCTGGAAAAATAGGTATAAAAACAATCTATATATGTACCAGCATACGGATTTCATTAGACTTTATATATATATTACTACATTGGCAGAGGAATAACATGATTTGATTCTTAATCAAGCTGAAATTCTAATCAATCATTCATTTTCTTTATAAAAAGAAGCATATATAGTGCCAGGGAAAGTACACATTGTAAATGGCAATCCACGACACTCATGAAAAAAAACATTTGTTCCTCAAAATGTCTTTAGCATACAAATAGCGCGGCATTCTCTGTAGACGAGACACCTATTTATTCGCCTTAAAACAAATACCAGGGCTTACTTTTAACCTTGTTCCAGGATGTATTATATTATTGTATAAGTTAAAAGATAATACCACACTGTCAAAATTGTTTCTAAATCGATTCCCTTTCACACTGATACATCACCACTTACTTTCCTGGTTTGGTACAGGAACTTCAATATAAAGTGGCGGGGTTTAGCTTGTTTAATTCGACCACAAACTAAAGCAAAACATAACGAAATAATAAATTACAGAAAATTATATTCTATCATTTCCCAAATTATGAATCAATCTGTTGTTGATGAACATGTATTTCTTTCCACGAATATGATCGCCGTTGTTAATGATTAACATTATTAAACCCTTAGAACGTGGTAATATGAAGTCAGCACCGGTTCTCTCTCAGACCATATTGATTCCAACTAATGTAATATTATCATTTTAAAATCAATCAAGACGTGTTTTTGCGATCTCGTATATCATTTATGAAACCACTTATGAAGTGAAATATTTACATTGATAAACGCATCCATCAATCTCACAATTGCTTTATTAGAATTCTCAGCTTGTCATCTTTATATTTCAATGGATATTTATATTTTTTGTGCAAAATAAACCTTTTTGACAATGTTTTTCTTTGCTGTAGTGAAGCATACATTTATTCTCTGTTTGCTGATTGGCTGATACACATATTTGTTTTGACTAGGTTTCTGCATCTCAAAATGTCACACAACGTGGGTCCTGCAATACAGAAATACAGGATTCTAGATTATACTTGGGCAAGCTCAGCATTTTCATACATTATTATTCGTCCATCAGACATAAAAATGAAAAAGAAAAACATACAGCACTGTCGGAACACTTCTATAGTCCCATCGAATAATCTCAAAAAGAGGCAAAATCGATACCGTAACACACATATACATGACCGCTCATCTTCCTGTCTTGGCGAGGTTTAAACTTGCTTTATGGGACCAAACCTCCCCCTCTTAGTGAAATAATGCGGTCATGCAAGTGGTTACCACATATGAATATAATTACAAACCTCACTTGTAACCCGATTAACTACATTAACGTGTCTCCTTTCATAACATAATCGATTATCTGTAATAATCGGAGATGGATAATCCATTATAATCGGAATTAAAAAAATGCTTGTAAATTCAATCAAGGGGAAACATAGGCATGTGTCCAAAAAACAACAACAAATAAGTTGTCTGAGGTCCCTAGTCATCTGATTTTACTTCTCTTCCAGAGAACATGAGGACGAAGTCAGGGAAAAATTTGGCATACTTCCGAATAGTCTTTAAGGATTTAGTAAGGGAGAATATGGAAGATTTCCGAAAGCTTGCAGATATTGTAAATTTTCCTTTTTCGCTACCGGATATCCCCCTTTTTCACAAAAGAAATGTGTTGCTTAGCCATCTTTAAAAGTGATCCAATAAACAAGTTGGAATAAAATATTGAATAGCAAACCCTATGTATCAATTTATGACAAATAGCACATGGTATATATATCATGGAATCGGAACGCGTTCTTGTTCAGCGACGTCGGCGATTTTCGATTTTAAATCTTGTAATCGATTTTTAACATCGCTACTCTTTAAGCAATCGACAATGGATCATCGATGACAATCGGTTCCTCACTATTCACAACTATTACTTTTCTGAATATGTTCGTCTACAGTTACTATCAGTATCTTGTGGATCAACTATTATAAACATGTAATAACATATAACAATGAGAATTACGTTTATAACTTGCTCCAAAATACATTTCAATTATTTGGCTTCCAAGCATTTGACTATTAAGGTATCTGATTAAGGTTATTCTAGAAACGCAGACTAAACTAGATAAATATGCTTTAGTTAAACACAGACCTATTGGGATACGTCTTCTATGTCGGATTATCATGTTTCTACGATTATTGGGATATTTGCATTATTTCATAGACTTTGAGGTAACAATTATTTGTAGATAAAAACAAACATGATTGATGTGTTCGAATAGATATGGTAAGGTCAAAACGATTTCCCTGAACGATGAAGGTGTCGTCATTGGATTTGGGTTTTTTTTTTTTTTTTGTCTTCGTCTTGTGTCTTGTATACCCAATGCTGCCAGTTTCTCGGGATAGTCCATTTTTTTTTGTCCCTTCGGTTTTCTCATAAGTCAAGCAAAATATAGTTTATTGGGGAACGGGTGGGAATATTAGCTGATAAACAAATGGAGTGGTATGACACGAAAACCATGTTATGGATTGCTCTATCAGGTAAACCGCCTGAAAATTAATATCCAAACTATTTGTAAACTTACATGTCGCTATGTCCTTTCAAGGTTTGGATGTTTCTTCTGATTTCCAGTAGTTACCATTATATCTAGAAAGTTTAAGAAAACTAAATCAAGTATATATTTTATTTACATTTATTTGTGCAAGTCAGAAAATGAAAAACAAAATATTTCACAGTTAGAACATTTCTAAAATCGAATAGAAAAATAGTAGAAAGAGGCAATATCGATATCCCTAACACAATTACATGAATAGTCACTTTCGTAGCTAGGCCCTAACACAATTACATGAATAGTCACTTTCGTATTTGGGCCCTAACACAATTACATGAATAGTCACTTTCCTAGCTGGGCCCTAACACAATTACATGAATAGTCACTTTCCTAGCTGGACCCTAACACAATTACATGAATAGTCACTTTCTTAGCTGGACCCTAACACAATTACATGAATAGTCACTTTCTTAGCTGGGCCCTAACACAATTACATGAATAGTCACTTTCTTAGCTGGACCCTAACACAATTACATTAATAGTCACTTTCTTAGCTGGGCCCTAACACAATTACATGAATAGTCACTTTCCTAGCTGGGCCCTAACACAATTACATGAATAGTCACTTTCCTAGCTGGACCCTAACACAATTACATTAATAGTCACTTTCTTAGCTGGGCCCTAACACAATTACATGAATAGTCACTTTCCTAGCTGGGCCCTAACACAATTACATGAATAGTCACTTTCCTAGCTGGGCCTTAACACAATTACATGAATAATCACTGTCCTGGCTGGACCCTAACACAATTACATGAATAATCACTTTCCTAGCTGGGCCCTAACACAATTACATGAATAGTTACTTTCATAGCTGGACTCTAACACAATTACATGAATAGTCACTTTCCTAGCTGGGCCCTAACACAATTACATGAATAGTCACTTTCCTAGCTGGGCCCTAACACAATTACATGAATAGTCACTTTCCTAGCTCGGCCCTAACACAATTACATGAATAGTCACTTTCCTAGCTGGGCCCTAACACAATTACATGAATGGTCACTTTCCTAGCTGGGCCCTAACACAATTACATGAATAGTCACTTTCCTAGCTGGGCCCTAACACAATTACATGAATAGTCACTTTCATAGCTGAGCCCTAACACAATTACATGAATAGTCACTTTCCTAGATGGGCCCTAGCACAATTACATGAATAGTCACTTTCCTAGCTGGGCCCTAACACAATTACATGAATAGTCACTTTCCTAGCTGGGCCCTTACACAATTATATAAATAATCACTTTCCTAGCTGGACCCTAACACAATTACATGAATAGTCACTTTCCTAGCTGGGCCCTAGCACAATTACATGAATAGGCACTTTTCTAGCTGGGCCCTAACACAATTACATGAATAGTCACTTTCATAGCTGGGCCCTAACACAATTACATGAATAGGCACTTTCCTAGCTGGGCCCTAACACAATTACATGAATAGTCACTTTCATAGCTGGGCCCTAACACAATTACATGAATAGGCACTTTCCTAACTGGGCCCTAACACAATCACATGAATAGTCATTTTCCTAGCTGGGCCCTAACACAATTACATGAATAGTCACTTTCCTAGCTGGGCCCTAACACAATTACATGAATAGTCACTTTCCTAGCTGGGCCCTAACACAATTACATGAATAGTCACTTTCCTAGCTGGGCACATCAATAAAATATGACGGATTAAACTAATTGCATAGACCCCAAAACCTCCCCACTAAATGTGCATCTCATTGGTTGATATTTTTCTTTTGTCCATTGTGTTGTCTGTCCTTTGATTTACGGATTCTGATGACCTCTTTAGAATCTTCAAACTCTTCTAGAGCTTTGCCTTTGTATAACGATACTTTGTAGTTTGACATTTGTATTATCTTGGTTTTGAGCTACATTGTATTTATAGAACTGTACATCTGCAGTAATTATATATAAGATATGTTAATGCCATTATAGTTAATACAGCACCTGCTGCATACACATTGAAAATATGATCAAACATCTTTTATAAAGCTACACATTTCACATCATAGTTCACCTGCACATAGAAAGTTATGCAAATAAAGATGAAAAAACAATACTAAACCATCAAAACAGTTATAAAATCATACCAGAAGGTATCACCACCTTGTTGAAAACCACAGATGACGATAGATGATATTGACAATTAAAATTTGGTTCAAAGTTGACCACTGTTTGTCTTTTATGTCTTTCGATGTCACTGTGTATTATCTTTGTTTAAATGATGGTCATGGACGTTCTTTAAAAGAACAAATATTTATACATATGACAAATTCTGTGTCACTAACATTCAATATACTATGTATTGACCGGAGAAAAAATAATAAGAAGACAACAATTATCTACAAAACACCGTAATCTCGTTATAAGCCAAACACTTTTACACCAATGATATCCCTTTCATAAATTATTGAATACTTTCACAAAATGTATTATCGCTATAATGATCTTCAGCATTGATACAATTATACATGTAGAGATCTCATCTGATTTAATAGTTCCCAGCAAACTCAAATTTGTTTATCTTATCAAACGGATCATTACCAAATGCCGTAAGACACATAATCTTTTAAAATTCGTGTCGAGGACAAGTTGAAATACACCATGTTATTAAATATATACAGATCGTTAATTCACTTGAAGGTTATTCAAGAAATGCGTGCACCCTAAATTAGATATCTATGTTTTTATTAATCACTAGGTTAATACCTCTGCTTGTGGATTGTAAGTCTCCAATGGTATCAGCTGCCCAGTAGTCAGTGTTTTGGAACTGACGTGATTTATTGTCCTATTGTGTTTCTTTAGTTCGGTGTTTATCTCCAGTTGTTTGTAGGTGGGTTCATGTCTTATTTACGTTATTTGTGTTTGTTTGCGCATAGTTTTTTCCAACACATATTGCGTTGTGTTTTTGTTCTGTTTTTTTGTCGTCTTGTTGCCAGTTTCTCTGGATTGTTCATTTGTATTGCCCTTTTGGTATTCTCTAACGTTTATTTATGTCGAAACCTGCAAATACTTACAGATTATTACTTACAGCCGTAGATAATACATATTCCCAATGAACATTTAAATATATGTTTGTATATATAATTAGAGAAATATGTAAGCGATTTGTTTTGTCATTTTCCCCGCAATCCATAGCTAGTTTATATGCCCACATGTATGTCTTACATGTGTTTTATTTTTAACCCCAAGTGGGCGATTTCTAACGTTTTGTTCACAATAAGCAATTTTTTACAATTTATTGGCATTTGGTCACAAAGGATATGAATGAGGAACTATTTAACATTATGCTTAGATACACATTAAAGCAACGAAACAGAGCAATTTTATTGCTGTTCTACATTTCACAGTTCCTAATGAAAGAGAAATTTATCGTATGTCTGTCCGTCAATATGTACTACGTCCATCATAATAGATGTATGTATGTCTGTCCGTCAATATGTACTACGTCCATCATAATAGATGTATGTATGTCTGTCCGTCAATATGTACTACGTCCATCATAATAGATGTATGTATGTCTGTCCTTCAATATGTACTACGTCCATCATAATAGATGTATGTATGTCTGTCCGTCAATATGTACTACGTCCATCATAATAGATGTATGTATGTCTGATATGGGAAAGACTCTTAAGAACCATATACATTTAGAACATGTTTATATTGATAATATATGTATAAGATTTGTAGGTTAATCATTACGCTTTTCCGCTTTTAAAATTGCTCTTTTTTCTTAATTTGATTACTATTAATTAGGTAAAGCAAATCTCCATTTTAAATATATTTATTGACAACAGGCCACTTGTTATATGGAACCGCCAGGATATAACCTAGATATTGTTGAAAGTGTCGATAAGCATCACAAACCTTCTTATATGGTGACATGCAAAATATCCTCCTTTCTATTCCTTATAAGGACAGATGACTACTTATGATACTGTCTGAACAAGAGGCTAGATGTTTGGAAGGAGGGGATAGATGGAATGCTGGATTCCTTTTATAGTTGTCTTATAAAATCGTAGCTATCATATTTCGTGCGCATGATGCGTTTCTGTAATAACCTCCATCATGTACGCTCAAAACAAAAACATTTGAAAGCTAAATAATTCAGCAGTCTTTGGGAGCAAGAAAACCAAAGGGTCTACACAAAAGCAGAAGCACCTACTACTGGACGAATGATACCCTCGGGGACTAATAGTCCACCAGCAGAGGTATTGACCCAGTGATAGTAATAAAAACGTAGATATCTAATTTAGTGCGCATTAAAAAGTTAGACTGAATGACATCTGATCAATACTTTCTTACAGATAATACATATTCCCAACGGACATTTACACCTATGTTTGTATATATAATTAAGAGAAAAATCCCATCATTAAAAAATATGTAAACGATATGTTTTTTGTCATTTTCCCCGAAATCCATAGCTAATCTATATGCCCACATGTATGTCCTACATGTGAAGGTTTTATATCGTTAACCCCAAGTGAATAACTCTATCGCTGTGGAAACAATAACATGTTCATCGTTTTTTTCATATTATTGGGATTTAGTGAGAAAGGATATGAATGTAAATGAACATGAGAAACTATTTAACATTATACTTAGATGCAAATTAAAGCAACGAGACAGCAATTTTATTGCTGTTCTACAATTCACAGTCATAGTAGATTATTCGATAATGGGGATAATTCATAAACTAAAATGAGTGTTGATGTACGGTACTATATGGTAATATTCATTCGTATAATGCAAAACACCATTCACGATTGGTTTGATTTATTTGATTTGATTTATTGTGTTTAACGCCACCTTCAGCAATATTACAGATATATCATGGCGACCAGTCTTCTTTTTTTTTTTTTTTTCATAATACTTTATTGTTTGACTCGCCTGTTAACAAAACACCTTAGATGCCCAGGTAAGCAAAAATAATCTAAGGTTCCCTGTTTTACAATAGATCTCTTATCCAGGGTTATTAAGAGATTTATTAGAGTCCACATGATCCCATTTCAAAAATACAACTAAATTTATCAATAATAAAATCAACATGTAAGTCAATCTATATCGGCATTTTATGATAGCTTCAACATAATTTTTTATAACATTTACATACATGCATTGTACTCATATATTATAACTACTTACTAATCACTGATAGAATTGTCAAGATTTTGGTTTTATCTATTGTATCATTACAATTGGCCGTTAGCAAAATTTTTAGTTCAGATTTTAAAGTCTGTTTCCATATATTACAAAGTACATTTTGATTGATATGAATTTTGGCGACCAGTCTTAGTGGTGGAGGAAGCCGGAGTACCCGGAGAGAACCACCGACCATGGGCAAGCAACTGGTCAACTTTATCACTTGCGACTGCGAGTCGAGTGCATCTTTTTTGTAGTTAATAAAGCCGGGCGCGAACCCACGCCGTCTTGGTGATAGGCTTGTATGAGTTGTTAGGTAATCCAATTACCTAGCTCATTAAGCCACCCACCCCCCTCCCCCCAACACCACTTTTCACGATTGATGATACTTGTGAAATAGAGAATGTGAAAATAAAACGATGTCAATGAAGACGCATTTCAGCATGTAATCATCGTTATGTTCTCGTCAATGGTAAAGTCTTTTTGTAGAGTCGAATCATGTAATCCTCATAATCCAGATACTCATAACATATGGTACCAAACATTAACACAAACGAACTAGAATATTACAAAAGCAAAATCCAAATTAAAACCATAACTAGTCAATGCACGGAGTATGAGAAAAGTTTATACTAAATACAATTATTATAATTATTATTAATTATATGATACTATTAATATACATGTATTAAAGTTATGTTCCTTTTCAGTCGTCACGGGTGTTTTGAATTTAACGTCGCTATCTACACTTTGATAGTATTCCTCTAAAATGAGAAACGGGACGTTTTCTACGTAAAGTTCATATTATTTGTCTTTTCATTTGTTTTCTCTTTGGGCCATTGTATTGTCTCTCCTTCGATTTATGGCTTCTGATCACACATTTGGCATCTTCAAGCTTATCTTACATATTTTATCAATTAAACTGCCATTCAGTTCAGCTCGCCAAGGTTGAAAATCGAAATTCAAAATATATTGTTAATCGGCGCCTATTTTATAATTAGATGTCAATTAAGCTATTATACGATCACAACCGCGTCGGTTCATGTACTGTAAATTATTTTCAATGCGCTTTTGGAGGAAACATTTATATTTCATTACGGCAAACTAACGCTATTCGACATTCAGACCAACGTAATCTCACGTACAATATTTATACTTATCAGCGCCAGTCTCTGGAACATTAAGAGAGCAACGAGTGATATATAGGGTGTAGCAGTACCTATTTCAGTTTCGTTATTTATTTCAAGTAAATTAATTTAACTGGATTGTATTTAATTTGTCAAAATGGCCGCTACGTCAGAATATGATGATTATACACCCGTCGTTTCGTAGAAACCAACCAATAAATCATATTTTGTTCATGCATTTTGATACATGTGAGAATATAATTCCTGCTTAAGTAAACTTTAGTAAAATTAAGCACAGCTATGCTACTCTGTAAATTACTAGATAATACACAAAGAGTTTTAAATAACAAGGAGACTGACCTTTAGAAACTCCTTTGAACTTAAATCCGAAGGAGAGTTATTCGATACATTATTATAATTAAGTGAGAGAAAATATGTGATGTATTATTATGGGTACATAATAGGATTACAAGTCATGAATACAATATGAACAACGGATACATAGACAATATACATACATTGTCTGAAATATATAGAACTTATAAAGAGTTTTCGAAACAGGCAGAACAACGACCATATGGTGAGTGACCTTTGTGCCCTGTCTCGCAGAATGAGTGCAATTGAATGTTATATTCTCCGACAATGTACGTATATTGTTTACCCTGCAATGTCAAAAAGCCCAAAACAACTGTCAAATTGTCTAAAAAGAGCAGGACCGTATTGTTCAAATAGTTGTTATGGTGTCCTCTGTGACGTCTTCGCTTATACTGTTACCGTTGCTGAACATGAAACAGGTACCACGAAAACTATGTCTTGGTTATTGACCGTATTTAATAAAACTATCCAGTCAATGCAGTTTTACTGCCCTTGAAATAAAGTGGCTGGGTTAAACTGATTTAATGAACCAGAACCCCCTCTCTTGGCGAAATGATGCGTTCATGCAAGTGTCTTCCACAGATCAGTACACTGTATAGCCTCACATATAACAGGGTGAGCAGCGTTCTTTTGAAAAGGTCTTATTTACATATTATATTAATTCTTCGTATAACACTATTTCTATAAGAGAGCAGATGGTCTTGGCCATCATTTAAACGTTAGATAGTACACACGGGCATCGGATGATACAAGGAAACAATGGTCATCTATAAACCAAAGTACAATTGCCATCTCTCTTGACCTGTGCGCACGTGACAGAATACTTTTCAATAAGATTTTATATTTTATAACATGGGAATAATTTGGTTGTAATACAACATCGCGAATCTAGCTAAAACCGATGCTTTAAAGGTAATAAAAAACAGATTATGTAAGGTTTGTGCACATGAAATCCAATTTTGAGTGCCGGTGTGTTCCAAAGGCAGCTACAATTGTTATTGTTATCATTTGTGAAAGTAAATATACGGATTTTATTTTCATTTTGACGAAACTATGCTTTCATTTCTTGAACAATAATTTATCAAAGGTTAATGTGTACACATTCTCGATTCAAATGTATTTCTTTATATTTCATTCCATGTTATACTATTATTTATGTCCAGTATTTTATTCAAACAAACTGATGATTTATTAATTCTGGTCTCCCATAGAGATCATTAATCTCTTCAGATGATTATGACTAATTGATATTAAATCTGTAAGTTATGATATGTTTTCCTAAAAGAAACAATCTTCAGAATATTCTGCCCTCCTAGACAGTAGTCGTTTACATTTAACTTCGATCATTCATTGACCCTGTTATTGTAAAGTGCATTTCCCGTTTTGAAAGATGCATTCGCAGAAAGACACCTCCGAACCACAGACCTCCACTAGTTACAATCGCGAAAACATCACCTCTGCAACTAGTATCCATGGACTTATTAACCTTAGAATCATCTCAGGGAGGACAAAACAATATCCTTATCATAACGGACAATTTTACAATATTTACATATTTAACACGAAACTAGACAGCGCGAACAACCACTGAGATGCTGTTCAACAGCTACATATTCCATAATGACATCTGAAAACATCCCCAAAAGACCAAGGAGCAAGCTTTGAGTGCAAGGTCAACGAGGATTATACAGATTCGCACTAGCAGCTACCATCCACAAGGTACTTGTATGTGGGAGAAATGTAACCGCACACTGTTCAACATGTTAGGGACTTTGAAACCTGAACAGTAAACCATCATGAATGTGCTGACGATTATTCCACTGGATTGTAAAAATAATTCAAGGGATTAAATTACATCAAAGATATGAGGAACCGGTAAGATTATGTTTACAACTTAGCTACCGAGGCCTCGAAAAGATATCAACAGAAACAGAAAGACGGTTATTACCCTAGGGTCAATAGAGTCACCATAAGAGTTGGAGACCGTGTCCTAGTGACGATCGTTGCGCTTAAGGAGAAACACAAACTTTGTCACAAAAAGAAACCAGAGCCATATACAGATTTAGGACCACCAAAACCGGAACAATAATTCACATACAAATAATTTTAAAAGTCAAATTTTACAATTCAGCTAAAGTGTGGAACTTCCGAGAAATTATTTCTTAATTAATAAATTTTAGAATTCACTTACGGACAGAAAAAAATACTACCATTTTTTTTAAATCTGAGCCTTTCATAATTTAGTATTCGGAAGGTGATTATTAAAGTTTGAATACAAATTGCAAGCCCGAGCACTACGTACACGAGTGAATAAAATTATTTCATGTACAAATGGCCATATTATTTGAAAAAATCAGTGGACATTTTAGTTTAAAGTACATTTTATATAGTGTTGATGGTTAATAATATGATCACAGCCATGTAAATAACACCAGCAAGGGGTAAGTTATTTCTTGCTTTTAGATGTAACATACCTGTAGTGATTTTGACTTTACTGTCTATGGCGTCTCTTTACGCGGACGATGAGACATCCTGTTTTTCATGTTTAATGACGTCATTCGAAAACCATTTCTTTTTGCGTGGCTACTTGCTCTTATAGTTGCCAAATGTCGTTTCTTTGAAAAGAAGTGTCGAAAATAGCAGTATATACATACATTCCAAATGCCCCGGGAAAATGAGAACAAAACCGCACAGTTCACTAATAACGTCCATGAGGTAGACACGTTAAGTTTCGTGTTGTCTAAAATAACTATTACTTCTAGTGGAAACTGACACACAGTGATCACAGTGTATAATGCCAGTAACAGTTTAATTACAAAAAAATATGTAATAAGTCGCTCTTTCAACACTGTAAAATACTTTTGCACTAGTATCATAAATATTACAAAGACCGAAAAACATGGCACGAAAAACAAAACAACTAAATCGATTGTTAAATAATATGTGTGTAAATAATTAAATTTCGGTTTTAAGACACAACGGCTTAATGAAGTGGTGTCAAAAATCCCGATCAACGAATCTCGTTTGCTTTCTTCGATAGTGAATAAGACGACACACCAAATGTTGAATGATGGCGCAAAAAACCACAACAGACTGGTACAAAACATACATCTGGCCAGCGTCACAATTTCCTTTGTGGGACATAAAATGCGCATAGCTTTCTCTATCGTCATACACAGTATGGTGTATTGCACAACAGTTTTAGAAATATAAGATCCCAGTGTAAAAAATTTACACATGTAAATAGATAATTCTCCTTTGTATGTAACTGACAGAATGTGTGACGGAATGGAAATTAATGCGTTCAGTAAGTCGGCTGAGGCAATGGAAAACACAAATACGTTTGTTGATCGTCCTAATAGTTTGCCTCTCTGTATTAAAGCAATAATATACCCATTTCCTATTAGAAGACAAATACTAGTAATTAATTCTAACACAACTAGTACATTTGCTGAAGTATTTTTCGATAGTCCATAATTAAAAGTAGAGAAATTAGAGTTTTTAATCTCCATTAATGTACTTCCGTTCATCTTGATCATCTGTTTTTGATAAAATACACACCAAATCTATAAATTATTCTATCCTTAGATGATATTAGCCATTATAAAAGATGTAACGATCACAAATATATTATATTGCTTAACGGTTAATAATAAAGAAATACCAACTACCACATCTTCATTAAACTTTCTGTAGTGTACTTAAGTATTTCATGTCGATTATAAAAAAGATTTCAAATGGACTTTAAACACAGAGTATCGGAATTTCCTCCAATAGAAGCTTCAATATTTTAATTGATTTCTTCAACAAGTTCCATAAAGCATTTACATGTATTCTGAGAATATTGAATTAGATTTTCAAATATAACAGTGAAGTATCTTTACGTCTTTACCCGTCTAATTTGAATGTTCTTTTTAAGATATAACTAGGTTGACAACAACTATAAATTACATTTCCCATCTTCAACTCCATCTATTTAATCTTAGATTACCTCTCACTGAAAAACTAACATCTCTAAAAAAAAAAATGCAAATGGAAAAAAAACATGGTTAATCAATCAGATAATATAATTTCGTAGCGAAATATGAATAATTGTTTGAACTCTGAACTTTGATTATAAAGCCAATAAAGCTGCGTTTGTAAACATCACATGGTAATTGTCGTAAACGTGGATATTTTTTTAGATGTTATTATTCACACGCGAACAATTTTGATCGACTGTTCTGACTGAACCTATTTCAAAAGAATGTGAACATTAGTGCATGACATTACTGTGGATCTACCTGAAGCATCATCTGTTTGTGCCGAACAAATCAAGAAGGCAACTCGCTCTTCGGTCGGGACTTCGGTAAAGACCTCATGCTGGGATGATGCCTTGTTCTTTATGAACAACGGATTACTTGTAGCGGTCGTTAATAGTCAGCTACAAGGCAAATATTTCCTACAAATCCTATCTTATTTGGTGCATTCAAAACACCCCATCGAATTCCAATCTCGGTGTTAATATTTGATTGCAAGACTTACTAACATGCGTTTTGTCAGGGTTTAAATATTGGTATATAGTGACAATGAATAACAGTTTTCTTCTCTCATCTATCCCCGACAAGTCTTTTACCGGATTTGACTACAAGATTAACACGACGAGGAGCATAGGAAGCGAGCACCTGGGTTAACCCCTGATT
This sequence comes from Bathymodiolus septemdierum, assembly GCA_963383655.1. Taxonomy (NCBI): domain Eukaryota; kingdom Metazoa; phylum Mollusca; class Bivalvia; order Mytilida; family Modiolidae; genus Bathymodiolus; species Bathymodiolus septemdierum. Next base: position 54,184,653 of record OY726524.1, read on the forward strand.
TTGGTGGGGTTTGTGTTGCTAATCTTGTTTGTTTTCTGTTAAGTTTTATTAGGAATACATTGAGCTAACTGTAAGTCAGTATACACATACTGCCATTATAACACTGTAAATTAATATATTATAACTTTCTTCCAAAGGATTTCCTTGACCTTTTGTCTGAAAGACTTCCTTGAAAGATCGAAGACAGATGATTGTAATGTAGATTTCAGATGTTACCCCCATGTTTATTTTTCCAACATGAAAATAGTTTTCATAAAATCTCAACACGCCACAATAAATAACTAATCTAGTCAGAATCATCTTAGTATAGACACTCTGCCATGATTTATAAACGCTGCATGACAAACAAAAAATATTATTAATGTTCTGAAACATTTTCGATTCATAGCCATTAATTTATTGATGATATATTTGGATAAACCGGATGGCAGACATGCTAATATATCATTGTAATCAGTCGATTGCACATCCTTAAACATTAAGCTAAAACGGACGAGGTGACGCACGAAAGCGAAAAAGATGGCCGTCTACATGAAATTCTTGAAATGAAAACGTAGATATCAAATTTAGTGCGCACGACGAGTTTCTGAAATACCATACGCTCAAAATTGAAAGATTGGAAAGCCAAATAACTTAAAGTTCTGGGAACAAAAACACCATGTAGGTAGATGGGATGGGCATGATCGGAACATTAATCCTTGCAACGGGTCACCAATGCTCACTCGTAACAAACTGTTACTGCTAGTTGCTTTTTACTTCACATGCTACGGGAATTGAATTCTGCATAAACTAGACACTCATATACGTCCTTTTCTAAAAGTGAGTTGACCGCTATGGAATATATGTGTCACAAATGACCACGGATATGTTTCACTTGTCGTAAACACTTCCCGATCCGTTCCTCATTCATAACTTATCACGGGGCTTGTAACTTGATTAACACGACGGGTGCCACTAGTGGAGTTGGAACTGCCTACACTTCTGGAGCACCTGAGTTCACACCCGATTCATAGTGGGTTTCGTGTTACTCGGTTTTTAGCTTTATATGTATGTTTTGTGGATCGTTGTTTGTCTTTTTTCTTTTGGTCATTGTGTTGTCTGTTCTTCGTCAATTTGTGGATTCTGATTACCCTTTTGGTATCTTCAAGCTCCCACAGCACAAGCGGACGCTTCTTTCGGAGTATGTGTAAACAGCACAGTGGAGACGTTACGACATATTTCTATCCATAAGGGTTCCCTCGGGGATTACTCAATGAATAGAAAACCAGAATGTGTATTAAGAAAATAATTAATTACAATGCGATTATTACAAATCATATATTACACTTCGTATTAAGTAGCGTAGTTACTTTAATTTCAGCTAAATTTTGCCTGACTAAATATATTTATTCTGTCAACAGCATTGTTTCAAATATAATCAACAGTCTCCTTTTAATTCTAGTCAGCAACCATCCTCCTTTAAATTCTAGTCAACAATCCTCCTCCTTTTGATACTAGTCAACAAACCATCCTCCTTTTAATTCTAGTCAACAACCATCCTCCTTTTAATTCTAGTCAACAACTATCCTCCTTTTAATTCTAGTCAACAACCATCGTCCTTTTGATTCTTGTCAACAACCATCCTCCTTTTAATTCTAGTCAACAACTATTCTCCTTTTGATTCTAGTCAACAAACCATCTTCCTTTTAATTCTTGTCAACAAACATCCTTCTTTTAATTCTAGTCAACAACCATCCTCCTTTTAATCCTAGTCAACTGCTTCATATCCATTACCACAAAAATGGCCAACCAATAGCATTAAATATATTATATAGACCTTGAAACAAATGTAATCACTGGTACCTGAATGAAAAATGTAAATTATGAATTCACTTATCATGAAAATGAAAAGCAAAATACCACACTGGCAGGTCAGTTCAATATTTAATCGAAAAATCACAGAAACAGAGTCAAAATCTATACACTCACATACATGACCACTCACTTTCCTGCCTTGATATAGGTACTTCAATAAAAAGTGGCCTGGTTAGTCTACTTTTATAGGGCCATGCTTCCCCTCTTTCTACTTCTACGTGTACCAAGTACTGAACGCCTTCAACAAGTTGAAGATTGTGTGAGATGTTCCACATGACAACGGCAAAGGGTAAAAATCCCGAAATAATCTGGATGTAAGTGAATATATTAAAACATCCATCTTACACTAGGGCAAAACTACAAAGCTGAGGAGTGGAGCACTGCAACACGATTGTGCCATGTCAGATGAGATTCGTGTCTTTAAACAGTAATGCGACGGGTGTTACAAGTTGAACAGAAACTGCCCACACTTCCGAAGCACCTTAGTTTACCCTGGGCTTCAGTGATATTCGTGTAGCTCAATCTTTAGTTTGTTGTGTAGTTTGTTGTAGATCATAATTTGTACTTCTGACCATTGCATTGTCTGTCCTTCGATATACTGCTTCTGACTACCCCTTTGGTATCTTCAAACTTAGTTCTGCTGTAATTGTAGAAACATGTACAACTAATGATAATTTATTGTTGAAAGTTCAGTGAGCAACATGTAATACAATTAAGTTACAAAACACTTTAATTAAATCTCCTAATAAATATTTATTATAATTGAATTTCCTGTCTCAAAGTTTTTATATTATAGTAGATTTATTTAATCTAAAGCTTCGCCCCTCGAATAAAAATTCATTTAGGATGGCATATGTAGAAACCAATTTATCGATGTAATGTCTTACTTAATCCTAAATTTCATCAATAAGATCCAACTCTTGCTAATTTTCATAATTGATCAGGATTAGAGTTCTCTGGAGTCTAACCTCATCGTTAACTGTCATGAAAAATCAAAAACAATGGCATTTCAACCGAGAGAAAAATAGAAATGGGCTATAAATTATTTCCCACAAAAGGAGAGTCACATAAATGTTCAATTTAGTCGTGTTGTTCGCTTTACATGGTCTCTGGTGGCATCAATGCAAACAGTTATAAACACCCACTTGTAGATTTCAAAAGAAGTAAAACAAAGACTATTGAAACAATAGAATATGCCAAGGACAAACACTATACAAATGTCAATGTACATCAAAACCAAGAAAACAAATAACAACTTTTTTTATGGAAAAACCTTCATCGGGTACGCTAGAGTCTTTGGGAGCAATACAACCAAATAGCCTAAACAGGATAGCCAAATTCAAAACACAGATGAACGTGATTAAAGATATAAAGAAAACACAACTTTCCACAGAACAAATCAGAGTCCAATTGTTGAATACGTCTATTTGAGTATGATTTTTTGGAGTTTCAATTCACATTCAATATATTCTAAATTTTGTCATGGAGCCCTGTCTTAAATAATTGACACTGTGATCATTATTATTATTATTATTATTATTATTATTATTATTATTATTATTATTATTATTAATATTATTGTTATTATTATTATGTAGAGTACCACTTTTGAAACAGCGACTATAATTTTAATATTATATTACAAGGCACTCGATTTGTTTTTCATTATATGCCTTCATGGGTACTTCTTTAATCGAAATAACAATATAAGAATAACGAAAGAGACGACATCTAATTGAACATTCAGTTAAGTGGTTAATATTACTTCCTTGTCTCTATGCATGAACATAATGGACACTCTGAAGTTGTTTCTCTACTCTTATATCTTCACAAGTAGTATAATTATTGTTGTTATCGTACAGTTGCCTGGGAGAAGTAGATCTGACTTTATTAGATGACAAGTATGGACAATTTATCTAGTAAACAGAACAAATGCTACCATTAAAACGCAATTAGTTACATTGGAAGAGGAAAGAACAATAACTCGATGAAAGGTAATACATCGACGAACACGGCAGTACAGGGATGAATTAAAAAATATAGCCATCAACAACAACGTCACGGCAAAATAAAAGATAGCAATTGAAGCTTAGATAAGATGACATCTCATATAAACCGAGGGTAAAACCATGTATTTTAAAGGCTTATAAGTTATATTATTATTCATCTACAACATGTCTATTGTATTCATCTAGCTAGCCCGGGAAATATTTCACACTCAGTTATATGGTAGTGTTGACATATAACCTGTATTACTGCTACATTTTACTAAGCGGGTGCTGTTGGTCCACACATCTCGTTTAACCTCGCCATTCTTTTTTGGTGTATATATATATGTGTGTTGAGTGTACTGGATCATATATATGTGTGTTGAGTGTACTGGATCATATATATGTGTGTTGAGTGTACTGGATCATATATATGTGTGTTGAGTGTACTGGATCATATATATGTGTGTTGAGTGTATTGGATCATATATATGTGTGTTGAGTGCATTGAATCATATATATGTGTGTTGAGTGCATTGGATCATATATAGGCGTGTTGAGTGCATTGAATCATATATATGTGTGTTGAGTGCATTGTATCATATTTATGTGTGTTGAGTGCATTGGATCATATACATGTGTGTTGAGTGTATTGTATCATATATATGTGTGTTCAGTGCATTGGATCATATATATATATGTGTTGAGTGTATTGTATCATATATATGTGTGTTCAATGCATTGGATCATATATATGTATGTTGAGTGTATTGGAACATATATATGTGTGTTGAGTGTATTGGATCTTATATGTGTGTGTTGAGTGTATTGGATCATATATATGTGTGTTGAGTGCATTGTATTATATATATCTGTGTTGAGTGTATTGCATCTTATATATGTGGGTTGAGTGTATTGGATCATATATATGTGTGTTGAGTGTATTGGATCATATATGTGTGTGTTGAGTGTATTGGATCATATATATGTGTCTTGAGTGTATTGGATCATATGTATATGTGTTGAGTGTATTGGATCATAGATATGTGTGTTCAGTGTATTGGATCATATATATATATATATGTGTTCAGTGTATTGTATCATATATATGTGTGTTGAATGCATTGGATCATATATATGTGTGTTGAGTGCATTGGACCATATATATATGTGTTGAGTGCATTATATCATATATATGTGTATTCAGTGCATTGGATCATATATATATATGTGTGTTGAATGCATTGGATCATATATATATGTGTGTGTTGAGTGCATTGAATGATATATATGTGTGTTGAGTGCATTGGATCATATATATATATATATATATATATATATATATATATATATATATATATATATATATATATATATATATATATATATGTATATATATATATATGTGTGTGTGTGTGTGCGTTGAGTGTATTGAATCATATATATGTGTGTTGAGTGTATTATATCATATATATGTGTGTTGAGTGCATTGAATCATATATATGTGTGTGGAGTGCATTTAATCATATATATATATGTGTGTTGAGTGCATTATATCATATATTTGTGCGTTGAGTGCATTGGATCATATATATGTGTGCTGAGTGTATTGGATCATATATATGTGTGTTGAGTGTATTATATCATATATATGTGTGTTGAGTGTATTGGATCATATATATGTGTGTTGAGTGTAATAGAACATATATATGTGTGTTGAGTGTATTGGATCATATATATGTGTGTTGAGTGTATTAGAACATATATTTGTGTGTTGAGTGTATTGGATCATATATATGTGTGTTGAGTGTATTATATCATATATATGTGTGTTGAGTGTATTGGATCATATATATGTGTGTTGAGTGTATTAGCACATATATATGTGTGTTGAGTGCATTATATCATATGTATGTGTGTTGAGTGTATTGGATCATATATATGTGTGTTGAGTGTATTGGATCATATATATGTGTGTTGAGTATATTATATCATATATATGTGTGTTGAGTGCATTAAATCATATGTATGTGTGTTGAGTGTATTAGATCATATATATATGTGTGTTGAGTGCATTAGATCATATGTATGTGTGTTGAGTGTATTACATCATATATATGTGTGTTGAGTGTATTAGATCATATGTATGTGTGTTGAGTGTATTATTTCATATATATGTGTGTTGAGTTTATTGGATCATATATATGTGTGTTGGGTGTATTAGAACATATATTGGTGTGTTGAGTGTATTGGATCATATATATGTGTGTTGAGTGTATTATATCATATATATGTGTGTTGAGTGTATTAAATCATATATATGTGTGTTGAATGTATTTGATCATATGTATGTGTGTTGAGTGTATTAGATCATATATATGTGTGTTGAGTGTATTAGATCATATATATGTGTGTTGAGTGTATTGGATCATATATATGTGTGTTCAGTGTATTATATCATATATATGTGTGTTGAGTGTATTAGATCATATATATGTGCGTTGAGTGTATTAGATCATATATATGTGTGTTGTGTGCATTAGATCATATATATGTGCGTTGAGTGTATTGGATCATATATATGTGTGTTGAGTGTATTATATCATATCTATGTGTGTTGAGTGTATTAGATCATATATATGTGTATTGAGTGTATTGGATCATATATATGTGTGTTGAATGTATTATATCATATGTATGTGTGTTGATTGTATTCGATCGTATATATGTGTGTTGAGTGTATTGGATCATATATATGTGTGTTGAGTGTATTGGATCATACACATGTGTGTTGAGTGCATTGGATCATATATATGTGTGTTGAGTGTATTGGATCATATATGTGTGTTGAGTATATTGGATCATATATATATGTGTTGAGTGTATTGGATCATATATATGTATGTTGAGTGTATTGGATAATATTTATCTGTGTTGAGTATATTGGATCATATATATGTGTGTTGAGTGTATTGGATCATATATATATGTGCGTTGAGTGTATTGGATCATATATATGTGTGTTGAGTGTATTGTATCATATATATGTGTGTTGAGTGTATTAGACCATAGATATGTGTGTTGAGTGTATTGGATCATATATATGTGTGTTGAGTGTATTAGAACATATATATGTGTGTTGAGTGCATTATATCATATGTATGTGTGTTGAGTGTATTGGATCATATGTATGTGTGTTGAGTGTATTCGATCATATATATGTGTGTTGAGTGTATTGGATCATATATGTGTGTGTTGAGTGTATTATATCATATATATGTGTGTTGAGTGTATTGGATCATATATATGTGTGTTGAGTGTAAAAGAACATATATATGAGTGTTGAGTGTATCGGATCATATATATGTGTGTTGAGTGTATTAGAACATATATTTGTGTGTTGAGTGTATTGGATCATATATATGTGTGTTGAGTGTATTATATCATATACATGTTTGTTGAGTGTATTGGATCATATATATGTGTGTTGAGTGTATTAGAACATATATATGTGTGTTCAGTGCATTATATCATATGTATGTGTGTTGAATGTATTGGATCATATATATGTGTGTTGAGTGTATTAGATCATATGTATGTGTGTTGAGTGTATTATATCATATATATGTGTGTTGAGTGTATTATATCATATATATGTGCGTTGAGTGTATCAGATCATATATATGTGTGTTGTGTGCAATAGATCATATATATGTGCGTTGAGTGTATTGGATCATATATATGTGTGTTGAGTGTATTATATCATATGTATGTGTGTTGAGTGTATTAGATCATATATATGTGTATTGAGTGTATTGGATCATATATAGGTGTGTTGAATGTATTATATCATATGTATGTGTGTTGAGTGTATTCGATCGTATATATGTGTGTTGAGTGTTTTGGATCATATATATGTGTGTTGAGTGTATTGGATCATACACATGTGTGTTGAGTGCATTGGATCATATATATGTGTGTTGAGTGTATTGGATCATATATGTGTGTTGAGTATATTGGATCATATATATATATGTTGAGTGTATTGCATCATATAGATGTATGTTGAGTGCATTGGATAATATTTATCTGTGTTGAGTATATTGGATCATATATATGTGTGTTGAGTGTATTGGATCATATATATATGTGCGTTGAGTGTATTGGATCATATATATGTGTGTTGAGTGTATTGTATCATATATATGTGTGTTGAGTGTATTAGATTATATATATGTGTGTTGAGTGTATTGGATCATATATATGTGTGTTGAGTGTATTAGAACATATATATGTGTGTTGAGTGCATTATATCATATGTATGTGTGTTGAGTGTATTGGATCATATGTATGTGTGTTGAGTGTATTTGATCATATATATGTGTGTTGAGTGTATTGGATCATATATTTGTGTGTTGAGTGTGTTATATCATATATATGTGTGTTGAGTGTATTGGATCATATATATGTGTGTTGAGTGTAATAGAACATATATATGTGTGTTGAGTGTATTGGATCATATATATGTGTATTGAATGTATTAGAACATATATTTGTGTGTTGAGTGTATTGGATCATATATATGTGTGTTGAGTGTATTGGATCATATATATGTGTGTTGAGTGTATTATATCATATATATGTGTGTTGAGTGCATTAAATCATATGTATGTGTGTTGAGTGTATTAGTTCATATATATGTGTGTTGAGTGCATTAGATCATCTGTATGTGTGTTGAGTGTATTAGATCATATATATGTGTGTTGAGTGTATTAGATAATATGTATGTGTGTTGAGTGTATTATTTCATATATATGTGTGTTGAGTGTATTGGATCATATATATGTGTGTTGAGTGTATTAGAACATATATTTGTGTGTTGAGTGTATTGGATCATATATATGTGTGTTGAGTGTATTATATCATATACATGTGTGTTGAGTGTATTGGATCATATATATGTGTGTTGAGTGTATTATAACATATATATGTGTGTTGAGTGCATTAGATCATATGTATGTGTGTTGAGTGTATTATTTCATATATATGTGTGTTGAGTGTATTGGATCATATATATGTGTGTTGAGTGTATTAGAACATATATTTGTGTGTTGAGTGTATTGGATCATATATATGTGTGTTGAGTGTATTATATCATATATATGTGTGTTGAGTGTATTAGAACATCTATATGTGTGTTGAGTGTATTAGATCATATGTATGTGTGTTGAGTCTATTATATCATATATATGTGTGTTGAGTGTATTAAATCATATATATGTGTGTTGAGTGTATTGGATCATATATATGTGTGTTAAGTGTATTATTTCATATATATGTGTGTTGAGTGTATTATATCATATATATGTGTGTTGAGTGTATTAGATCATATATATGTGTGTTGTGTGCATTATATCATATATATGTGGGTCGAGTGTATTGGATCATATATATATGTGTGTTGAGTGTATTATATCATATGTATGTGTGTTGAGTGTATTAGATCATATATATGTGTGTTGAGTTTATTGAATCATATATATATGTGTTGAGTGTATTAGATCATATAGATATGTGTGTTGAGTGCATTGGATCATATATATGTGTGTTGAATGTATTATATCATATGTATGTGTGTTGAGTGTGTTCGATCATATATATGTGTGTTGAGTGTATTGGATCATATATATGTGTGTTGAGTGTATTGGATCATATATATGTGTGTTGAGTGTATTGGATCATATATATGTGTGTTGAGTGTATTAGATCATATATATGTGTGTTGAGTGTATTAGACCATATATATGTGTGTTGAGTGTATTAGATCATATATATGTGTGTTGAGTGTATTGGATCATATATATGTGTGTTCAGTGTATTAGATCATATATATGTGTGTTGAGTGTATTGGATCATATATATGTGTGTTGAGTGTATTGGATCATACATATGTGTGTTGAGTGTATTAGATCATATATATGTGCGTTGAGTGTATTAGATCATATATATGTGTGTTGAGTGAATTGGATCATATATATGTGTGTTGAGTGTATTGGATCAGATATATGTGTGTTGAGTTTATTATATCATATATATGTGTATTGAGTGTATTAGATCATATATATGTGTGTTGAGTGTATTAGATCATATATATGAGTGTTGAGTGTATTATATCATATATATGTGTGTTGAGTGTATTAGATCATATATATGTGTGTTGAGTGTATTAAATCATATATATGTGTGTTGAGTGCATTATATCATATATATGTGTGTTGAGTGTATTAGATTATATATATGTGTGCTGAGTGTATTAGATCATATATATGTGTGTTGAGTGTATTAGATCATATATATGTGTGTTGAGTGTATTGGATCATATATATGTGTGTTGAGTGTATTGGATCATATATATGTGTGTTGAGTGTATTGTATCATATATATGTGTGTTGAGTGTATTAGATCACATATATGTGTATTGAGTGTATTAGATCATATATATGTGTGTTGAGTGTATTGGATCATATATATGTGTTTTGAGTGCATAGGATCATATATTTGTGTGTTGAGTGTATTATATCATATATATGTGTGTTGAGTGTATTAGATCATATATATGTGTGTTGAATGTATTAGATTATATATATGTGTGTTGAGTGTATTATATCATATATATGTGTGTTGAGTGTATTAGATCATATATATATGTGTTGAGTGTATTAGATCATATATATGTGTGTTGAGTGTATTGGATCATATATATGTGTGTTGAGTGTATTGGATCATATATATGTGTGTTGAGTGTATTGTATCATATATATGTGTGTTGAGTGTATTAGATCACATATATGTGTATTGAGTGTATTAGATCATATATATGTGTGTTGAGTGTATTGGATCATATATATGTGTTTTGAGTGCATAGGATCATATATTTGTGTGTTGAGTGTATTATATCATATATATGTGTGTTGAGTGTATTAGATCATATATATGTGTGTTGAATGTATTAGATTATATATATGTGTGTTGAGTGTATTATATCATATATATGTGTGTTGAGTGTATTAGATCATATATATGTGTGTTGAGTGTATTAGATCATATATATGTGTGTTGAGTGTAGTGATTTTGTCTCTGTTTCTATGATAGTTTTTATATATTTTTGAATTGTTCTTATAGTGTAGTGTTTTGATGTATTTTTTTTATTCTTCTTTGCAATAACATATATATCTTCTAATTCTACACATATATGCATGTAATACATAAGCCATATGCAATCAGTGTCTATCACCACTGATGTTGTGAGCTCGAATCTCGATTACGGCGGGGTGTACAACAATATGTAATAAAGTGTGTCGGTGACTAGCGACAGGTCGGTGGTTTTCTTCAGGTACTCCGGTTTCCTCCACCAATAAAACTGACCGCCAGGATATAGCTGAAATATTGTTGAAAGTGACGTTAGATATCATCAAACAAACAAACAAGCCATATGCCAATCTTTTACTACGTATTCATTATATCAATTTCTCCCCCAGAATGTATATCCTACTTGCCTTAGTAAGACATATATAAATAGATTAAGCATTGTTTGATGGAAATAAGCATACAAGATAAAGGACTAACATAAAGGTCGTGTACAGAACGACAGCTTATGGTCAATACTATTTTATCTATATCATGGATAGAGATGGGTACCAATCAAGCAAGATAATAAAACAAACAACGGTTATGCGTAATAGTAAGACACTACGATGATTGAGTGATATCTATATGATCCTCTCTATATAGTTATTATTATTCAAACGTGAACTATTTATTTTCTGGTATACGCAGCATTAGTTGGTTCCCCTATATAAATTCTCCATAGGAAAAACAACTGTTTATCTACAAAAATCAACAAATTACAATATTATCTTGAATTTTATTTATTAACATTTGTTCAGTGTATTCCGCTCAGGAGAGTTGTACTCGATACAACATTATGTGATAAAGTTTGTCAGTGACTTACGGCAGGTCGGTGGTTTTATTCGGATACTCCGGTTTTCAATAAAACTGACCGCCACGATATATAAAATTTTTGAAAGTGGCGTCAACATCATAAACCAAGCCGGTATATAGAGAATCATTACACGTTGATATGATGGATGTATATAATGATCGACCCCTATTACACCAGTACAGATATATCTGGAAATATCTTTATGGATAGAAATTTAAAAACTGATGGTCAACAATTCCCCTAATATCAACAAAATGAACAATAGTTCAGTGTCAGTGAATGCCCTAGTAAACTGACTACTAACTAGGAATGTAGAATCTGCTAGTTAAAGACCATTACTCTTAGAAAAAAAATTCATAATTTATAGTTTTAGCAGACTTAATATCAATTAGTCATAAACATCTAAAGCAATTAATTATCCTTGTTTGTTTATGCATAGCAGTCAAATATTACTGGCTTTCATTCTGTCTTTTTTTTCTGTTTTTTTGTCTCCTTTGTCAACAAACTTAGACAATGCAATACTATGCCATAACAAATAACTTTAGAACAATACACGATAAGCATTTTAATCAATAACTTCCATCTGTGTTGGTTGAAGCCAAGAAATGAAAAACAATATATTTGAGCAAAACAAGAACAAAATCAAAATAAATATAATTTAAAATTAGAGAAATATTAACATATTTTGTTTCGATAATTTGTCTATTGGATAGAATGTAAACGAATTTCTTTTTTCCATATCTTGTGCGCTTGTTTGGTGTTCATGAAAGCTTGATTAAATTTAATCAATATATATTTAGTATTATATTTTCAGTCTAGTGCTTATGGAATTAATGAAAGCAGATTAATAAAGCACATGTCTGTAACCAAGACAGTGGCTTTGTCTGTGTGTGGTATTGATTGATTATATGTCATCCCAACTGTCAATACGTTACCATACTCCATATTGTTAAAGTGACATAGTTGTGCACTTCTCAAATCTTTTATAAAGTGTTATTGCGTAATTAAAAACGTGATGATTCTTCTGTGTCTAGAGACAAACGGTTCTAAATGAAATGTACGTAAAAGGTCAAGATCCGAAGAGTGTTTTTTTTTCATAGTTTTTAATACGTTCGAAATTGCAACATAATTAAATAATTAAAACGTAGATATCAAATTTAGTGCGCACGGCTCGCATCTAGAATAATCTTCATCAGATGCGTTCAACGTTAAAAGATTGGAAAAATCTAATAATTTTAAAATCTTTGGGAGGAAATAAACCAAAGGATCTTCAACGAGTGTGATGACATGTTGCATGTAGTGTGCTGTTTCTGATTTAAACTACTACTGTTTGAATACAGTGCAATAGCTGGAGAGGTCTTATTATGTATCAAAATATATTAAATATATAAAATACATTTTTACAGTTATTGTTTGTTTTCCCGTTAACATGATGTTGATGATTTTAAAACCAACGGCGTCTTATATAATGATGCAATTCCACATATCTATTGATACATTCAAAGCATTAAGAGGTGATCTTTTGGGCAAAGTAAAGATGACCTGATAAGACAGGTGATCTATTAAAATGGGGTTAAATTCATAAGAACATTTTCTATAATATGACAAGAAAAACGTGACCTTTTTAGTGCACGTGACTGCTTAATAGATGTGATCTTTTGAGCAGGTTTGACTATATTTAATATACTTTCAACACACGAGTAGGTGTACAAAGCTTCTAAAACTTTCATACCTTATGTTAAAGGTCAATACATTTAAATTGTAATCTGACGTTTGACAGATGATTGGTTTCTGTTATTGCGCTAAACTACCCTATCGGTTATGACCACCCTATTTCTAACAATTACAAACCAGAGAGACACAAATCATTATAGCAAAATAGTGGTGACAAGGGAATAACCGGTAAATAAAGCCGAGATTTTTCTGACCAGCTGCTCCATTATGGTACATTGCAAGCTTCTGGTACATGATAGCAAAAGTTGGTTCATATTAATATATATAGACATGTGAGCAGGCAGTTTATGCACCATTTTCTGTAACCCACTTATCACCTATGCTTAAATCTGACCAAAACCGTTTTCGGATTTGTTCTGTAACTGATCTATAGTAGTTTCCACAACATTGCATTACTGAAATGTTGCTATGCTAGAAGGATTAAACAAATTGCTATGCGTCTAAATTGATGTAACATTTATTGTCCATAATGTACGGATAATTGCAGCCCTTCAATCTCCTCTAATCATTTCAAATCAAAACCTTTTAAACATGTTAAAATGACCTATGAATAATTAATTGCTACGAGATTTTCTGTCAGTTGACCCATGTGTGATGAGACGTGAGTAATCGCAGCATTATTAACAGTGGGTTACCGACGATGTTGATACACGTAATCCTGCAATGGTAAACCATTCATGATGACCACAATTTATATTTTGTGACTTCAGTATAGGTTGCCGATATCGCTTCACAAGTATTGTATGTTGCACATCCCTATTTAGAACAGGCTTTGTAATAGTTCGTCAACTTGAATATCTAGACATGATATGCAACATGGCAAGACAAATACAACTTAAACATTACCCTAATAATTTAAAGCGAAGCATAAAGTAACCCTTCTGACTTCCGTTATATCTAAAATTTCAAGAATGTGTACTTCATTATAGAATTATTAATTCACAATGTATTCTATAAGTTGCCGAAGCAAGCTCTTTATTTAGCATATATTTGTTGTTCTTCAGTCAGTTGAGCTTTCGTAGTTAACCGGGATCCTTATTTGTGCATTGGTCCTTTTTCTTTTTGCCATTGCATTGTCTGTCCTTCTTCGCTTTACGGCTTCTGGTTACCACTTTGATATCCTCATATTTTTTTCTTACCATATACACCGTGTTTTACAGTTATAGCAAAGTAGGATATTGAACTTTCTGTTTTCACTCATTGTGTTCCACAGTTTTATATTTTAACGGGCTCGTTAGCTTAAACACATTTTTTCCATACTTTTATATAGTTCAGTTTTATATAAGAAAGCATGAAGTACAAATTCTTCTAATTAGACGTTCCTTCAACTCTTCGACGTCTTGAAAGGTTTTTAATTCAATAAAAGTTTGTTGTTATGCAATGATTGAATAGAATGACATTTTCTGAATTAAATTTGATCATACGATCAGCGATTTAGTCAATTCCTTGGAAAATAGAATTCTAAAATGATTGGCTGTTTAGTATGCATGCATACATATTTTACGAAATCACCTTTCGATTGAAAATAAAGCGAAACGCAAAATGCAGTTTCCTTCCGAGTGATTTACTTTCAGCCTTCACTAGGAATATTTTCACGTTACTGTGAACAATAGCGTTGTTGTTTGTGGAGCTGTAGAATAAGGAAAATTAAATCACGATCTAGGTTATATTGAATATTTAAGTTTTATTTAACGGAAATGATTTGGACGATGAATTGACTCATAAATTTGTCTTCTAAAGTAAGAACAAATGCACAGAAATCAATGGCAATAATAATCAAATGCGTTTTATAATTTGCACCCATCTTTATCATTTGATTCTCTTTTTTAAATGTCATATCGTATTCCAACTTTCCAAGTCATTTCGTACAAATAATGATTTTTATCTTCAGATAGGATAAACCATTCTTATAAAAGTAAAATGCGTTCATTAGTACTCGATCCGTATGTCTATTGTCAGAGTTAGGACGACAGAGAAGTAATTAGTCGCTTTCTTCTTGTTGGAGGAGTTGTTGAGCATTACAGTTTAAACTGTCTGTTCATACCAGAAACGCAGAAAATCCAAACGACAAATCTATGTTAATCCAATTTATCGCATCTTTGGTTCTAAATATATAGGATGGGTACTATTTAAGTAATAGTGTATCATTTCCTGTGGCGGACGTAGGTATATGAATGCTGAGAGGATACCCGGAGAAGACCTCCGACCTTTTGTAAATCAATAACAAACTTATTCACATAATGTTGTATCGAGCACACCTCGCCATTTGCGGGATAGACTGCAACTGTAACAGTTTGCGTTCTGAATTATTCAAGCTTCTTCGCAGGCATATGCCAAATCTTTTATTTAAGTCATCACAGCCTTCAGTGGGAAACTAGTTGGTGTAATCAGTATTTGCAAAAGTTATTTTTGTTTGTTATCAAACTGTGCATATTGATTTGACACATATTAAAGATGTTATCTGTTCTCTTTTTTAGTGATTTATCAGATTTGTGAAGTATAAACCATCATCATATTGCATGCATTTATGTAATATGTACATGTATCACATATGTGTACGTAAAACATACCTTTTTGCATGTGTGATAAACGAAGAAGTTCCTGGTACATATCATTGCTCGGGGCAAATAGCCGGTTATTTTGTCCTACGTCGATGACGTCATTGTGACACGTAAGCAAACATGACAGACGAGGCAGCATACAAAAAACCGGTACAGCAAAAATGAAGAATGTCAATGTAAAACGTAAAACAGAGAGTGACATAAGGATATTCAAGGATTGGCTATCAACAATGGGAGAACACCGTAATCCGGAATATATTGGAGTCGAGGAGATGTACATGCACCTAGCAATATTTTTTTCCAACGCGCACAAGATTCAAACAGGATTACTAACCTGATTCATTGAATTGTATCCAAGTTTTCATCAGTAGATATCTTAGTGATGACGAATGTTGATATTCACGCCATCGTGTCGACTATTGAGAAGTATCATATAGAACAGTTATTCCAATTTCTGTCAGTAATAACTGTCCAGTCAACGGTTACTAATAATAACTCTGTTCAGCAAACCGTTATCGATTTGGCTCCCATTTTCCCTACTCCAGAATAACACTATTCTCATACTCAAATATCCAAGGAAATGTGACAATAATATGCACATGCAAAAATGATTCGTTGAAAAGCTATGCTTAATACCTGTGATAAATACGGTGAATTATATTGTTGACTTTCACACGTTATTTATTTTGTTGTTATGTTGATGAATAAGCATTAATTCATTTATTCATTTATTTTTAATGAGACAGGCAACCTGTTTGAAGGACGAAGTCCTAAAATTTAAATAATACGGTGATTCGTACACGTTATTATCTTTTATTTTGAATGTATTTTGTAGCCGATTTGCTATGGCTGTTCCGTTCATTTTACCTACGCCGCTCTTCCGTCGAGAGTTTCGTAGAAAGAGATTTTTTTATTAGAATTTTATATCAAGTTTATTTCGATTTTGCAGAGTAAATAATTAAAGAATTGAGAATTTTTCATTGAAATATATTTATTTTGCGTTTCTAAATTTCAATTGATCTATTTTTTTAAACTTCCGGTGAACAGATATGTGGCTATCAATATAGAAAGGAGGAAAAATCGGACAGCTTACCGTTAAAAGGACTTCGTCCTTTAATATATGTCAGTCATGATTATATATGTGATAATCAAAATACAGCATTTTCGTGTATTATGTATTAAAAAGGATGTAGTACATATGAATATTATCATACATATAGATTATAAAATGGTCTTTTCCATATCGACCCTTGTATCATCCCTCGACCTATATCAGCCCTCAGCTATCGCCTTGGGCTGATATGAGAGTTTCGGAATGATACCAGTACCGATATGGAAAAGATCATGCTATTATCTATATGTATGATAATATTCATATGTACTACATCATTTTTAGTACATAATACACGAAAATGCTATATTTTGATAGGATCACAGTGTGTACTATTTTTGAACAGTACACTTGACAACAGGTGACTATACCTAGTGTCGGGAACTATACCAGTTTCAAACGATTTCCCCTCGGGACTATGCATGTGAGGGCCCGGATGGCTCAATGAGCTAGGTAGTTGGATTACCTAACAACTCATACAAGCCTATCACCAATACAGCGTGGGTTCGCGCCCGGCTTTGTAAATTAAAAAAAAAGTGCACTCGACTGGCAACCGCAAGTGATAAAGCTTACCAGTTGCTTGCCCATGATCGGTGGTTCTCTCCTGGTACTCCGGCTTCTTCCACCACTACAACTGGTCGCCATGGTATAGCTGAAATATTGCTGAAAGTGGCGTTAAACACTAACAATCAATCAATCACTATACCTGTGACATATAGTTTCCCGTGTAATTTTTATAAATTTTTGTCAAAATTCATCTCCCTTAATGAACAAACTATGTACAAGTCATGAAAAGTGAAAACAGATCTAAAACACTTTCAGTTACCCAGCATTTAACTTCAGTAACTGCAATGTTGCCATTTAATTATCAACAGTAATTAATTCATACGGAAATGTTCCATTTTCAACATATTGAACAAAAACTTGTTACATGTACTTTTCTTCTGAAAAATTACAAAAAAGATGTGATTTGTTGACTTTCAGTTTTTGCTATAGACGTTACTTTTATATTGTTACATTGTAAATGTTGTTATTATTATTATTATGTTGAATTTGAGTGTGTTTTTCTTTTATTTCTAGAATGGAATGTTATGTACTAAACATATTATTGTCTTCTACCTCGATAACAGTTTTCCTATAGTGTTGTCTGGTGAGGTATAGTGCCGCACCAGACAACACTATAGGAGAACAGTTCCCTCAGGAGTAGACAATAATAAAATAATAGCCAAATATTGCATACCTCATAACTGCCAACCTCTCAAAGTCAAAAATCAGGTCATAACCTGAATTGGACAATTAAAAAGCAGGTCATTTCACATGACAAACTTTATTAGCCTCTTTTTGTGAAAGTAAAGATAACATTTGATACTGTAATGGTATCAATAACCATACTACATCATTAAATAATGTTATTTACATGAAGACAGTTTACATTAAATATTCAACATGATAAACTTTTGTTGTATTCCGAGGTTGCTGATTGTGCTGCCTTTAACAAATACATACTTGGTCGGAGCAAAGTCATAGCACAGATTTGTTTGATTTAGTTTGCATGCCAATAAAGCACTGAGTGTATCATTTTGCATGTCTGTCCTGAACCCATTTTGTGTCTTCCTGACTCTCTCTCACTGTCAGCATTGCTGTTTGGCAATACTAATAGTGTTTTCATACAGTCATGTAATATTTGAAAATCTTTGCAGATGCATCAAAATTATAAATGTGAAAATCCCCCCTGTGTTTTTTGTATTGTTTGTCCTCGTACTGTGACTTGTGTACTCATTGTTGCCAGTGTCTCTGGATTGTCCATTGTTCGATCGCCATTTCTTTCGGTTTTCTCTAAAGTGTAGTATGTATATATGCCCTCTGTAACTACGCGGTTAATTTATTAGAATATAATAACATCAAGCTCATTCGTTCACTTGAGATATATTAAAATTCCAAAATCTAGTTAGTTTTTTTTTTATAATGGAATTCTATTGACGAAAATCAATGTTTGGAACAAATTGCTAAACAGTAATATTCAGGCTTTTATGAAAAGTGATATGGACATAAATTAACACCATAATGTTTAGCTCGGTTTAAACCATATTATGCATGCCTATTATCATTTCAGGGGTCGTCTTCGTCGTGATCGTATGCATGGCAGTTGGGTTTATGGCTACCTGTGCAATCAGTGCATATTACCACTTAAGTTGTGAGTTCAAATCCCGCTCATGGAGAGGTGTACTCGATATCATATTAGGTGATAAAGTTTGTCAGTGACTTGCGACAGATCGGTGGATTTCTCCGGGTACACCGGTTTCCTTCACCAATAAAACTGACGGTCACCATATAGCTGAAATATTGTTGAAAGTGGCATTACACAACATAAACATAAAACCATTATCATTTCTTTCTTGGAAAATATTTAAGTGACTATTGTCAATGGGGAAAATCGAAGTATCTCAGTATGTATATTTGGAAACGGTCATTATATTGAACATCAATTATGTTAGTATATTGAAATTCAGTTATGTTAGTACAACGCCATTATATTTAGGCTATCAACCAAATGCACACCCTCGACATCTAACGAAATGTTTACATGTTCCAGCTTAGTAATGTTCCTGAATTGATGTTCTCCCCTTTTCTTCCTATGACCTTTATTAACGTTGTCTGGTATCATAGCAATAAGATGGTGAGTTTTTGTAAAGGTATTTTCATCGCTATCGCCCACTTCAAAGTGTAACTGCAAAGTCTCGTTTGGAAGAACATCGTGGTTAATTTCCAATTCTAGAGATTTGTCATGTTCATATACTCCTTCAATCTCTTTTTCATCTACAATACATGTAATCCTTCTGGTGAAAGAACACTGTAACTGATCTCGATACCTTGGTTTGATAATGGCTGATACAATCCTAACAGCTGCTGAGGCTTTAATATACATGATCTCATCTTTCCCATTTCTGTAATTACTAAATACTCTTCCGTAACCAGCATATGAACCACCACCACGGAACGACGCGTAGTTTGAACTTGAAGATAAAATTGCATCCACAGAAAGATTAATGATGCTGCTACCTTCCCGTGGACGCATTCTGAATCCGGTGGTAATATTAAAAACCGAATTATTTTTCATAGTAATCGCCTTAAAAACGCAGAGTTGTTCTTTGTCTGTTAGAACATCACTCTGTACAACGACTGTTGTATACTCCTCAAGGGTAAGTAGGGGTACTCCAATCAAATATAGAATGTTACATTGTAGCATAATACGGCGTCTGCTTTCTCCGGTGATTAACTTTTTTGATTGTGACAATTTACTCTCAGCCCATTTTAAAACAGACCGAAAAACATTCACTTCAGAGATACACAGTGAGTCAAGCTGTAATATTTCCGATAAATTGGCTGGCGAAAGAGATAAAAAATCAACAGAATTAAAGATTTTCATTGCGTTTTGTGCTATAAATTCTAACGCACCCTTTTCCAGCTTAGTCATTGAAAAAAACTTTGCCTGACTATAAATAGTAGATGCATTTTCCACAACGAGATGCTCTGAAAGAAAAACTTCACATTTGGATAACAACGCTGGCAATTGATATTTCTGTGCAGCATACAATAAAGATATAACAACCGTCCCATTTAGGTCCAACTCGTCTGTATATAAATACCTAAAATATAAATCTTACCTTAAGAAATATTTCATGATTTGTTATTTTAAAATTATATAATAATATCTTTGGTCAATGGGGCCGCCATGGTCGTGATCGTATGGTGGTTGGATTTAAAACTACAATTGTAATCAGTGCCTATTACCACTAAAGATGTTGAGTTCAAAACCCATTCGTAACGTGCGTATGAACAATTGAAAATGATTTGTAATACCCATCATGTCATATTGTGTAAATTTCATTAATTCCTATTAATTATTATTTATCAATTAACATTATTTCTCTTATGATGTATGGACGTTCTTATCAACTTCTCTGATGAATTGTTATTATACGTTGTAACATAAATACGCATTGTTCCTTTGATGTTTTTATGCAGTAATCAACTTAAAAATAGTGAACTTTTACAAACCATGGTCTAAGATGAAGACCTTGATGTTATTCCATGATCTTAATGTTATTCCATGATTTTGCGGACCTCGACGAAAGCACCCAATATTGATTTCTGTTACAAACCATATATACCATGGATCTTACTCATGAACTTATTTAAACCAACTCATCCTTCGGATTCGTTGGTTTAAATAAGTTAATTCGTAAGATCCATGGTATATACAATACATAAATCACGCGAGATTTCGCATTCATTTAATAAAGCAATTGGAACAGACATGGCGGTGCTAATAAGATCACAACACTGCCGTCTTTACGATGAGCCGAAAAAGATAAATAAGTAATAGGGAATAATGTCACCATTATCCTGAAGAGTGCAAAGGCAGGATGAGTGTTTATCTACCGTACGGTACGGTCTTTTTTGTGATCATAGAGCTACGGATTTCACCCGTTTGTAAACTTGCGGAATTCCTGAGGTAGGGCTTTTCGGGTTCTATAATCACACTTGTCGAGTTTGTCGAAAAAGTAAATTCGACCCATATCGGCCCTCGACTGCGTCTCGGGATGATACCCAGGCTGAGATGGAAAATATCATGTATTAATCTCTATTTATTAACCAACTGACTATACTATGACTATAAATGCATATGTTTTATAAATGTCATGGCAGGGCATTATAGGATTTTTAGGGCATTAATACAGGGCCATTATGGAAAAAGTGGTCCATTATGAAACACAATGGCCGCCGAATTTTAACGTGTACGCTTGAGTTTTGTTTCTTTCCTTTTTTGATTTAAAAATCGTCATCTTTTTTTAAATAGACAACAGTGGAATTTCTGAAAATTCGGATTAGTGAAATAGATCACAATGACGTCCATTTTGTTTGCATACTAGCGGATAATGAAATAGAAATAACCAGTTATTTGTTCGACGTGCAGTTTCGCGCTAAATTCAAACAGTACAAAAAACGTGCATATTCTGCAACAGTTATTAGCGCTACGTGCAATATATCGCGACAAAGAAAAACACTCCCTTCAGCATACTGTGTGCTGCCTCTATTACAGGTGGAGTCATTAACTTAAATATGTATTCCGGTAAAAGGAAGCATTTTGATATATTGCAGACATAAAAAAATACCTGATACCTTACTAGAACGTTGTGAACCCAGGTGCACTGGAAGGCTGAGGACACGTACATTTAATATTTAAGTGACGTAGCCAAAATGCATATTTTTTTATTAATGTCCCGCGAAGTGTGCATTAGCCCTCGCCGTTGCCTCGGGCCAATACAGACTTATTGGGCCATTATTAGAGACCTTGGACACCTTGCAGGGCCATTGTGAAAACACCCATTTATTAATACTATAATAGTGATCCATTTTTAATTCTTTGATTATTATTATTAACGTCTTTAAATGGGGTAACTGGTCATTGTTGTTTTGGCTGCTCCATCTTTACTACAAGAAACTTATAGAAATATAGAATCGACTTCGAACGGAGCTTAACTTTGAGCACTCTTATCAGGAAATTACGTGTCGGATTTTTAAAATTGCCCGAAGTCGATTCTATATTGTTATACTTGGTGTGATTAAAACCACATCTCTCATTTCCTCCTCTTTACCGATATGTCGCGGGTTGAGAGATCTGTAGAAACTACATTACAGGTCATATGAGAGTGACTCTTTGTCATGAGTATTATAATGATATTACAAATACGGGATATGACATTTCTCTACCAATCAGACTGCTCATAGCAACAAGAATGTTCAATTTTAAATTATAACCCTTTCATTGTCTCCTAAGCGGCATTTTCATTGGACGCTGATGTTCATGACATAAGGACTCTCGCATGTGACCAATAAGGTTTCCTCAGGTTTCATACATATTAGTAAGGGTATCGAATGACAGATGTGATATTAATCAGATTGGCCTACTAGAAATCAACATATCTACTAGGTAAGAAGTACCTATTTGGTAAAGATCAGATATTTTTTAATGTGTTTATGAATTACAGGGTGATACATATTCACGTTCAGATATTTAGTGAATCTCTCTATTCGTCTTGAGCTGTTTAAATGTAGAAAGACAAGTTTGGTTTACATTTACACCAATTACACACTTTATTTGCCGTCACCCCCCATTTTTTTATATAAAGAGAATAAAGATATAACTCAACTCCATAGCGAATCACGTTCATGTTAATTAACAACATACAATGTGTAGTCAATTTTGAATTAAAACTAGAGGCTCCCAGGAGCCTGTAATCGCTCACCTGGTTTTCAATTTGACATCTAAAGTTGATAGAAAATGGGGGTGTTACACATAATTTTGAAAGTGGGCCACCCAAAGATCATTTCAATTCAAATTTCTGAGCAAAAGGTTTGGATGCGATTTTTATCTCATAATATTCCTAAATGGAATAAACTGGCTGAAAAAATCTCAGAAAAACCCAGAATATATGTTAAACTACTCATTGTCATATAGCTGCAGTTAAAATTTGAGTTCATTTTGATTTCTAATAAAGCGGAAATTGAAAACTAAAGAAATTTCTACTTTTAGTAACAGCAGCCATTTTGAAAGGAGTGCGGGGGTTGTCGGACACAATATTGAAAGGGGACCACACAAGAACCATCCCAGCCAAATTTGTTTTAATTTGGTTCAGCGGTTTCAGAGGAGAAGATTTAAATGTGATCTTTAATCAAAATATGTCCAATTTGTATAATCAGTATAAATCGGTTGAAAGAAAAATTTCACAGAAAAACCCAGAATATATGTTAATCTACTCATTGTCGTGTAGCTGCAGTTAAAATTTGAGCTCATTTTGATTTATAATAAAGCAGCAATGGACAACTGAAGAAATTTCAATTTTTAGTAACAGCAGCCTTCTTGAATGGAGGGTGGAGCTGTCGGACACAATTTTGAAATGGGACTACCAAAGGACTATCCCTGCCAGGTTTGGTTTAATTTGATTCAGCGATTTCAGAGGAAAATACTTAAATGTGATATTTTATCAAAATATGCCTAATTTGCACAATCGGTATAAATCGGCTGAAAGGAAAATTTCACAGAAAAACCCAGAATAGATGTTAAACTACTCCTTGTCATGTAGCTGCAGTTACAATTTGAGGTCATTTTGACTTATACTAAAGCAGCAATGGACAATTGAAGAAATTTCTATTTTTAGTAACAGCAGCCATCTTGAATGGAGGGCAAGGCTGTCGGACACAATTTTAAAAGGGACCCACCCAAGGACCATCCCTGCCAGGTTTAGTGTAATTTGGCTCAGCGGTTTCAGAGAAGAAGATTTAAGGGGGTAGGCCTGGGGTATGTGAGATAACTCTATTTTCGGTGTCTTCTCAAATATATGATCATCTGTGCGTTTGAAAATTCCCCCTCAATTCCAAGCTTCTTGGTGACAAAGATTGTTTACATTTGATATGGCCAGTTAAAAAAAAATGACTCCTTTTACCTTTCCATAGCTGTGCTCCTTGCAGGGCTCAACGAACTAGGCGAAGTGGGCGAAGTGGGCGAAGTTCTCGCCCTATATCGGCTGAAGTCTCTTTCCCTCCACTACAAAGCGAAATTAAAGTCGCCTTGTTTGTTCTTGCAAGTCACTCTTTTCTTGCAAATAATCTTCGTTTTATGGTAAAGCTGATTGTCAAAACAATTGTAATCAATGGGAAGATACATAAGAATAAGAGGAAAAGGTTTTATTCAAGCAATAAAGAAGGTTTAATGTGTTGATACAAAAGTATCACGGCAAACTTCTGCAAATTTGTACTGACGAAATTCCAGGTGAATATTAAATCCCAAATCATAAAATATACAAACATACGATTACTTTACCAAATTGGCCGTTGAATTGTGTTATATTCTAGTTATTTTCACAAAATTTGAGTTATTTGTAGCTTTTTAAAAGCGAAACAAGCAACATGTCTAAGTTTTAAACACGGCGATCATGGGGACATAGGAAATCGGGGGAAGGAAACGAACATTTAGATGTCATTGACAGATTTCAAGGCAAAAATGAATAAATCTAAAATCAATAAATATAAGATCAATAATAATAATAAAACAAATACAAAACATGAATTTAATGTTAAATATGAAAGATATAAACAAGATATTAGCAAAGACACACTTCAAATGCAAAAAAAAAAGTTAAACAACCCACATTTTTGCGAAAACATGTCTCCCTGTCATGCCTTCACTTCTCCCTCATCTTCTAAGACAACTAAAGAATAACCAGAATCAAACGAATACAACTGGAGCACAGAATTTGAAAGAATTTAACAATACAGCTGGGTGGCTGTCTGTGTTTTTTGTGCTTTTTTTTGTAATGAATTAATCAAGTATAGTCACCCTCAAACCACCCCTCCCCCTCCCCAGCCGACTTAGAAATAAAAAAAGACAAATGCAGTCATTTGGTAATTTAGACATCCACTTTGTCAATTATAAGAATTCAAAAGCTTTTTGTTATTGGTAACTAGTTATTTTGTATCTCACAAACAAAGAAACTAGCAAAGGATGGGTGTGTGATATCTTTCCTCGACAATTTCATTTTTTTCATGGGTGCCATCCATGAAAAACATAAATTTAAAAATCTGACGGTAAAAGTTTGTAAAATTTGGTGCAATGATGTCTATATATCTATTCTTCAGTGTGACATTTTTTGGTGGAAATTAATTGACAGGAATTTTTTTAATCCGATTTTTAATACCAAGGTGGTCCTCAGGGCATCCCCCTTTTTTTTGCAGTTTCCACTGTTTTGCACGTGATTATCTCCAAACAAGATATTCAGATATGCTAGATATTTCATATTTATTCAACAACAACACTCTCAAGTGTATTAAAGCCAAAATATTCCCTTTCAATCAGAAATAAATGTGCATATCTATTAGCATCTTCCGAAACAAGTATTACCATCTGGCGTCAAGAATACCCCCACTCTGTTTTCTATTTTTAGCTTAGCGGCCATCTTGGTTGGAAGTCGGAATAGCCGGATATAATTTTCGAAGGGGGCAATCCAAGGACCATTCCACCAAAGTTTAGTTCAAATTGGCCCAGTGGCTTCAGAGGAGTTGAATAAAATGTGAAAAGTTAACGGACGGACGGACGGACGACAGACGACGGACGCTCAGTGGTGACAATAGCTCACTTGACCCTTGGGTCAGGTGAGCTAAAAACAAGAGAATCAATGCACTACATGTATTTTCTTCTGTAATGTAGAAAAAAAATGGACTGAATACAAACCCGCATCGGTGGTGTAATGGTTAGCGTGCTCGCCTCGAGTGCGGTAGATCGTGGGTTCGAGCCCCGGTCGGGTCAAACCAAAGACTATGCAATTCCTATGTGTTGCTTCTCCGTTAAACAATCAGCATTAAGGAGAAAGAGCAAAGACTGTTTGGCTCGGAATCAGAAGAATGTGTCCGAGTGGAGCGGTATGCCTATCCGCGGACTCTTGTTTCAGTGAGCTAGCACTATAAAAATCCAGCTCAGCGTGTTGGTCTAGAACAAAGCGGTTCTCATCATCATCTCACTGAAAATTAACTTGTTTTCGCCATGATAGAGCTGAAAATTACTGAATTGGCGTTAAACAACAATCACTCACTGGACTGGAAAAAAAAGTATTCTTATTATTATGACTTACCTCATCAGTTTCTGGAATATGTCTGATTTTATATCAGTAATTTTGATGTCTCCCTCATTCTGTGGAAATGTCCCATAAAACATTGCTTTAAACACAGAACTTCTAATAGCCAAGATCAACTTGTGTGCAGGGATGCGTTCTACACGTTCTTCAGGGAATGAGAAGTACACATCTGCGTGTTCATCAGTAAGACATAAAGCAGACATGCATGTTAATATCGTGTCATTGCATTCATCTTTCGTTCTATTTGCCACGAATGCCATACTCTGAAACATGTAACATAATTGAGGTTAAACATATATTATTTGTTAAATATAACAAATTGGGATAGAACACACGTTTTTATAACTAATATATATTATATATTTATTTATTTCCTCCAATAATGAAGAGCTGTAGCTAGAGCTATAGTCTTAGTATAGACAGAGAATATTACAGTGTATGTACATTATCTATATGAAGAATTTTTTTTTTAAAGTTAAACATTTACACAAAAGGAGAGGGAAGTTAAAAATTGATTGTCATTTAGAGTTAAAAGAAGTGTATCTCAGCTGTAATGAAACATTTCATTGTACTGGTTAGACCTATGTGCTGCACATCTTAGACTATTGTAAATATACTTAATAACATACTATGTTCTTGAAATGTTAGGAAGTCGCTTCCTTTTATCAGTAGATTTACATAAACATTCATGTTAAAATGTAACTAAGCTTAAATAATATTTCCTTCTAATCTGTATATTTATGACAATCAAAAAAGAAATGTCGAGAATTTAACATAAACATGCTATGTAATCAGCAAATATGTTGAGCAAGTAATTTATTATTAAATGAGTGTTTTAATTAACATTGTGAAAAATAAATGTCCAGGAAGAAATTATTTTTGAAGATACCAAAGTGGTTATTAGAATCCATAAATCGACGAATGACAGGCTAGCTCATTGAAACAACAATCCGCGGATAGACTTGTCGCCCCACTCTGACACATTATTCTGATTCCGAGCCAACCAGTCGTTGCTCTTTCTCCTTAATACCGTTTGCATAACATAGAAGCAGCCTATGCAAATTTTGTGGTCTTTGGTTTGACCGGCTCGGGCCTCCAACCCACCATCTATCGCATTCGAAACGATCACGCTAACAATAATACCACAGATGCGGTTATGCATATCAGAATAGACATTGTAGCTTATTAGTATAGTTATTTTATTTTTATTTTTTATTTTTTTGTGGGGGTGGGGATACTGATAAATATGACACTATGTAGGTATTCGAGATGAAATCGCGTTGACAATATAGGTATACTCGTACTCAACAGTCGCCCAATCTGAACACGTTATTTTCTGGTTCTTGTGTTCTGAATTTGTGCTACTCAACAGTCACCCAATCTGAACTCGTTATTTTCGGGTTCTTGTGTTCTGAATTTGTGTTACTCAACAGTCGCCCAATCTGAACACGTTATTTTCTAGTTCCCGTGTTCTGATTGGCTGCTTTTCTCGAGTATGAGTACAACAATCGTACTAAAACTGTTTTATGATCATGTGTATATTACCTGAAGCTCTTAATATAATCATTTCAGACACACACAAAGAAACGCGTGAAAATTGGATACCAAATACAAAAGCTTTTCCTACATGAAATTTAGGAATTTTGACGCCCTTTCACAAATAAAATTGGAACTTTCCTTTATTGACACCTGTATGAATTATTTATATGAGTATTTCGCTTTAATAGTTCATCAATAACCCGTAAAGATGAACATTTTGCAATTATAAAAAAACATAAACAAGCAAGAAAAAAAAACCATAACAAAGCAAAAGAGCAAACATAAATCAAGACAAAATAATAATAACAATAATAATAATAATAAAAACAAAAACAAAATAAAGCCAAATAAATAAAAATCAAAAGAAAAAAAAACAGAAACAAACGAACAAAAACACGGTGTTAGTTACATAATAAGGATATACAATTTCCCTAAATTATTCAAGTTTAAAGGTCACCACCAGTACTTTGTTAACCGTTACGGAATATCTGTGTCACAAATGACAACGGATATGTTCTTTTGTCGTAATCATAATCCGGTCCTTTCCTCATTCATGACTTATCATCGGGATTGTGAGGAGAGTAACACAATAGGTGCCACTAGTGAAACAGGAACCTGAGTTCACTACAGATTGTTAGTGGTGTTCGTGCTGCTCAATCTTTAGTTGTCTGTGTAGTGTTTTGTAGATAAGAGTTTGACCTTCTGACCTTTTCATTTCGATTTATGGCCTCTGATTACCACTTTTGTACCTTCAAACTTTCTCCAGTGTAACTGAGAACGTATATATACTGTCCTTGAGCTAATCACAGGTCTCTGAACAATTATTTGTAGGGCTTAGGGTCATTAACGGCGATGAGAGATGACTGAGAAAAGTCCTCTCGTTTTAAAAAAACATCGTTATTCACTTATTATATGTAAATAAGTTCTGCACTTCCGGTTTTGACAGTCATGGATGCAATGACAGGGCTTCAGAGTGAAAAAGTATAAAATAACACGTCTTGATGGCAAGGTATGCACATTTCTATACATATATCTGTGGATAAATAGTTCCGATGAACAAAACAACAAACCGTGTAGAGAAATAAGAAATAGGATTTTTTTTACTTTGAAAATTATGGGGGGGAAATCCGTTGCATACCTGGTGTTTATTTACCTTATTCGGTGATATTGCCATTGCCAGGCGGGCCCCCTATTGACCCTAATCCCTACAAATAATTGTTCAGAGGCCTGTGAGCTAATACACCACGCGGTTAGTGGGCTCTAATTTCACCTGAATGCTAGAACTATATTCGCGACATAAAAGGGGCAAAAAGGGGGGGGGGCTATCAGGGGCGGATCCAGGATTTGGGATTAGGGGGGGGCATGAGTACGAGAGAGGTCTGGGGACCGCTTAAGGTTCGCCAGCGGGTCCAGGACAGAGCCCTGGTAGGGAGCCAGGAGGGCGAAACCCCCCATAAGCTCTGGGGGTTTGAGGAATTACATACATTTATTTGAACGACAATTTTGAACCAACCACATTTTTATCAGACCAAAAAAACTTTACTTTTAGTCTTAATTTTGTCGGATAATTGTTAACAGTATGTTTTTGTCAGATTATAAGAACTTGAAGTAAAACTTTTTTTTTGAACAACCGTGATGCGAATTGTTCAACTCATGACTGATCGATCACGATATTTTAACCCTTCAAAGAACTATTGGTTTAGTTTTAACGCATTCCTGGGGCCCGGATGGCTCAATGAGTTAGGTCGTTGGATCTAACAGCTCATTCAAGTCTATCACCAATACGGTGTAGGTTCGCGCCCAGCTTTGTAAATTACAAAAAGGGTGCACTCGACTCGCAGCCGCAAGTGATAACGTTAACCAATTGCTTGCCCAGGGTCAGTATCAGGATTTAAGTTTACTAAATGTTTTGATCTGTAAACATTTGTTTTTCTTATAGTTGTAAAATTGACTGAAGAAATAATGTTTAATTAGCGTGAGAAAATAGTTGATGTCTGGTACCACGGAACCAATCAGAATGGAATAATCTTTGAACTACTAACGGCGAATACATATAGGAATAGAAATAGAAATAAGTTTATTAACCAAATCAGGGCCCCAGGAGGGCATATACAAATAACAATTATGATTGATACACAACAACAATATGAATCAGCGAACACACCCAACGTGTATTTACAATGTGTAGTAATATTTCACTACAGGTCACGAGTTAACCATTCATGAAAAAGTTATTCATTGAACTGCTTAATTAACGTTGCATAACATATGGTTTGCGAATTTTAGGGGGGGCGGGCGCACGCCCCCCTCTAAATCCGCCACTGGCTATTATATATTAAATTTCAATTAGATATGGCTAGAAATGGCGTCCTTCCTTGTGCTTATTCAATAGGTTGTACAATTCCTATTATAATAAAACATAGACAAAAAGCAAGTCATGTGATTATTGAGTGTCACAATATTACAATACACTAAAATAATGATATTCAGGGAATTCATGTTTGCGATACATACCAGGACAATTCTTGATAAGCTGTAAACATTAGGAAGTACCTTCGATTTCAACAGGACGATTGAGTGCTCTCCCTTGATTCGAGTACTGGTATTACCTGTTATCTGGTCGGTTTTTCAAAGATCTATCTTTCCAGTGTTGACACATTTAAAGGTAAATAATATGGTACACTTTATTATGATCACTTAAATTCTCCCTCTTGACATCGTCCGAATTTAAATTATTTCTATTCTCTACTATTTGGCTAAATAAGAGACAAATCAGTATATATAGCAGGGGCGGATCCAGGATTTCAATTTAGGTGGGGCGCACTTAAAAAAATTGCGCCGAAAATTTTTAGGGTATTTCGTGTGAAAAATCACGATTTTACGCTAAAAAAATCTTATTTTTTTCAAATTTAGGGGGGGGGGGCGTGCCGGGTGCGCCCCCCCCACCCCCCCCCCCCCCTCCTTGGATCCGCCCTGTATAGGATTGTTTGCTCGCAGTAACTTCATATTTTTTATGCGAATGCAAAATTTTATTAATTAACAATAGTCATACAAATAATATTTTAAATTATTACATAAATCAAACATTGTCAAAGTAATCAATGCAGAACTTCTCCAAGTCACTGTGAGCCATCTCGATACAATATCGTATAAATGCCCCATTTTATAGCCCCATTTAATTAACCGCCAAAACTTATCCCGTGCAACTACATGTAATACCATACAAAAATGATACATATCAAACAGACCCATCATAAACTAACAAACGAACAGACCACATTAAACATGGAAAACCCAAATAGACACAAATAGAAATACATATATACTTATGTGTTTATATGCATAGTGTAATATCTAAAATTATTGCCATTCCTTGTTTAAAAATATAGTTTAATTGAAATCATATATATTGTGACAGGACGGGTTGTACGAAACATTACATTTACTAAGTTTATCAATATTTCAGCTATTTCGTGAGACCCCGTTATAATTACATCCAAAATACCTACCTCTATGTAATTACATATTTTATCCATTAAATTATGAGTTTTAAATCCATAATAACTTTATTAAAAGGTTTTCCATATTATTTTGGTTCACCGATGTCTACCATGCCTTGTTATTTCATTGGTATTAAATTCTTAATAATAATAATAAAAACAAAATCAAAATAAAGCTAAATAAAAAAATCAAAAGAATAAAAAACAAAAACAAACGAACAAAAAACTCGGTGTTAGTTACATAATAAGGATATATATACAATTTCCCTTAAAGGGTTATCCTTAAATTATTCAAGGTTTAAAGGTCACCACCAGTACTTTGTTAACTGTTACGGAATATCTGTGTCACAAATGACAACGGATACGTTCTTTTGTCGCAATCATAACCGGTCCTTTCCTCATTCATGACTTGTCATTGGGTTTGTGAGGAGAGTAACATGATAGGTGCCACTAGTGAAATAGGAACCTGAGTTCACTACTGTTACGAGTCTGATTTGGACTCGGGGCAACTATGTAAAAACACAACAAACGACATGTGCACGTTTCAACATTTTTTTATATTATCTCAGCTTCAACAATATGTACACAAAGATGGATTACACAAGAACAAAATACGGACAATATAAGGACGATAACTCTAAAATACTGACCGTGCCAACCTACTACATAACATCCGGCCCCTCTAAAAAAACAAATCCCATTTGTTTCAGATGGTCAGTGTTTTGAGTTAGCGTAACAACTAACAAAAAAAATCATCATATAAGTATACGTTCCGTAGTCATACCAGTATTCAATATCCTCCATATACTCAATTTCTCATGACCTTTAAACTCCTAATTTGAAAACGGTTTTGTTTCTAGCATTTCATACCTCTATATGTAATTACGTGTGTTAGTAAAATAATGCAAGTGGAATCTATTGCCACGCAGGTCATCAAAACCATATTTCCACACACTGTTTAACATGTCAGCATTGATCAAACTTGTAAATTCTCGGCATACATATACGAACTTCCAGTCCAAACAAAAATTCTACATAAAAACACGGCAGGTTAAATTGGGAAAAATAGACACATTACGGGTATGTTCTTGAAAAAAAGTCGGAGTGTAAAACAAAGCTTTCAAAATCTTCTCAAATCTTCCTGGAGGTTGTGAGTTCGAACCCCGTTCATGGCGAGGTGTACTCGATATAAGATTATGTGATAAAGTTTGTCAATGACTTGCATCAGGTCAGTGGTGTTCTCCGGGTACTCCGGTTTCCTCCACCAATACAACTGACGCCACGATATAACTGAAATATTGTTGAAAGTGGCGTTAAACACCATAAAGCCAAAACCAAACCATCAAATGACAAGCTGAATATCTTAAACAAAAAACATTATGTTCGTCTTGAGACGGTCCCTTCTTTTACATTAACCTGTAATCGTAATCGTATGTGTAGGTGTATGCATAATTCAATTTCCATAAATCACTATTACCGTCATGTGATCCGGTTTTCCCAAAATCTATCTTTACAGTGTTAACACATATAATGGTTAATAACATATGGTACACTTTATTATGATCACATATAATTATGTGTTTATAGGCATAGTGTAATATCTAAAATTACTGCCATTCCTTATTTAAAAATACAGTTTAATTGAAGTCATATATATTGTGACAGGACTGGTTGTACGGAACATTACTTTTACTAAGTTTTTAAATATTTCAGCTATTTCGTGAGGTATAATAGCTACCTTTCTCTAATTCTTGTTCAATTTTCACACTTCTCAACCCGTGTGAGAAGAAATCGATAATCAACGTGTGGATCGCTTTGTTCTCAGTCGCTGATTGGTCAATTACGCAATTATGTCTCAACCCGTGGGTGAGATATATAGAATCTAACACCGGGGAGAGTACAAGATAGGGAAATCTCCGACACCCGAGGGTAAGATTTCAATCGTTCTCTTTACGAGGCTTTTTCCGGCGTTTGATTTTATTTCTCACTAAACACCTAATTGTTTTTGTTTACATTCCATCGAGCGTTTTCCCGCAATTTATTTTACGCAACATCAAAATCAAGTTTAAGTGTAAAAAAAGGATATTTCCGTTCAACAGATATGTTTTATAATTTCCTGACGTATAAAGGTATTATATCAGCAGGTGTCTGTAATTTGTTGTCTTCATTAGCAATGTTTACTACCACATATAAACATAAAAACTTACATTGAACCCTTCCGGTTTTGACAGTCGATGATCGGAAACGGTAACGTGCCACAAATTTTACGTAAACACGTCAGTTGCGTCGCACAGGTACCAATACTGTGTTATTGGATCCAGAAACTTCCAGTCCTATAGCGGCTGTTCATACAAAACTTTTGTAAGCTTTTGTTTAGAAGAAAATCCCATATTCCTGTTTTTATCAAAAAGAAATAAATAATGAAAGAGAAGAATTCTCCCCAAGTTTGCAAGTAGTCTTTTCGATTGTCATTGACATAAACTGTACAGCATGAATTTGCCGGTAAAACGCACGTGATTTTTTTTGTCTTGCACTAGTGCAAGATAAGAAAATCTCACATCGCTAAAAATAGGAACTGGTCCGTCTCAAAAGTGAGAAATATAGAATCTAACACCGGGGAGAGTACAAGATAGGGAAATCTCCGATACCCGAGGGTAAGATTTCAATCGTTCTCTTTACGAGGCTTACCGAGTTAGAGAACGATTGTAATCTTACCCGAGGGTGTCGGAGATTTCCCTATCTTGTACTTTTTCCGGTGTTTGATTTTATTTCTCACTAAACACCTAATTGTTTTTGTTTACATTCCATCGAGCGATTTATTTTTCCATTGCTGAAGTAAATATTCGATTTATCCATATGCAACCGTATCTCGGCAGTATTTCAAATGTATTTCATCATAAAGTACAATGTATTTAATAAATATATTATAAATGTTACTACAACAGAGATAAATACATGTAAAAAAAATATTTGAATTTGGTCAAAGGGAGGTAATTTCTTTCTTTACGTTAGTTACTAACAAGGGAGAGCACTCTATTATTTACTCAAAGTAAACAAACATTGACTGGAAGAGAGCTAAAAATAGGAACTGGGGTCCGTTGTTCAACTTGTCGTTACCTTAATTGCATGATTAGCCCTAATCAGTCGCTAAAAACTTAAACGAGTGATTAGCTAACGCAATGATTAAATTCTGTTGCTCAACAATTTTTAATCATTGCGTTAACTAATCACTTGATTAAATTTTAATCATGTGATTAGCCAGTAATTAGTAATCGTTTTCCCATAATGCAAATGATAAAAGTGTACTTCCTGTATCAATATGACCGAAGTTGAGGAGATCCCTTGCTCTGTTAAAACCCAAAGAAATAGAAAACCAAACTTTTCGGTAGCAGAAGAAGAGATGTTGCAACATGAAGTTGTAAAGCATTTTGAGATTTTGAATAGGAAATTTTCTAATACAACAACCAATCACCAAAAGAAGGCCATTTGGGCAAGAATTACAGACAAGATCAATGCTTTGGGGGTTGCCATTAGAACTGCAAGTGAGGTTCGAGACAAATAGAGAAACACCACTTCAAAAGCAAAGAGTGCTTTTACAATACATAGAGCGGAATTGCAGAAAACAGGAGGTGGACCAGCACTTAAAGCCCCCAGTTTACAACTGGAAAGTATGATTGCTCTCTACCAGGACAGTGCCAGTTTCAAAGGGATTGATTCTGGAATTGAGACAGATGTTCTACCGATAGGTATATTTTTTGTTATTTTTTAAATGTTAAGATTTGTATGATTTTGATTTTTGGTGTTTTAACGCCACTTTCAACAATATTTCAGCTATATCATGGCGACCAGTTTTAGTTGTGGAGGAAGCCGGAGTACCCGCAGATAACCGCTGCGTCGACCATGGGCAAGCAACTGGTAAACTTTATCACTTGCAAATATAATAACACGCAAATATAAATGTTAAGAATATGTGTTTTCAATTGAAACAGCTTGCTCCATGGTTTTAAATTTGTTCGTACAATATACAAGTATTTTAGTAGCGGTAATAATTATCGTCTGCTGTAAACAAATTTTCAAGTGATAAATATAGATACAGAAAATCCTTTTCATATAATGACCTTGACCCTGATTGTATTTATCGATATTGTTTGTGAAGATATTTATACGATAAACATGCATTAACATCGCTTTTTCATAGGTTTGCAAATGATAGTTTTTTGTGATTTGCAAAGCGAACGTGCACTTGCTA
Source organism: Bathymodiolus septemdierum (assembly GCA_963383655.1). NCBI lineage: Eukaryota > Metazoa > Mollusca > Bivalvia > Mytilida > Modiolidae > Bathymodiolus > Bathymodiolus septemdierum. The sequence goes on from OY726524.1 coordinate 54,220,883, forward strand.
TATGGTTTACATGATCAATTTACACAGCGCGGCGTTCTTCAAAACAATTATCTGGTTTCGTAATCTTGATCTGTTCTAGTGCACGTAGTAAACAAAGAAAGGGAAACTAGTTTTATTGTAAATTCTAATGTACGAAAAAATCTGGTGGTAGATATGACTGAAATACGAGAAATAGATAATAATAGTGGCAGCAGTTTATTCCATTAATGTTTAATTAAAATAGGGACCAATCATTATTTATCTCCAGGGGGCGGCGGCAAAATGTAAATTTGGAATGAGCAAACATAACAGACCATAAATACAATGTACTATAACAATACTAATAATTTTTTTTAATATATTGCAATATTATTTTAATCATCAGTTTCACAATCAATTTCAAATCAACAGTATTATGATAACAGAAATTTGCAAATTAAAAAATACTCTATAATACAACAAAACAATTGAGAAAGTATTCATAGTGCAAAAATTATCAAAAGATAATGTATTTTAAAGCCAAATTTCAGAGATGATTCCAACACCAAAGTTTTTTTCCAAAACAGTTCAATGAATAGTATTACACACAACCAAAAAAAGGAAAAAATAGAAAAAAAAATGCATGTGGCCCTATTGCAGTCTTTTAAAGTGTTGAAATGTAAATTGAGAAAGAAAATAAAATATTAAAAACAAAATGAATAGCAATATAACAAATATCATAGCATTTAACAATCATAATTTATGCAAATTTAATCGCCTACTACATATATCATGAATGGATCTGATGATGATTTAGAACAAACACAGTGCTCATTGACTTACAATGTTAGAAATATTTATTCATATTTATATTTTTTGGGATGATATGTTGTTGCAAAATTGAAAACCAACAATTACATGATTAGTTCTTCTACTTGATATATATATTCATGGGTGTAGGAGTCACCCCACTTTTAGATCCATCCCAAAAGTCATGGCATACAATATATTAAGATAAATGAACATATTTTTATTTGAACAGAAACAGCTATAAATGAGGCTTCATTGCCAAAGGAGGCAGAAAGAGGAAACTTTACCATCCCAGTGCCAACATCTGTACAACAGCAACCCTCTACAAGTACAGTTGAGAAATCTGTAAGCAGACCAATCACAAAGCACAAGAGGCCTACACAGGAAGATGGTTACGAACTGCAGTGTCAAGTGCTAAAGGGACAACTGGAGGAGCCGAAATTGACAAAGGAAAAGACAATACTTCAGATTGATCTTATAAAACAATTGTCACAAGACCAAGGAAATGGTGGATTAACTGGTTCTCAACTTGTTTGCAGCATTTAATTAAGTTTTTTGTTATGATCTTTTAAATATCCCATATGGTGATTGAACTCTTTATATGTGTGTTTTGTTTACCTTATAATATTTTCCCTTTCCGGAAAGAACAAACATATTTGTTCATTTTATTCCATGATGTGTTTAATACATCTTACATTTATTATATCAACTAAACTTGTAGGTTTTTTTGCCCAACAATGAGCATTATTTTTCATAATGATTCCATATCAGGACAAAAAGATATGACCAACTGTTATTTTTGCAGCAATTTATCTTAATATAAAAGATTGTTAAACATACTAACCACAATCCGATATATAGTGGTTATATCAATGCAGAGACTATAAAATTGGTAGTTGTGCCATGCCTCCATGTGAATCATGCAAGATTAAGGAGTATGAACAAAGACTGGCTGGCTCAGAATCAGGATAATGTGTCTGGGTGGAGTGACATTTCTACTCCTGAACTGTTGTTTTAAAAAACAATATGTTGTCTTCCATAAAAATTCAGCTTAGCCTGTTGGTCTATTACTAAGTGGACATCATTATATATCGTTATCTAATCTGGGATCATGTTCTCGCCATTATATAGCTGAAAAATTCTTACTTGGAATTAAACAATATAATCACTCACTCTTTGAAATTGTGAAGATTTATTCAAAATGTTGATATTTCTAGCATTCAACATTTTTCTACTTAGACAAGCTGACAAATCAAAAAAGAAATATATAAAATCAATATACAATCAATCAATCAATATTACTAGCAGTACATAAGAAAATAACTCAAACAGACAAAGAAAAAAATTATGTGTATTCACTATCAATAATCAGGTGTTAGTTAAGCAGATTTAAACATGATTTTTAAGCAAAAAAGGATTCAGCAAAGTGAGAACGTATTCTCCGTCCATCCTGTTGTCCATTACAAGGTGGAATTTGAGGTTGATCATCATGGTGGTCATCCTGATCATTCTCTACCAAGGGCTCGTTCCTTTTTATTGCAATGGTATGCAGTACTGCACAGGCTATTACTAGCCTACACACTTTTCCTGGTTTCATTCTAATCTAAAAAAAAAAAAAAAAGAGTATTTGAGCTTGGTTTGTTTGGAATTTTGAATTTTTGGTGATTAACGCCACTTTCAGCAATATTTCAGCTATATCATGACGATTAGTTTTAGTGGTGGAGGAAGCCGGAGTACCCGAAGAGAACCACTGACCCTGGGCAAGCAACTGGTAAACTTTATCACTTGCGGCTGCGAGTCGAATGCACCCTTTTTGTAAATTTACAAAGCTGGGCGCTAACCCATGCCATATTGGTGATAGGCTTGTATGAGTTGCTAGATCCAACGACCTAACTCATTGAGCCACCCGGGCCCCTGGTTTGTTTGGCCTTATGGTGTTACCCTTTGGTGCCCCTCATAATACAATAAATACACCAAACAGTACTGATATCAGTAATTCTGTATGGATATAAATACCAGTAATAGAAAGTACTGTTTGATGGTATGCTATGAATAGAAGGGTTTATGTGGTAAGACGGCACTGCCTGTGGGCAGGATGTCTCAAATGTGCTATATTATGAGTGAACGACATTGAAAATCTTGTTTGTCAGATTCAAAACACCAAGGAAAGCATATGTTATTCTTCGACTTGGGATTTTATTTTATGCCTGTTTTCATTATGCAGATTTTTTAAAGAACTATATAATAATGATAAATGCAGGTAGCATATGACAGAAGCAAGTCAATGAGAACTTCCTTCTGCAACAGTTGTACTGCTGTCTAGAAAAGTATAAGTGATAGAGGAAATCTGCTGGAATATTATCTGAAGCCTTTGTCACAATCTATTGCGAGAATGCATATTAAATTAGATGAAAATAAAATTTTAACCCTTTCCATAAAAATGCCTCATTTTCTGAATTGACTCATAAATAAATATTGCTTGTCATAATACCTCCGAGTGCATCAGATTAAATCTTTTCTTCTAAATTCCAAATGTTCTCTCTATTGTGGATCTGGTTGATACATGGCTGCTGTTGAAGCGTTGTTCCTTAATCTCCACTGGTTGTCTGTATGGTGTAAGTAGGAATGGCCTGCATGGATACCCACTGTCGCCCAGAAGAACACCTTGATCTATTCCCCTGTACCTGCTTTGTAGGTGAATACCAATGGCAGATGTCCTAAATACATGGGAATCATGGGTTGACCCTGGCCATCGGGCACTTATATTGGTAAGCAAGCCTAGATTAAAGTAGATAGAAATATATGTATAACACGTTAAATTTGCCTATTTTTTTGTGGGATTTACCATACTTAGGGTCATTGGTTACATACGTTTTTATGTATGAATAAATTATATATTTACAATACAAATAAACAAAAACATTAAAGACCAACAAATTAAAGGTAGGGGGAATATGGATCCACCAGACTAACAGTTAAATGGTCGATTTGTTTCCTTATGAAATCAGATGTGACCAATATTCAGTTCGACTAAGTAATGATGAGGACAGTGCAATAACATATTATGACTGAACAATTTTAGCGGTAGTTGAAAAAAAATGATATTTTGTTTAGTTTGTTGTTTTTATTGTTCTCATGTTGCCTTGGAGATGATAAAGCAAGTGGACTATTCATGGTTGATAAACTATCATTAAAGCTGGTGTAGTGACAGTTTTCATTATTACAATTAGTTTCATACAACAAGCTAAATTCGTTATCATCTGATAAAATTGATTCGTATAATATTGAGGTGTGATTCGGTGTATGGCAAGCAGACCATTGATGAATCTGGTACCATAAATAAATTGCAGTTATCACATGCTATGCCTTAAATGCCTTTTTGATTCCATCGAACTGGTTTATTAAAAATTGACACGAATATTTAGACATTTAGGTCGTGGGTTTAGTTCGACATTGCCACCAAAAATCAGTACATACTATCGATAGCTGTTTCAGGTATTTACTGTCAAAGTTGAATGATTTTCACCATTAATGTGCACTCTGAATGCTAATATTCTGTGGTAGATGTTAATGTAAACTGCAAGGATCACTGTCAACCCTTTCACGTTTGGCTCCGTCAGATGTAAACAATGAATCCGGAAGTGGGGTATCAAAATAAAAAATGTAATTTCTATGTTATTATTCAGGATTTAAATATAAATATGTAAGGTATGATGCAGTGTTATTTTAAGGGTAAATGATCATTAAAATTCATGAATGATGAGATATGTAGCCGTACTTTCTATAAAACTTCAAAAATGTGTTGATCGACCTCGATCATAACCTTACATTTCTGTTATGATTTTTAACTCCGCCTACTTTATATTATGGGATGTAAGTTGTAACCGGATGTTTATATCATTAACGGAAATCGAAACAGAAGAGTGAAAAAGAATCAGTTTATATTTCGTTACATGGAATAATTAGTTACAATTACACACCATTATCATCACAAATACCCTGCACGTTGATGCTGTGGTACCCTTTTCTGTTCACATAGCTGGGTTCATCTTCTGTCGGCCCCTGGATTCGTACATGAGTACCATCAACACAACCAATAAAGTTTGGAAAGTGTGCCTTCCTATAAAACCCTTCCTTTATGGTATTTAGTTGATGAATTTCCATTGGCCACTTTATGTGTTGGTCTTTCCTAGCCACCAGAGCATCTGAAACGGATTCAACCACTCGAGAAACCGCTGATTTGTCGAAACCTAGGGTATCGCCAACCACCTGCAGCTGCGCCCCACTGCCATAAAATCTTAGGGCAATCATAATCTGTTGCTCAACACTCAGGGCTGTCCTCTTGGCTGTGGGTCTTTCCAAACTACCTTTCAGTTCATTCGCCAGGTAATCGATAGTTTCTCTACCAAAGCGAAACCGCTGTCTCAGCTGCTCATCACTGTAGTCCATGGTCAGAGGGTCTGTTCCTCTAAAATGTCTATCGTGTCTCACTCTTGGCATATTAAATGCAGCATTGACGGCCATATTTAATCGAATGATTAAAATTTAACACAGCCCTTATAGGTCGATTAGTTATAACAACAGATTAGTGAATGATTAAATCTAACGACAAGTTGAACAACAGCTAACGCAATGATTAAATTTAATCACATGATTAAGAAAAAATTAACGCAGCGTTACAGTTGAAGAGCAGACTCGCAAAAATTCTAATTTTCCGGTCCGTGGAATATTTAAAAATCCAAGGGAGATAATCGTAAATATTTTCCGCTAGATGGCGCTTCACAAACCCAAACAATTATACGTACTTGGAAAACTACGTTTTTCTTCTATTAAACCAATGAAAATGATTGAAATATGATTAAAAATCACATTTATATTTATTAATGGTCATGATTTTCAGTCTGGTATAAAATCGGTCTACGATGAATGTAAAAATAACGTTTTTTTTCTTTACCTCGGAAAATCGTAGGTTTTTTTTGTCGCGTATGTTTACACTTTTTGCATCTGACAGAATAAAGTTCCCGTGGAGGGAAAAATAAAAAAACTGGTTCCTTGGACAGAATAATATCTACACTTCATCGGGTAAAAGGGAATTTACATCACTCTTAACAGTTTAAGAAAAATAGTCAATTTGGCAGCATCATCCAAAACAGGCAAGATTGAACAATTTTCTCCTACCATTTTGCTCGTATAATCAATATTTACACCAAATTTTCTCGAAATTCGATGCATTTATCCCGTTCTATCAATCGTGTAGGTTCATAACTACAACCCGAACAATGAAAGAATTTTTGACATGTCATATTAAGAATTTTTTAAAGCATAATGTATTGATGAAGTAGATGATGAAATTCATTTTTTCATTGTACTTCTACTTCTACTTGATGACTGCCTAGGGCTATCGCATCACACTCATTTTTTAGAAGCAAGAAAAACATTATTTGAACTGATCAAAAAGTCTAATGTTAATTTTCAATCCTTGTCCTCTTTTCAAAAAAATTTCTGGACTTTTAATTGTGAAAATATAGATATTTTGAATAATCTTTTTTTTTTCTTTTTTTTTCTCTTAAGAAACTTAAAAAAAAAACAACCTTAAAATAACATGATGGTTTTGATTGTTTTGGTTTTTTTTATCATTGAATTGTTCATTTTTATTACTGTATATGTCATCGGATCATTTATTGTACTGTCTTTGTCCATTGAGGGCCCCTGATTGGTATATGGACCCCCCTTTTCTGAAATATGCCACCAACGTCAAACTGTCAACGGGTGCATGAAGGCAGACCACCAGGCCCTTGCATAAACTGTAAACGAGAAGAGGTGAATAAGGGCTACTGGCACCTCTCACAGAGGCGAGATCAACCACTGTTTTATACTTTTGTCAAAAATGCATATGCATTCAAAGATGATGACTGTATTTGTAGAATGTGTGAGGCACGATTTAGAAAATCACTCGAAATGTCCCACGATGCAGAAGAAACATGAAGCAAAAGAAAATTTAGAAAATAGGATACAGCCATAGATACAAGCTGTGCATTTGAAACAAATGATTTAAATTTTACAACAGCAAACTTTGACAGGTATGGTAATTTGTCATTTGACCCATGTGAATTTACACTCCATACTGCAGTTAATGCAGAAAATAGTGACTGTAGTAAAAAAACATGTATGCTTTTTGCAACACATGAACATGTGTGAAAAAAATGGTGACCATTCGACATCAGTTAATGTTGACTTATTCCAGTCATGCTTTCAGTTTTAGCTAGATCAGAATAACAATGAAGCATGTACATCTAATCAATTTTTTCTCTATTGATCACTACAAGAAATATAGAAATTTCAAACCCCAACTAGAATGTTGCTTTTGTGACAAAAGTATATACAGTCAAAGAAAGACCATTTAATTTAAGGGAAAGGATCTTCTAGAAAGAATAAAGTTAGTTTTAAATTCTGATACATTTGTGTATGCAAATTTTCTATGTTAATGGCATCAGCATATTCAGTTAGAATTTTAAATTAGAGCCCCATCCAGTTTTCTCCTATTATTCACATGTTTTATTATTTTTAATAAATAAATTTAGTTGAAGTTTTTGTGAATTTTATTTTGTAAAAAGTTATCAAATAAAGGATCTTAGTACAGTATGATCTGCTTTTGTTTAAAAACAAAAGGTTAAAAACATTACACCCCTCGCCCCTTTTTATAAAGAAACATCTATAAAATATAACACGAGTTCTGCTCAAGAGTCATTACGAGGATGTACCGGTACTATGCATGTGATAAAATTTTATATTTTTTTCATTATCATCATTTTCTTTCATTTGTCTTTTATAAGGTCATTTACATTGAAAAAAGTATCACTTGTATCAAGTACATTGACATCAACATGCTCATGGTGGGTTGCTAGGGGGTGCTATACATAATTTGTATGGTGAATCCACCAATAAAACCGGTGGACGTGTTTGAATAGCCTTATATGTTAAAAAACAGTTGAAAATAATTTTTAATATTCCAAGATTTACCATTGCATATGAAAATATGACTGGTTTTTTTTTCTCAAGTTCATTCGATAAATTTAGTAGACCATTACAGTTGATTCTTGTTTTGTTATACCTTCATGGAACAACTTTACATGTATTTCGACCGAAAAGTCAGCTTACCAGGATTACTTTTACAGTAATATAATTGCTCCTTACTTAATACTGTTGTGGTTCCATAAAATCTCAAATTTGGACTCATCTGTTAAATTATTTTGATCAATTTAATAGCTGTAGATATAATAAACAATTATTCTGACTAATTTCAACATTTTTAATACAAAATAATATTTGTTTTATTGAGAAAACGCATTTACTTACACTCGTTCTATAAATAAAATGATAAAAATTACGGAGTATGTGATGATTCTAGTTATCTCCCTTGAATCCAACCAAAATGTGACACGATCCATCTGACAGAAAAAAGTTCTATTGTATGTTTAATTACAGAAAATGTTTCTTTGAAATACTAATATAGAAATCTATGGAACTATATATATGATTTTCCATCACCCTTTCGGCAAATATTTTAATTTTTAATTTTTCGTGTTTTTTGAAACAACTTCCGCCATTTCCGTGTCGTTTTAATTTCTGCATTACTCCTTTATTACAAGAAGTTCAAGCACGGGGCCTCAAATTTATATGAAAGAAACAATGTGCTATGTTTTTCTCGCTTCTTCTGTTATATTTGACGCTCGCAACGATTAAAACGAGTGAATTTTCAACACTTGGTCGATGTATTCTAAAACGTGTCCGATTCCGGTAAAAAATGTACGTGACAAATTAATTGAAATGACGCCATTATCGAGTTTGCTCTCCGACTGGCGTTAGGGTTAACGACAAGTTGAACAACAGACCCCTGGTCTGTCTCAAAAGTGAGAAAAGAATTTCACGTTACTTTTCCCGTAAAAATGTTACGTTTCGCAAAATGTCAGTGTGTCAATAAAATCGCTTAATTAACCGTAACTAACCGTAATTAACTGTACCGTCATCAAGAACCCCTCATCTGGAATCTTGTCTCTTCTCCACCATTGCTTCAAAAACATTCCTTAACGGGTGTGACGTCAATTGAAGTATACGTCAGTGACGTCATTGAACGTCGATTTGAGAAAGTGAAAAACGGCCATATATTTTGTTAAATTAGTGAGAAAAAGAATCAAAAATTTTTTTAGTGGTGCATTAGAGAAACATATTATAAATGTTACTACAACAGCGATAAATGCCTGTACAAAAAATTATTTGACGTTGGTCAAAGGGGGGTAATTGTTTTTATTTACGTTAGTTACATAACAAGGGAGAGTACTCTATATTTTCTCAACGTAAACAAATATTGAAAAAAGAGGCAAACATCGTAAAAGGTGCAAGAGTTTGTTATTGTAGAATCTATCACAAGTTTGTTAACTTTATTATTTTGAACCTCTTTAAAGTTGTAAAATGAAAATATTGTGTTATTTTATTATGTGGCATTTTGGTTCTGTGGGTGTGATACGGTTCGCAAATTAATGCACCAAACTACACAACAAGTAAACAAACATTGACACGGTAGAAAGGAGTGAGAAAAAGAGTCAAACACCGTAAAAGGTGCAAGATAGTAAAATTTGTGACACCCGAGGGTAAGATTTAAAATGTGAAAATTTAACTATCTTGATTTGAGAAATTATCGTAATAAACGGGAAACAATGTTAGAGACTATATTTATGTAATTACATATTTTATCCATTAAATTATGAGTTTTAAAACCATAATAACTTTATTTAAAGGTTTTCCATATTATTTTGGTTCGCCTTGTTTTTATTTCATTGGTATTAAATTCTTGTTCAATCAGAATCGTTTTTCCCAGAGTATTTCGGTAGCCTTCAGGAATTTCCTGTTATGTTAGACAATGAGCTTTGAAACATCTCGAAAGTAAAATTAATGAACTGAAAAGTTCATTCTAGTTCGCGATGTCAGATTTACTCTACTATATAACACGTGTAATTTTACTATTTCAGGGGAGACTATACCTACATATGTAAGGCGACGGATATGTTACCCGAAGGAATTGTCTTCAATTCCAGTTGTTGATTTCGAATTCAGTTTAATACTGAGGAAATTGTGTTCAATTCCAGAATTTGGTATACAACAGGTTATTTTTGTGCTAGTTGTTTTTAGCCCTCCTTTTCCTGGCTTTAAGTTACGATAGGTTTAAATTTCAAGTCACATTACTCCTCGAAAATGACTTGTGTTATAAAGGTTGTTAAATGGATTTAAAGGACGTTTTAGTTTATCAATATCAGTTTTAAAATGTTGTTTTACTTTATCAAAATGACGTTTTTATTTATTTGAAAATGAAGAATTTATAAAAAAAAAAAAAAAAAAAAAAAAAAAAAAAAAAATACACCAATCATCAATATTATATCCCTATCTTGGTATTTTTCTATGAGCCCTGCTATCACAAATTCTAAATTTACTTAATATTTTTCTATGAGCACTGCGATCACAAATTCTAAATTTACTTAATGTTTTTCTATGAGCCCTGCGATCACAAATTCTAAATTTACTTAGTATTTTTCTATGAGCCCTGTGATCACAAATTCTAAATTTACTTAGTATTTTTCTATGAGCCCTGCGATCACAAATTCTAAATTTACTTAGTATTTTTTGCGTTCCAAAATTTGAATGTGAAAGATAGTAATTTATTTTACCAATTTCTATTTCGATACATTTTAATAATAGTAAAATATTCTAAAGAAGTAACAGGTACAATTTGGGTTGCATTTCAGTTTTCTATTCTAAAATAGAAATCTAATGTTTTACACTGGATATGCGATCATGAAGGAAAAGTACAAAATACAAAAACAAGAGTCCAAAATACAGAATGCATTTATTCATGGCTAATACAATCTGACAAGACAAGGTAATGAAGACATAGTAAGTAATTTCTATAAAAAAAGGTGGCATGTCTTGATAATCGTGTGACTATGTTATTATTGGGAAATCTAGACAACGGTGATTGAAAACCAACTCTTTGTTGGTCCCCCCACAGGCGCTTGTGATAAGAAATCACTCCCTTTTTAAATTTCTATTTACATATTTATTTGCAATAACATTTCTTTATTATTTATTGTCTTTTTCCTTTACTAAACATGTTTATATCCATACAATTATATGGTAATAGCATCTTCATGTGTCTTATATTGTTATTATTCAATAATCAGTAGAGTGGACCGACACGTGTAAGATGCTACGGTAACGTTGCTGTTTCTATTTCAGCAGATAAACAATGCAAATTAATGTGTGAAGAAGATAACTTTTATTCAAGATTTCAAGATTTATTTGGAAAACACTCAAACACATATACAAGTGTAACAAGAGGTAATTTTTTTAAATAATATATACATTCAAGATATGTCAGAATGAACATACGATGAAAAATAATCAATCCGACAGTAAATATAATATAAAGTTACAACATAATACAGGCAGTTACATTTAATCAGAGTAAGGCAGCATCTTTTCTAATAAAAATTGATAATCGCCTATAACATTCTGCATTGCAAATAGAAAGAAAACCTTCAAATTTGGCATGATTAGGGTAAGCGCGATAATAATTTGGCAAATACTTATTTCTAAGGGTGATAATGTTTTCAATAGTTTCTTTGCATAAGTGGCAAATACGCTCTTCTCGAGGTATATTATACCAACGACCAGTTTCTATAGGTAAATGCAGATTTGAAGTTCTAAATTTAGCTATCCAAATTCTGGAGTGTTCCGACAATCTAAGTAAATAGTTCTCAATGCAAAAATCCTTTTTGAAAACAGAGTAAAATTGTCCACGAGAAGAGGAATATACATCACTAAGCCATTTTTGAACAAACTGGTCTCGTAAAATTTTGTTTAATATACTCTTGTCATAAACAGGAAACTGGTTTATAAAAATGAATCCCATGCCAGTTGAATTGAATATAGACTCTATATGATTTAACCATTTGAAACTATACTGATGTTTGGTTTTTTAAAGATACATTAATCTATACAAAACACTACTTAATTTATTTTCATTTAGAACCAACTTGCTCCAAACAGCGATTATACGAAGCTTCACACGAATTTCAAGCGGAAATCGACCAAGTTCTCCATATATCATAAAATGTGGAGTAGTATTTCTAACCTTTAAAATCCGTTTACAAAATTTCAACTGAATTTGTTCAATAACTTTTAAATTTGCATATCCCCACACCTCTGAGCCATACAACAAGATAGGTTCAATCATAGAGTCAAGCATTTTCAGTTGCAAGTCAAGAGGTATTGATTCATTACGTACCAGTTTATAAATACAATGCAATGCTTTATTAGCTTGTTCTACAAGTTTTTACCTAGTCTCAAAAAAAGTACCGTTATGTTTAAATATTATCCCAAGATATGAGTATGTATCAACAATATCAAGCGTTTGACCATGTAAAATAAATTTAGGATCTTGTGCAGTTTTCCTTTTTCTAAAGATCATAACTTTTGTTTTTGCAACATTTACTTGTAGTCTCCAAATTTCACAATAAGATTTAAATATATCTAAAGTTTTTTGCATACCTTCTTTTGTTTCGGATAAAATTACCGTATCGTCTGCATATAAAATAACAAAAAATTTATAGAAAATGTGCAGTTCAGTTTCTAATTTTTCTTGGATAATCTTAAGTGGTTCTCCATCTAATTGTCTGAAATTTTTTTCTAAATCATTTAAAAATATTGAAAAAAGAAAAGGGATAAATTTTCCCCTTGTCGTACACCGGTAAGACAGGGAAACAATTCAGATTGACTACCATTATATTGAACACAAGAATTAATATCATTATGCATATTATAAACTATTTTGAAACATTTCCCTTTTATTTCACAATTTTGTAATTTCCTCCATAACCCTGTTCGCCATATAGTACATCTGTATGTCATTTAAGGAAAATTGTTACTACGCTGATTATTAAATCAAAATGTAAACGACGATCATATTACATGACGTTTACTGCGACGTAAGCTATCCGGAATCCGGAATTATACACGTCTGCAATCGATATTACAAATACTCTATGTCCCTAAGGTGTTTTAAAATTTTCGTTTTTAAGCATTTGTTCATTAGATTAGGGAACGACCATTTAACTTGAAAAGGGGGGGGGGGGTATGGTCTTTATCTAAAAAAATATTGTGATTCCCATTGTTGCTGAAAAAAATATTCTGATTTTGGTGGAGGAAAAAAAAATCTGATTCAGAGTTTTTGTCATATAACCTAATGTTAAATTCTGGAAAAAAAATGAATATTCTAACTCTTGTGTTGTCCGAAAAAAAAATTCTGAACAAAACAATAAACCATACCCCCCCCCCCCTGCAAGTTAAATGAACGGTCCCTTTGATAAATGTAATAGAACAACGGCATCCAGACGTCTGATGTTGGAATTATTTAAACGGTTAATAGAGATGATTATTTTGTACGATATTTTCATACGGCAAAGAACACAGAAATTAAAAGTAGACAGGAAAATGCACTATAACTCGGGAAAATGGGGTTTCTTATGGAGTATATATCGTTCAATTCATACGATATTCCAGAGCTTGTGGTTAGTAGTATATCAGCACAGTTCAAACCGCATTTGAGGTGGTGGTGTTACCGGAAGTGACGTAACCGAAAGCAACCCTGACCGGAAGTCATGGAAGAGATCGCGTGCGCAAGCGCAACAGTTTCCCGCGTTTTTCTTCTTACTATAGTAGTAGTGCAAAATGTAGTACAGTAGTACAAGTAGCATGGCTACCGGATGTGACAGAAGGAGTTCCCGTGTGTGATGTTTGTGCATGCGCAACCGGAAGTTGCGCAATATCCGCCTTAGTGGGGCCTTTTCATCTTGTTAACCGATCGGGTCGAAATGAGCGACCTTCATAGAGGACATTCCATAGATGATTCCTACCAAGTTTCGGTGGTAGCCATGTTTGTTAACCGATCGGGACGAAATGAGCAATCTTCATAGAGAACATTACATAGATGCCTCCTACCAAGTTTCGGTTCATTTGGCCAATCAGAAACAAGAATTGCCTGTGGCGGCCATGCTTGGTAATAGATCATAACAAAATATGCACTCTTTAGAGAGGACCTTCCATAGATGCATCCTACCAAGTTTCAGTTCATTTGGCTGAGGGTTTTCAGATGAGAAGATTACAATGTGAAAAGTAAACGAATGACAGACGACGGACACCGAGTGACAGTGATGGCAAACGCTCATATAGCCTTTGGCAAGGTTTGCTAAAAAGAATATTAAAATGTGAAAACCTACTTGTGATGTATGAAATAAACATGTTACACTATATCAGTATTAGTTAATTTCTAAGGATAATAATGGCAAGAGTTATCTTTCTTTTAACAGTTTAGACAAGAGTTATCTTTCTTTGAACAGAGGAGAACATTTTTTAGAAATCAACCAATCAGAAATAGGAATTGCCTGTGGCGGCCATGTTTGTTAACCGATCGGGACAAAATTAGCAATCTTTATAGAGGACCTTCCATAAATGCTTCCTACTCAGTTTCGATTCATTTGGCTAAACGGTTTCAGAGAAGATTTTTAAAAATCGGCCAATCAGAAACAAGAATTGCCTGTGGCGGCCATGTTTCTTAATAGATGGGTACAAAATGTGCACTCTTTAGAGAAAACCGCCCATATATGCTTCTTACTAAGTTTCGGTTCATTTGACCAAACGGTTTCAGAGGAGAATAATTTAAAAAATCTGCCAATCAGAAACAAGAGTCGCCTGTGGCGGTCATGTTTGTTAACGGATCGGGATGAAATGAACAATCTTTACAGAGGACCTTCCCTAGATTTTTCGTACCAACTTTCGGTTCATTTGGCCAAGTGGTTTCAGAGGAGAAAATTTTAAAAAAATCGGCCGATCAGAAACAAGAATGCCCTGTGGCGGCCATGTTTGTTAATGGGCCGGGACGAAATGAGCAATCTTCATAGAGGACATTCCATAGATGATTCCTACCAAGTTTCGATGGTAGCCATGTTTGCTAACCGATCGGGAAAAAATGACAATTATTTATTGAGGACCTTCCATAGATGCTTCCTACCAAGTTTCGGTTCATTTGGCCAAGCGGTTTCAGAGGAGATTTAAAAAAAATCGGCCAATCAGAAAAAAGAATTGCCTATGGCGGCCATGTTTGTTAATGGATAGGGACGAAATGAGCAATCTTCATAGAGGACATTCCATAGATGCTTCCTACCAAGTTTCGGTGGTAGCCATGTTTGTTAACCGATCGGGACGAAATGAGCAATCTTCATAGAGAACATCCCATAGATGCTTCCTACCAAGTGTCGGTGGTAGCCATGTTTGTTAACCGATCGGGACGAAATGAGCAATCTTCATAGAGGATATTCCATTGATGCTTCCTACCAACTTTCGGTTCATTTGACCAAGTGGTTTCAGAGGAGAAAATTAAAAAAAATCGGCCGATCAGAAACAAGAATGCCGTGTGGTGACCATATTTGTTAATGTATAGGGACGAAATGAGCAATCTTCATAGAGGACATTCCATAGATGCTTCCTACCAAGTTTCGATGGTAGCCATGTTTGCTAACCGATCGGGAAAAAATGACCATTATTTATAGAGGACCTTCCATAGATGCTTCCTACCAAGTTTCGGTTCATTTGGCCAAGCGGTTTCAGATGATATTTTAAAAAAATCGGCCAATCAGAAACAAGAATTGCCTATGGCGGCCATATTTGTTAATGGATAGGGACGAAATGAGCAATCTTCATAGAGGACATTCCATCGATGCTTCCTACCAAGTTTCGGTTCATTTGGCCAAGCGGTTTCAGAGGAGAACATTTTTTTAAAATCGGCAAATCAGAAACAAGAATTGCCTGTGGCGGCCATGTTTGGTAATGGATCATAACAAAATATGCAATCTTTATAGAGAACCTTCCATAGATGCTTCCTACCAAGTTTCAGTTCCTTTGGCTGAGGGGTTTCAGAGGAGATTAATATGTGAAAAGTTAACGGACGACAGACGACGGACGCCAAGTGATGGAAGAAGCTCACATTGCCTCTGGCAAGGTGAGCTAAAAAGCAGGTCATTTCACGTGACGAACTTTATTGGCCTCTTTTTATCAAAGCAAAGATAACATTTGATACTTTAATGGTATCAATAACCATGCTACATCATTAAATAATGATATTTACATGAAGACAGTTTACATTAAATATTCAACATGATAAACTGTTGTTGTATTCCGAGGTTGCTGATTGTGCTGCCTTTAGCAAATACATACTTGGTCGGAGCAAAGTCATAGCACTGATTTGTTTGATTTATTTTGCTTGCCAATAAAGCATTGAGTGTATCATTGTGTATGTCTTTCCTGAACCCCAGTGTGTATCTTCCTGACTCTCTCTCACTGTCAGCATTGCTGTTTGGCAATACTAATAGTGTTTTCATATAGTCCTGTAATATTTGAAAAACTTTGTAACTTTATAAATGTGAAAATCACTCCTCCTAGTTATTTCCCAATAGTCCACACATGTTAAGGTAGGATACGCTTGCTCATCTGTTTATATTTCTGTGGTTTTTTGGGTTTTTTTTTTGTCCTCGCAATGTGATTTGTGTTCCCATTGTTGCCAGTGTCTCTGGATTTTCCTTTTTCGATCGCCCTTTCTTTCGGTTTTCTCTAACGTTTATTATGTATATATGCCCTCTATAACTACGCGGTTAATTTATTAGAATATAATAACATCAAGCTCATTCGTTCACTTGATATATTAAAATTCCAAAATCTAGTTTTTTTTTGTTTTTTTTTAATGGAATTCTATTGAGGAAAATCAACGTTTGGAACAATTTGCTAAAAAGTATTATTATATAGATAGGTGTGAACTATGGGGATTTATCGATTTTATGCACCATCTTTCCTTGTACTTTGACATATTTTCTTTGAAACCACAGCGAAGATACTGGAAGTTAAATTCGGATATTAGAGGGTCAATACGGATATTTTAGGGCCAATACAGATATTTGAGGGCAAATATCCGGCAAATACGGATATTTGCCCCGAAGGCAAATAACCAACACTGACTTCTAGCTATTATTGGACAGGGCAAAACGAACATATTGCAACAAAATATGTGATAAATTCCGGTATCTCACATGTGAAATATCAGTTTTTTTTTCCGCCGGAACTACTTTTACACGACTATAAGTGTGGTGGGTACGTCCCTTTTTGTCTTACGGTGAATACACATACGATTGTAAACTGAAAAAAATCCGCGAAATGTTATTGACGACTTATGCACATAACCAACATGACGTCATTGACGTCATATGAAGACTTCCAACTTGAAACATAAAGATTATATGTTATTTGGCTTCGTGTACGTTTCAATTTTGATCAAATTTAACTAAAATAAGTTTTCAAGGTAAGTATTTTAATCATTTGTGTGCATTGTTGTAAATATGACATGTAGGATTTCACATTTTCAAGATGGCAGATCCTTACAGCTGAACCACTTAGTATCATTGCTCGTAGATTTATTCGCGTGGAATGAAATATACAAATAAAAAAAATAATATACAAGACATTTTGAAAGTCTATATAATAAACAGTATAACTAAATCATACATTTTGAATATCAAAATAAGACCATTCGTGACCGAATACGCATTAATCATTAAACTCGTGGGCGGAAATTCCGCCCACTCGTTTAATCCTAAATGCGTACTTCGGTCACTCGTGGTCTTATTTTGATATTCAAAATCTACGATTAGTTATACTATATATATTCAGGCTTTTATGAAAAGTGATATGGACATAAATTAACACTAATGTTCAGCTCGGTTTAAACTATATTATGCATGCCTATTATCATTCCAGGGGCCGTCTTCGTCGTGATCGTTTACATGGCAGTTGGGTTTAAGGCTACCTGTGCAATCAGTGCATATCACCACTTAAGTTATGAGTTCGAATCCCGCTGATGGCGAGGTGTGCTCAATATAACATTATGTGATAAAGTTTGTTAGTGACTTGCGACAGATCGGTGGTTTTCTCCGGATACTCCAGTTTCCTTCACCAATAAAATTGACGGTCACGATATAACTGAAATATTGTTAAAAGTGGCATCAAACAACATAACCATAATCTATTATCATTTTGTTTTTAATATTTAACTAACTATTGCCAATCGGAAAAATCAAAGCCATTCACGTATCTCAGTATGTATATTTGGAAATAAACCGTCATTATATTGAAATTTAGTTCTGTTATTACAACACCTTTACATTTAGGCTATCAACAAAACGCACACCCTCGACATCTAACGAAATGTTTACATGTTCCAGCTCAGTAATGTTCCTGAATTGATGTGCTCCCCCTTTCAGTTGATAATATTTGTTTGATAGCATACCCATTGGATGCTGACGTAGTGAAGATGAATGTTCATCGTCGACTTCAAAGTATAACTGCAACGTCTTGTTTGGAAGAACATCGTGGTTAATTTCCAATTTTAGAGATTTATCATGCTTATGTTCTCCTACGAACCTTTTTCCATCTACAACACATGTAATCGTTGAATTCTGTATATAATGTTGATACTTTGGCCCTGGTTTGATAATGGCTGACACGATCCTAATAGCTGCTGATGCTTTAATATACATGATCTCATCATCTTTGCCATGTCTGTAATTAGCTAATACAACACCACCCTGGTATGGCAAGTCTACACATGGAGAAAACATTGCATCCACAGAAAGATTAATGATGTTGCCACCTTTCCGTGAACACATTCTGAATTTGGTGGTAATTTTAGAATCCGAATTAATTTTCATAGTAATCGCCTTGAAAACGGAGAGTTGTTCTTCGTCTGTAAGAACATCACTCGGTACAACGACTGTTGTATACTCCTCAAGGGCAAGTAGGGGTATTCCAATCATATATAGAATGTTACATTGTACCATTACGGCGTCTGCTTTCTCCGTTGATAGACTTTTTTGATTGTGACAATTTACTCTCAGCCCATTTTAAAACAGACCGAAAAATATTCACTTCAGAGATACACAGTGAGTCAAGCTGTAGTGTATCCAGTAAATTGGCTGGCGAAAGAGATAGAAAATCATCAGATTTAAAGATTTCCATTGCGTTTTGTGCTATAAATTCTAATGCACTCTTGTTCAGCTTAGCCATTGAAAAAAACTTTGCCTGACTATAAATAGTACATGCATTTTTCACATTGAGATGTTCTGATAGAGAAACTTCACATTTGGATAACAACGCTGGTAATTGATATTTCTGTGCAGCATACAATAAAGGTATCACAAGCTTCCCATTTAGGTCCAACTCGTCTGTATATAAATACCTAAAATATAAACCTTACAAAAAGAAATATTTCATGATTTGCTATTCTAAGATTATACAATAATATCTTTGGTCAAAGCGGCCGTCATGCAAGTGACTCATTGTCATGAATATTATAATGATATGGCAAATACGGGATATGACATTTCTCTACCAATCAGATTGCTCATAGCAAGCAAGAATGTACAATTTTAAATTGTTCCCTTTCATTGTCTCCTAAGCGCCATTTTCATTGGACGGTGATGTTCATGACATAGTGACACTCACATGTGATCCATGAGGTTTTCTCAGATTTCACACATATCAGTAAGGTGGTCAAATGAGAGATATGATTTAAATCAGATTGGCCTACTAGAAATCAAAATATCTACTAGGTAAGAATTAATTGGTGACTTCAACTCTACGGTCGGAAATTAGCCTGATTTTGCCAAATATGAAGCAAACGGTACCAACTTATTTCAAGACATTTTACCTCCTAATTATGATGAAGATTGCCATATACAAAGATATAACCAAGATAACATTTTGAATTTCCATGGAAAATCTATACTCAATTTGTGCATATCCTCAAGACTACGGATACTAAATGGTCGTTATCTAGGCGACTCTTTAGGATATCATACATGCTTTACTCCAAATGGTTGCAGCACTGTTAATTATGGTATTGTAAGTAAGTGCCTTCTGTCCTCAGTGAAATATTTCTGCACTTTAGATCCGTCATATCTCTCTGACTATGGTCAAATATATTTTACATTGAAATGCGATATAAATCTTTCTTTCAATCTGACTAGAAAAGATACAGCCTTGAAAAAGTATATAACCTATAAATGGACGAAAAAGTCAAAAGAAAAGCTGACAAACTTTTTATCCTCTGATACTTTAATTAAGCAGGTTGTCCATTTTGAACAAGAAGATTTTGAAAATAATATTACAGGAATAAATTCAGCTACAAGAAAAATTACTTTGATTTTTGATAATATTTCGAAAAATGTATGTAAAATTAAAAGACCTGTAGTCTATAAGAAGAAAAGGAAGAAACCATGGTCAGACAGAGATGTAAAAAATATAAAATCTAGAATAAACCTTTTAGGTAAAGAACTAAAGAAGCAACCTTTCAACAAAACACTGAGAGACAATCATTTTTCTGCAATTAAGCAACTAAAAAGAGTCGCAAAAAGAAAGAAGCATCAGTTCAAACAAAACTGTATGAATAAATTTTTGGAAACTAAAGGTGATAACCCACAAGAGATGTGGAAGTTACTGAGAGAAGCTAGTGAATATAGAAGTAACAATAAAATTGATACTAAATTTGATCCCAATGATTTAATGAGACATTTCCAAACTAAAGGAGATTGGAAAGAAAATACTGATCCGCAACATGAGGCGGAAATGTGTGATTTCTTATCTAAAGAAGAGAAATATTCTATAAATGATACTACTGATAAACCATTCACAATTTCAGAAGTTAAAAAAGCAATATTTTTTTTTAAAAATAGGAAAGTCAAGTGGACCAGATCTTATTTTGAATGACATTTTCAAAGGCAGCTGTCCACTCATTGTCAAATCAATAACTAAACTCTTTAATATCATATTTTCATCAGGGGTATACCCTACATCCTGGTTATTATATTACATAGTACCAATACATAAAAGTGGAGATTTATTTGATCCAAACAACTACAGAGGCATTTCCCTTTTAAACGGAATAGCTAAAATATTTAGTGCAATATTAAATAATAGAATCATGTTACACATGAAGGATACATTTAGTAATGTTCAATTTAGTTTTTGTCCTAATATGAGAACTGCTGATAGTTTATTCATATTCAAAACTTTAATCAATAAATATTTTAACCTTTAAAGAAACCCATTTATGCATGCTTCATCGATTTACGTAAAGCCTTCGATTCAGTCTGGCGTAATGGCTTGTTTTTTAAACTCCAATCTTCGGGCATTGGGAGCAAGACTATCAAAATTATTCGTGGCATGTATACCGATACTAAATCCTCTTTGAAGAGGACTAAAGGTATAACTGATTATTTTACTATCAACAGATTAATGATATGACAGAACTTTATATAAATTCAAAATGTGATCCACTATCTTTAGAAAATGCATGCATTGGCAGTCTAATGTCCAAAGAAGGTCTTCAAGAAAGTCTGAACAAATTTTCATTATACTGTAAGGAATGGCAACTAACAGTAAATGGGGTTCACCCGCCCACATTCCCGACAGGTGGTGCATGTGTACTATCAGTTATTCGATTACAAGATGGCGGACGGCGATCAGCTGTGGTTAGTGCCGAAGCTCGAAAATGATCTACTACGCCGAAATGCATCGACAAACGGTCGAAAAACTGACTTGATTGAAAGGTACATTACACCGAAAACCCAAGCATACGATTTATGTTCGTTACTTTTCAATATTATTGTATTTGTTGAATGTCCAAGTTGCCCCGACTGAAAATAAAACATCATCAAAATTATGACGGATCAGTTTGAATGTGCTTTTGTGACAGGATTCAGAGACAAGACCAGGAGAATTTGTCATATTTAATGCTATCCATTATAATTGAAAAAGAAGATTTTGAAATTAACCGCCTTTATAAAACCATATGGGATTTATATCCAGGCATAGGTTAGGGAAACAAATCATTTTTATTAAAAAGACTGACCCAACATTTTCCACACCTTTTCTTTTTATTAAATATTCAAAAACAACACACTGAAAGCATCATATACATGTTATCATTCAGAATGTGAAAACACGGGGCATATTTTCAATAGAAAAAAAATATGGGGCTTTCAATAGGGGTACCCTCATACGTTTTTTAAGAAACATTTTACATTTAACCTTTAAAAAAAACATTCATTTTTTCACAATTTTCAATATTTTTTTATCTTTGAAATATAAATACACAATCATGTGTAATTACCTCAATAAACATACTAATTTAAATGATGCTCATTACATTCGGTATACATCTTTATAAAAAATGTACAAAAAATGTATTCCTTATTTGTTTGGTATATCTTCAAAACTGTGCAGCAATAAAAAAAAAAGTCACTATGGTTTCAAAGCATACCCTTGTCCAAATATCCTTATAACCTTGGCTAAATGGACAATATATGCTTCCATACTAAAGTAAAAAAGTTGTTTTTTCTTAAATTTAATGCCAAAAAGGAGAGGGCAAAACTATTTTGCCCCCCCCCCCCTCAATTTTTTAAAAGTAGGGAGGGCAATTGCCCCCTGCTCTTTCACCCATGAAGTGGTATTAGTGAAGATCGAACTGCAGACTCATACGGAGCATCTGAGTTCATGTCAGTCCGGTTTTTTAGTTGTTTGTGCGTCTGTCTTCAGTTTTCTGGGTATTCGTAATTTTTTGTCAGCCATTAAATATTTACCTTTTTGTCATGTTATACCTGTATATTTATATCATATATTGTTATTAAAGTAATATATTGACTCTTTAAGACTATTTAAGCGGAGGGGCTAATCGCTACTAAGAGTAGCTAGAGAAAAAAAAAGATTTCATGAATCACGAAAACATTAACAACTGTTTAATGAATATTATTACCTGATGTAATCAGTGTCAATAAATACACAATTTAAACATTTAACTATCCTATGGTGAAGATTAAAATACATGTACATCTGTAGTTAATAATATGTCTTAAATACAGTCCTTTGTACAAGATGCTTTTGAAGTACTTGCTTGAGTGGTTTATTTATCTGTATGTGTACTTTGTGTAACATTACAATCATTATGGCTTCTATAGTACAAGGTAGTACATTTCAATAAAGTTGAAAAGATGTCAGTTCAAATCTGACTGGAAGCTAATCTATGAGCTTTTTAATGTGTGTTTGATCATATTGACTGTATTAACTAACTTCAACTAAGCAACTTGGGTACAAGTCCCTAGCTTAATGAAAGTCTTGAAGGACTGCTCCTTTTCAGTGTGATTTTTATACGACCACAAAAATTTTGTTGTGGTGGTATTATGCTATGGGTCTGTAGACAAAATGGTTTCCTATCTCATCGGTGGTGTAATGGTTAGCATGCTCGCCTTGAGTGTGTTAGATCCATGGGATAGAACCCCAGTCTGGTCAAACCAAAGACTATAAAATTGGTATTTGTTGCTTCTCTGCTATTAAAGCATGCAGCATTAAGGAGTAAGAACAAAGACTGGCGGGCTAGGAATCGGAATATTCATTAACGTGTCAGAGTGGAGTGACATGTCTTCCCACTCACTTGTTTTCTTTATTAGACACCAACAATATTATTAGTGAAGGGGGCTTGTGATTTTGTATGTCTTGTCAGTAGAGAATCCATTTTTGTTTCACATATCAGGTAGATCAAAAATATTTTGCATACATACATGAGGTAAAAGATACATGCATACGAGACCTAAAAAAAATAATTGTGTGCTTAGGGTTACCGCTAACCCTGTGAAAAAGGTTCGATAAGGGTGACCAGGATTTTTTTTGGCATTGGATGTATTGGGCATGCAGATGTTCCAAGACTGTGCTTGTTGAGAAAAACTAATAAAATAGCTAGGATAGGCACTAAATTTTAGGTAGGGTCGAGTTAGCCTAAACAAGCAATATTTTTAGGGCTGAGGTGTATTCAGGTCTACTTTAAAATTTGGACATAGTGGAAAATAAACGACTTTTATTCTAAAAAAAAAAGAAAAAACTCAGTAGTAAAAAGGTTAGTGCTTTATGTCTTATTAAATATATTGAACACTATGCTTAGAGGAGTCATTCCTTAAGAAACTGTAATATAAACTTTTTATTCAATCAACACTGGAAGGCATCTAATATAATAATTCCGACACACTGAAATCGATGTCCTTGAAATGTCATTATGTGCCGAGCAAACCACGTCGTATTTCCCTGGTGTACACGGACCTCTCGTCGCATGGTCAGTTTTCTGGATAGCTACCCTCCACTTGTTAACACGGCATTTGTGGCATTTTACACGAATATATATAAATCAATATCGTAGTTTACATTAGTTACGTTATTGATGCTAGCCGAGGGGTTCCGAAAGTAATAACTGATAGAACACATACGCCACCTATTAGCGAAATCGGAGGTGAACCTCATTGCAATAAAACTAAGACTATGATTTTTGGTAAAAATTTAAAGAACATAAAGAATACTAAATTTAGCTATAGAAACACCTATTTAGAAAACGTCAGTGAATTTAAATTTCTTGGAAATGTTATAACACAGAATGGAAATTTGTTTCTTGTGCTGAAGCTCTGTCTCAAAAGGTCATGTATTCTATAAAAAGCTATACGAGCAGTCTAAATGAATTGCCTGTAAATGTTTCTACACATCTCTTTGATTCTCTTGTACGTCCTATTCTAACATATAACTGTGAAATATGGAATATGGATGTTTATAAACCATACTTCAACGCTACTGAAAGGGCTAAGAAGAACAACTTTAATGTTGATCAAATGCAATTTATAGAAAAAAACTCCTTACGACAAGATACATAATAAGTTCTGTAAATTTATTCTTGGAATCAAAAAATTTTCAAGCAATTTTCAGCCAGATATGAGTTGGGAAGATACCCAATAGATAATGTCATAAAGACTCAATCTCTACTTTATGAAGATCGATTACTTGCAGTTGATACACCTGAAACTGGACCTTGGAAATCAAGATATGAATAAAAAAAATTGTAAAAAATATTACAAAAATATACTAAATGAAGACTGAAGAAATATTTGAAAATAAATTAAAATCGATAGATAATAACAGTAAACTCTTTCTATTCAAAGCATTTAAATATAAAAATAAGTCGGAATTTTACTTGAAATATCCAGATTTTGAAATAAGAAGATTAATTTGTAAATTTAGACTAAGTGACCACTCTCTGACAATTGAAACGGGACGATATAAGAAAATACCTCGGCATTTACGAACGTGCAATAAATGTGAAACGCTTGATCACGAAAACCATTTCTTTTTAAATTGTAAGCTAAATGAACATTTAAGAAAAGTTTTTCTCAGTGACTTTGACAATATCAATAATACAAATCTACTTGAAAATATTTTAAATCCGACTAACATCAAGCAGGTGAAATCTTTAGGCTCCTTCATTAAACAGTCATTGGAACTGAGGACAGGGGGCACATGATTCCATTTGTTCTATTGTGTTTTGAATTTGTTTATATGTTGTACATTGTATGTTTATGTATTGTTGACTATTCAATGTAGCCATTGAACCTGATTAGCGTGGAAATTGTGCTTAATAAAGTTTATTATTATGATTTACCTCATTAGTTTCTGGAATATGTCTGATTCTATATCAGTAATGTTGATGTCTCCCTCATTCTGTGGAAATGTCCCATAAAACATTGCTTTAAACACAGGACTTCTAATAGCCAAGATCAACTTGTGTGCAGGTATGCGTTCTACACGTTCTTCAGGGAATGAGAAGTACACATCTGCGTGCTCATCAGTAAGACATAAAGTAGACATGCATGTTAATATCGTGTCATTGCATTCCTCTTTCGTTCTATTTGCCACGAATGTCATACTCTGAAACATGTAACATAATTGAGGTTAAACATATATTATTTGCTATAGATATAACAAATTGGAATTGAACACTCGTTTTTACAACTAGTAATGAAGTCTTCTCCCGAATACAATAAATTACAATATGTATTAGCATGCGCAATGAAATGATACAATATGCATAGAGATAATTTGCATACAAAATCATAGGAAGAAGAGTTTGAAAATACCAAAGGGGTGATCAGAATGCGTATTTCAAGGAAGAACAGAAAACACAATGGCCAAAAGGACAAACAACGATCTACAAAACTTACACATAAAACTAAAGATCGAATAATACGAACACAACTAAAAACCGGGGATGAACTCAAGTGCTCTGGAAGGGTAGGCAGTTCCTGCTCCCCTAGTTATACCTGTTACAAACCCGGTGATAAGTCATGAATGAGAAAAGGACCGGGAAGTGTTTACGACAAGTGGAACATATATGTGATCATTTGTGACATAGATATTCCATAACGGTCAATCAAGTCAGAGGTAGAGACACTATTTGAATAGAAATACTTTTGGAGATGTGTGATGGTTCTTTGAATCGTTTTAGACAATTGTAAATATGTTGGAGTCTTTAATATACTTAATAACATACTTAAAAATAACTATATTTTCTTGAAATGTTAGGAAGTCACCTCCTTTTGTCAGTAAATTTGCATATACATTAATGTTAGAATGTAGCCAATTTTAAAACAATATTTCCTTCTAATCTGTATATTTATGACAATCAAAAAAGAAATGTCGAGAATTTAACATAAACATGCTATGTAATCAGCAAATATGTTGAGCAAGGAATTTATTATTAAATGAGTGTTTTAATTAACATTGTGAAAAATAAATGTCCAGGAAGAATAAAGTTTTGAAAATATCAAAGGGGTCATAAATTGACGAATGACAGGTTAGTTCACTTGAACAATAATCTGCGGATATACATGTCACCCCACTCTGACACATTATTTTGAGCCAACCAATAACGTGTTCAGATTGTGCGACTGTTGAGTAACGCCCATTCAGAACACAGGAACCAGAAGATAACGTGTTCAGATTGGGAGACTGTCGAGTAACACCCATTCAGAACACAGGAACCAGAAAATAATGTGCTCAGATTGAGAGACTGTCAAGTACGAGTACAAACAATGTCTTTGCTTTCTCTCCTTAATACCGTTTGCATAGCAGAGAAGCAGAAAATGCAGATTTTATAGTCTTTGGTTTGACCGGATCGGACAACGAACCACAGATGCGGCTATTCATTTCAGAATAGACATGCCATACATATGTAGTTTATTGTCTTTTGGAAGGGGGTGCTGATAAATAAAAGTAAATATGACGCTGTGTAGGTATTCGAGATGATATCGCGTTGCTAATATAGGTAATACAATTTGTTTGTACTCGTACTTGACAGTCTCTCAATCTGAACACATTATTTTCTGGTTCCTGTGTTCTGAATGGGTGTTACTCACCAGTCGCCCAATCTGAACACATTATTTTCTGGTTCTTGTGTTCTGAATGGGTGTTACTCAACAGTCGCCCAATCTGAACACATTATTTTCTGGTTCCTGTGTTCTGAAAGGGTGTTACTCAACAGTAGCCCAGTCTGAACACATTATGTTCTGGTTCTTGTGTTCTGAATGAGTGTAGAAGTGTATTCGCGACATATAAGGAAAAAAAGGGGAGCTAAAAACAATTATATATGATTAGGAGTGGCTTCCTTCCTTGTGATTATTTAATGGGTTGTATAATTCGTATTATAAATTATAATAAAATATTGACCAAGAGCGAGTCGTGTGATTATTGAGTGTCACCATTACAATACACTAAAATAATGATATTTAAGGAATTCATGTTTGCGATACATACCACGACAATTCTTGATAAGCTGTAAATATTAGGAAAGTACTTTCGGTTTCAACAGGACGGTTGAGTCAGGCGGTGGAAATGATGATCTCCCTTGGCTATATACTCAGCCATTACAAAATATAGGGGGTGCTAATGTGTGTATCATGTTGGATAAATGAGTTTGCCAGACATTTATTTATGGATATATTGTGACAAAATATGAATGTAATAATTTGAAATATATATTTCCCAATGAGGTTTGTATTATTTTACATTCAGCATACGTCTTCTTGTAAAATTTTGGATGTGAAGTAAAATACAATCAAATTTTGGGCCAAATGTTACCAGCGAGCTGCTGGTAAGATCAGGATCAGAACCAGGAAGATTTTTAGTTTGACAAATTTTTCTGAATATTTTTTTGTTCTTTTGTAGGGTATTTTTACCTTAATAATTATATATAAAAACAGAAAATATAGGTTATATATTTTTGTAAAATAAATTAATTAAAAAAACACGTGTTTTCTTAGAATATGGTAAATCCGAGGATTTATGATATGCAGATGTTTGTTTACAAACAATAATTATATATATAAGTGTATTTTGTAAACAACTAATGGTACGTAGATACATTGTATCTAACATAGTTAACACTTAATCCAAATTTTATTTTGCATACATATATATTTTGATTATTTTACTTTATGAATATAAATTGTTATTAAAAACAGAGGATCTATTTAGATCATAGATGGGCTTCACACTTCTACAGGAGTACAGACAGTATTGTAAAATATTTATTTCATTTTTTTTTTAAATATAAGCTTATAGACAAACTGTGTTAATCACTATTGGTTCAATTTTAAAAAAAAGTTTTTCAGTAGTAATTTTATAATACTATACAGTACTATGATTATCTCCCTTTATTTAAATTCCTTAAAAAGCATTTTCCCCAATAATTATTGTTAATTCAACCTTTTGCATTTAATTGTTATATTTGGAAATTGTTATCAATATTAAGCAATAATTTTTTTTGGTGTTCATATTTATATTAATATTATAGTTGCAATTATTTAAATTAAATATACCTACCTTGAAGAACTTTCAATTTAATTATATAATCAACGCCCACTTTATTATAAATATATTGCCGAATTTCCCTCGATATTTTCCGTATATTCCAATTATACTTCGGTATTTTCATACTTATATCGGTCGATTCTAAATTTGCATAGACACTTCAAATACGTCAAAAAATTATCCAATGAAAAGTTTCTCGATATACGAGAACTAGACGAGAATTTCCTTACTTATTATAAAATCCCGAGATACATGGAATGGTAAAATCGGCCATTTTCTAGCATCATTATTTGCTGATTCCATCCCCTTTCCCTATGACATCCCCTGGTTGAGTGCTCACCCTTAACTGAGTATTGTGATCGGTTTTTCAAAAATCTATCTTTCCAGCGTTGACACATTTAAAGGTAAATAATTTATGGTACACTTTATTATGATCACATATAATTATGTGTTTATATGCAGTGTAATATCTAAAATTACTGTCATTCCTTGTTTAAAAATATAGTTTAATTGAAATCATATATATTGTGACAGGACGGGTTGTACGGAATATTATTTTTTACTAAGTTTTTCAATATTTTCAAAATACCTACCTCTATGTAATTACATATTTTATCCATTCAGTTAGGGGTTTTAAATCCATAATAACTTTATTTAAAGGTTTTCCATATTATTTTGGTTCACCGAAGTCTACCCTGCCTTGTTATTTCATTGGTATTAAATTCTTAATAATAAAAACAAAAACAAAATCAAAATAAATCAAAAAATCAAAAGAAAAAAAAAACAAAAACAAAAGAACAAAAACCACGGTGTTAGTTACATAATAAGGATATATATACAATTTCCCTTAAAGGGTTATCCCTAAATTATTCAAGGTTTAAAGGTCACCACCAGTACTTTGTTAACCGTTACGGAATATCTGTGTCACAAATGACAAAAGATATGGTCTTTTGTCGTAATCATAATCCGGTCCTTTCCTCATTCATGACTTATCATCGGGTTTGTGAGGAGAGTAACACGATATGTGCCACTAGTGCAACAGGAATCTGCGTTCACTACTGTTACGAGTCTGATTGGACTCGGGGCAACTATGTAAAAACACAACAAACGACATGTGCACGTTTCAACATTTGTTTATATTATCTCAGCATCAACAATATGTACACAAAGACGGATTACATAAGAACAAAATACGGACAATATAAGGACGATAACTCTAAAATACTGACCATGTCAACCTACTACATAACATCCGGCCCCTCTAAAAAAAACCAAATCCCATTTGTTTCAGATGGTCAGTGTTTTGAGTTAGCGTAACATATAAGTATACGTTCCGTAGTCATACCGGTATTCAATATCCTCCATATACTCAATTTCTCATGGTCAACAACAGCAAGATACACGATTTAAAATTGAAGTAGTGCTAGCGGAGACCTTTGAACTCCTAATTTGAAAACGGTTTTGTTTCTAGCATTTCATACCTCTATATGTAATTACGTGTGTTAGTAAAATAATGACAGTGGAATCTATTACCACGCAGGTCATCAAAACCATATTTCCACACACTGTTTAACATGTCAGCATTGATCAAACTTGTAAATTCTCGGCATACATATACGAACTTCCAGTCCAAACAAAAATTCTGCATAAAAACACGGCAGGTTAAATTGGGAAAAATAAACACATTACGAGTATGTTCTTGAAAAAAAGTCGGAGGGTGAAAAAAAAGCTTTCAAAATCTTCTCAAATCTTCATTGAGGTTGTGAGTTCGAATCCCGTTCATGGCGAGGTGTATTCGATACAAGATTATGTGATAAAGTTTGTCAATGACTTGCATCAGGTCGGTGGTTTTCTTCGGGTACTTCGGTTTCCTCCACCAATACAACTGACCGCCACGATATAACGGAAATATTGTTGAAAGTGGCGTTAAACACCATAAAGCCAAAACCAAACCATCAAATGGCAAGCTGAAATCTCAAACGAAAAACATTATGTTCGTCTTGAGACGGTCCCTTCTTTTACATTAACCTGTAATCGTAATCGTATGTGTAGGTGTATGCGTAATTCAATTTCCATAAATCACTATTACCGTCACGTCATGCAGTTTTCCCAAAATCTATCTTTACAGTGTTGACACATATAATGGTTAATAACATATGGTACACTTTATTATGATCACATATAATTATGTGTTTATAGACAATGTGTAATATCTAAAATTACTGCCATTCCTTATTTAAAAATATAGTTTAATTGAAATCATATATATTGTGACAGGATTGGTTGTACGGAACATTACTTTTACTAAGTTTTTAAATATTTCAGCTATTTCGTGAGGAATAATAGCTACCTTTATGTAATTACATATTTTATCCATTAAATTATGAGTTTTAAAACCATAATAACTTTATTTAAAGGTTTTCCATATTATTTTGGTTCAGCGATGTCTACCCTGTCTTGTTATTTCATTGGTATTAAATTCTTGATCAATCAGAATCGTTTTTCCCACAGTATTTCGGTAGCCTTCAGGAATTTCCTGTTATGTTAGACAATGAGCTTTGAAACATCTCGAAAGTAAAATTAATGAACTGTGAAAAGTTTACTCTAGTTCACGAGGTCAGATTTACTCTACTATATAAGACGTGTAATTGTACTATTTCCGGGGGAGACTTCAAGTTAAATGGTCGGTCCCTTAGTATTTTTCTATGAGCCCTGCAATCACAAATTCTAAATTTACCTAGTATTTTTTGCATTCCAAAATTTGATTGTGAAAGATAGTAATTTATTTTACCAAGATCTGCCTTGATAAATTTTAATAATAGTAAAATATTCTGAAAAAGGAACAGGTACAATTTGGGCTGCATTTCAGTTTTCTATTAAAAAAGGAAAAGTACAAAATACAAAAACAAGAATCCAAAATACAGAATGCATTTATTCATGGCTAATAAAATCTGACAAGACAAGGTAATGAAGACATAATAAGTAATTTCTATAAAAAAGGTGGCATGTCTTGATAATCTTGTGACTATGTTATTATTGGAAAATCTAGACAACAGTGATTGAAAACCAACTCTTTGTTGGTTCCCCGACAGGCGCTTGTGATAAGAAATCACTCCCTTTTTAACTTTCTGTTTACATATTTATTTGCAATAACATTTCTTTATTATTTATTGTCTTTTTCCTTTACTAAACATGTTTATATCCATACAATTGTATGGTAATAGCTTATATTGTTATTATTATCCAATAAGCAGTATAGAGGACAGACACGTGTAAGATGCTACGGTAACGTTGTTGTTTCTATTTCAGCAGATAAACAATGCAAATTAATGTGTGAAGAAGAGAACTTTTATAGTACATCTGTATGTTATTTAAGGAAAATTGTTACTACGCTGATTATTAAATCAAAATGTAAACGACGATTATTTTACATGACGTTTACTGTGACGTAAGCTATCCGGAATTTGACACGTCTGCAGTCGATATTACAAATACTCTATGTCCTTAAAGTGTTTTAAAATTATCGTTTTTTAGCATTTGTTTATTAAATTAGATAAATGCAATAAAACAACAGCATCCCGAAGTCTGATGTTGGAATTTTTTAAACGGTTAATAGAGATGATAATTATGTACGATATTTTCATATGGTAAAGAACACAGCAATTAAAAGTAGACAGAAAAATGCACTATAACTCGGGAAAATGAGGTTTCTTATGGAGTATATATCTCTCAAATGATACAATATTCCAGAGCTTGTGGTTAGTAGTATATCAGCACGGTTCAAACCGCATTTGAGGAGGTGCTGTGAGGTGGTGCTACCGGAAGTCACGTGACCGGAAGTCACGTCATTGGAAGCGACCCTGACCGGAACCGGAAGTCACGAAAGTGATCACATGCGCATGCACAACCGGTTCCCATGTTTTTTCTTACTATAGTACTAGTGCAAAATGTAACACAGTAGTACAAGCAGCATGACTACCGGATGTGACCGAAGGTCACGTGACACCGAAGATGTTCCCTTGTGTGAGGTGTCCGCATGCGCAATCGGAAGTTGCGCAATATCCGGCATAGTGGGGCCTTTTCACCTTGTTTCGGTGATAACCATGTTTGTTATCCGATTTGGCCACGCGGTTTCAGAGGAGAAGATGTTATTTACATATGCTAATCAGAAACAAGAATTGCATGTGGCGCCCATGTTTGTTAATGGATAGGGACGAAATGAGCAATCTTCATAGAGGTCATTCAATAGATGCTTTCTACCAAGTTTCGGTTCATTTGGTCAAGTGGTTTCAGAAGAGAATATTAAAAAAAATCGGCCAATCAGAAACAAGAATTGCCTGTGGCGGCCATGTCTGTTAATGGATAGGGACGAAATGAGCAATCTTCATAGAGGACATTCCATAGATGCTTTCTACCAAGTTTCGGTTCACTTGGTCTAGCAGTTTCAGAAGAGAATATTTAAAAAAAATCGGCCAATCAGAAACAAGAATTGCCTGTGGTGGCCATTTCTGTGAATGGATAGGGACGAAATGAACAATCTTCATAGAGGACATTCCATAGATGCTTCCTACCAAGTTTTGGTGGTAGCCATGTTTACTAACCGATCGGGAAGAAATGAACAATCTTCATAGAGGATATTCCATAGATGCTTTCTTCCAAGTTTCGGTTCATTTGGCCAAGCCGCTGCAGAGGAGAAGATATTTTAAAATCCGACAATCAGAAACAAGAATTGCCTGTGGCAACCATGCTTGGTAATAGATCATAACAAAATATGCACTCTTTAGGGAGGATCTTCCATAGATGCTTCCTACCAAGTTTCAGTTCATTTGGCTGAGCGTTTTCAGAGGAGATGATTTCAATGTGAAAAGAAAACGGATGACAGACGACGGACACCGAGTGACAGTGAGGGCAAAAGCTCATATTGCCTTTGGCAAGGTTTGCTAAAAAGAATATTAAAATGTGAATACCTACTTGTAATGTATAAAATAAATATGTTACACTATATCAGCATTAGTTAATGTCTAAGGGTGATAATGGCAAGAGTTATCTTTCTTTTAACAGCTTAGGCAAGAGTTATTTTTCTTTTAACAGAGAAGATGTTTTAGAAATCAACCAATCAGAAACAAGATTGCCTGTGGCGGCCATGTTTGTTAACCGATCTGGACCACTTTAGCAGTTTTTGTAGAGGACCTTCCATAGATGCTTCCTACCAAGTTTCGGTACTTTGGGCCAAGTGGTTTCAGAGGGGGGAAAAAATCGGTCGATCAGAAACAAGAATTGCCTCCGCCGGCTATGTTGGTTAATGGACCGGGACAAAATGAGAAATGTTCATAGAGGATCATCCATAGATTTTTCCTACCTAGTTTCGGTTCATTTGGTCAAGCGGTTTCAGAGAAGTTTTAAAAAAAATAGCCTTTCAGAAACAAGAATTACCTGTGACGACCATGTTTGTTAATAGATAGTGACGAAATGAGCAATCTTCATAGAGGACATTCCATAGATGCTTCCTACCAAGTTTCAGTGGTAGCCATGTTTGTTAAACGATCGGGACGAAATGAGCAATCTTCATAGAGGACATCCCATAGATGCTTCCTTCCAAGTTTCGGTGGTAGCCATGTTTGTAAACCGATCGGGACGAAATGACCAATCTTCAAAGAGGACATTCCATAGATGCTTCCTACCAAGTATCGATTCATTTGGTCCAGCGGTTGCAGAGGAGAAGATTTTATTTAGATCGGCCAATCAGAAACAAGAATTGCATGTGGCGCCCATGTTTGTTAATAGATAGGGACGAAATGAGCAATCTTCATTGAGGAAATACAATAGATGCTTCCTACCAAGTTTCGGTTCATTTGGTCAAGCGGTTTCAGAAGAGAATATTTAAAAAAATCGGCCAATCAGAAACAAGAATTGCCTGTGGCGTCCATGTCTGTTAATGGATAGGGACGAAATGAGCAATCTTCATAGAGGACATTCCATAGATGCTTCCTACCAACTTTCGGTGGTAGCCATGTTTGCTAACCGATCGGGACGAAATGAGCAATCTTCAAAGAGGACATTCCATAGATGCTTCCTACCAAGTTTCGGTTCATTTGGTCAAGCGGTTTCAGAAGAGAATATTTTTAAAAAATCGGCCAATCAGAAACAAGAATTGCCTTTGGCGGCCATGTCTGTTAATGGATAGGGACGAAATGAGCAATCTTCATAGAGGACATTCCATAGATGCTTCCTACCAAGTTTCAGTTCATTTTGCCAAGCGGTTTCAGAGGAGAAGATTTGCTTTAGTTCGGCCAATCAGAAAGAAGAATTGCCTGTGGCGCCCATGTTTGCTAATGGATAAGGACGAAATGAGCAATCTTCAAAGAGGACATTCCATAGATGCTTCCTACCAAGTTTCGGTTCATTTGGTCACGCGGTTTCAGAGGAGAAGATTTTATTTATATCGGCCAATCAGAAACAGGAATTGCATGTGGCGACCATGTTTGGTAATGGATAGGGAGGAAATGAGCAATCTTCATAGAGGACATTCAATAGATGCTTCCTACCAAGTTTCGGTTCATTTGGTCAAGCGGTTTCAGAAGAGAATATTAAAAAAAATCAGCCAATCAGAAACAACAATTGCCTGTGGCGGCCATGTCTGTTAATGGATAGGGACGAAATGAGCAATCTTCATAGAGGACATTCCATAGATGATTCCTACCAAGTTTCGGTGGTAGCCATGTTTGCTAACCGATCGGGACGAAATGAGCAATCTTCATAAAGGACATCCCATAGGTGCTTCCTACCAAGTTTCGGTTAATTTGGTCAAGCGGTTTCAGAAGAGAATATTTAAACAAATCGGCCAATCAGAAACAAGAATTGCCTGTGGCGGCCATGTCTGTTAATGGATAGGGACGAAATGTGCAATCTTCATAGAGGACATTCCATAGATGCTTCCTACCAAGTTTCGGTGGTAGCCATGTTTGCTAACCGATCGGGAAGAAATGAGCATTTTCATAGAGGACTTTCCATAGATGCTTTCTACCAAGTTTCGGTTCATTTGGCCAAGCCGCTTCAGAG
Organism: Bathymodiolus septemdierum; assembly: GCA_963383655.1. NCBI lineage: Eukaryota > Metazoa > Mollusca > Bivalvia > Mytilida > Modiolidae > Bathymodiolus > Bathymodiolus septemdierum. The sequence continues at coordinate 54,256,595 of OY726524.1, forward strand.
GAGAAGATATTTTAAAATCGAACAATCTGAAACAAGAATTGCCTGTGGCAGTCATGCATGGTAATAGATCATAACAAAATGTGCACTCTTTAGAGAGGACCTTCCATAGATGCTTCCTACCAAGTTTCGGTTCATTTGGCTGAGCGTTTTCAGAGGAGATGATTACAATGTGAAAAGTAAACGGATGACAGACGACGGACACCGAGTGACAGTGAGTGCAAAAGTTCATATTGCCTTTGGCAAGGTTTGCTAAAAAGAATATTAAAATGTGAATACCTACTTGTAATGTATAAAATAAATATGTTACACTATATCAGCATTAGTTAATTTTTAAGGGTGATAATGGCAATGGTTATCTTTCTTTTAACAGCTTAGGCAGAGTTATCTTTCTTTTAACAGAGAAGATGTTTCATAAATCAATCAATCAGAAACAAGAATTGCCTGTGGCGGCCATGTTTGTTAACCGATCGGGACAACATTAGCAATCTTTTTAGAGAACCTTCCATAGATGCTTCCTACTAAGTTTCAGTTCATTTGGCCAAGCGGTTTCAGAGAAGATTAACAAAAAATCGGCCAGTCAGAAACAAGAATTGCCTGTGGCGGCCTTGTTTCTTAATAGATCGGGACAAAATGCGCATTCTTTAGATAAGACCGCCCACAGATGCTTCCTACTAAGTTTCGGTTCACTTGGTCAAACGGTTTCAAAGGAGACTAATTATAAAAATCAGGCAATCAGAAACAAGTGTCGCCTGTGGCGGTCATCTTTGTTAACGGATCGGTACGAATTGAGCAATCTTTACAGAGGACCTTCCATAGATTTTTCCTACCAAGTTTCGGTTCATTGGGCCAAGTGGTTTCAGAGGAGAAGTTTTTTAAAAATCGGTCGATCAGAAACAAGAATTGCCTGTGGCGGCCATGTTTGTTAATGGATAGGGACGAAATGAGAAACATTCATAGAGGATCGTCCATAGATTTTCTTGCCTATTTTCGGTTCATTTGGCCAAGCGGTTTCAGAGAAGATTTTAAAAAATCGGCCAATCAGAAACGAGAATTGCCTGTGACGACCATGTTTGTTAATGGATAGGGACGAAATGAGCAATCTTCATAGAGGACATTCCATAGATGTTTCCTACCAAGTTTCGGTTCATTTTGCCAAGCGGTTTCAGAGGAGAAGATTTGTTTTAGTTCGGCCAATCAGAAAGAAGAATTGCCTGTGGCGCCCATGTTTGCTAATGGATAGGGACGAAATGAGCAATCTTCATAGAGGACATTCATTAGATGCTTCCTACCAAGTTTCGATGTTAGACATGTGTTTTAACCTATCGGGACGAAATGAGCAATCTTCATAGAGGACATTCAATAGATGCTTTCTATCAAGTTTCGATTCATTTGGTCCAGCGGTTGCAAAGGAGAAGATTTTATTTAGATCGGCCAATCAGAAACAAGAATTGCATGTGGCGCCCATGTGTGTTAATAGATAGGGACGAAATGAGCAATCTTCATAGAGGACATTCCATAGATGCTTCCTACCAAGTTTCGATTCATTTGGTCCAGCGGTTGCAGAGGAGAAGATTTTATTTAGATCGGCCAATCAGAAACAAGAATTGCATGTGGCGCCCATGTTTGTTAATAGATAGGGACGAAATGAGCAATCTTCATAGAGGACATTCAATAGATGCTTCCTACCAAGTTTCGGTTCATTTGGTGAAGCGGTTTCAGAAGAGAATATTTAAAAAAGTCGGCCAATCAGAAACAAGAATTGCCTGTGGCGGCCATATCTGTTAATGGATAGGGACGAAATGAGCAATCTTCATAGAGGACATTCCATAAATGCTTCCTACGAAGATTCGGTTCATTTGGTCAAGCGGTTTCAGAAGAAAATATTCAAAAAAATCGGCCAGTCAGAAACAAGAATTGCATGTGGCGCCCATGTTTGTTAATGGATAGGGACGAAATGAGCAATCTTCATAGAGGACATTCAATAGATACTTTCTATCAAGTTTCGGTTCATTTGGTCAAGCGGTTTCAGAAGAGAATATTTTAAAAAATCGGCCAATCAGAAACAAAAATTGCCTGTGGGGGCCATGTCTGTTAATGGATAGGGACGAAATGAGCAATCTTCATAGAGGACATTCAATAGATGCTTCCTACAATTTCGGTTCATTTGGTCAAGCGGTTTCAGAAGAGAATATTTTAAAAAATTTGCCTATCAGAAACAAGAATTGCCTGTGGCGGCCATGTCTGTTAATGGATAGGGACGAAATGAACAATCTTCATAGAGGACATTCCATAGATGCTTCCTACCAAGTTTCGGTGGTAGCCATGTTTGTTAACTGATCGGTAAGAAATGAGCAATCTTCATAGAGGACATTCCATAGATGCTTTCTACCAAGTTTCGGTTCATTTGGCCAAGCCGCTTCAGAGGAGGATATTTTAAAATCCGACAATCAGAAACAAGAATTGCCTGTGGCAGCCATGCTTGGTAATAGATCATAACAAAATATGCACTCTTTAGAGAGGACCTTCCATAGATGCTTCCTACCGAGTTTCAGTTCATTTGGCTGAGCGTTTTCAGAGGAGATGATTTCAATGTGAAAAGAAAACGGATGACAGACGACGGACACCGAGTGACAGTGAGGGCAAAAACTCATATTGCCTTTGGCAAGGTTTGCTAAAAAGAATATTAAAATGTGAATACCTACTTGTAATGTATAGAATAAATATGTTACACTATATCAGCATTAGTTAATTTCTAAGGGTGATAATGGCAATGGTTATCTTTCTTTTAACAGCTTAGGCAAGAGTTATCTTTCTTTTAACAGAGAAGATGTTTTAGAAATCAACCAATCAGAAACAAGAATTGCCTGTGGCGGCCATGTTTGTTAACCGATCTGGACAACATTAGCAGTCTTTTTAGAAGACCTTCCATAAATGCTTCCTACCAAGTTTCGGTTCTTTGGGCCAAGTGGTTTCAGAGGAAAAAAAAAAAAAAAAAACGGTCGATCAGAAACAAGAATTGCTTCTGGCGGCCATGTTTGTTAATGGACCGGGACGAAATGAGAAATATTCATAGAGGACCGTCCATAGATTTTTCCTACCTAGTTTCGGGTCATTTGGTCAAGCGGTTTCTGAGAAGTTTTAAAAAAATTAGCTTTTCAGAAACAAGAATTACCTGTGACGACCATGTTTGTTAATGGATAGGGACGAAATGAGCAATCTTCATAGAGGACATTCCATAGATGCTTCCTACCAAGTTTCAGTGGTAGCCATGTTTGTTAACTGATCGGGACGAAATGAGCAATCTTCATATAGGACATTCCATAGATGCTTCTTACCAAGTTTCGGTGGCAGCCATGTTTGCTAATCGATCGGGACGAAATGAGCAATCTTCAAAGAGGACATTCCATAGATGCTTCCTACAAAGTTTCGGTTCATTTGATCAAGCGGTTTCAGAGGAGAAGATTTTATTTAGATCGGCCAATCAGAAACAAGAATTGCATGTGGCACCCATGTTTGTTAATGGATAGGGACGAAATGAGCAATCTGCATAGAGGACATTCAATAGCTGCTTCCTACAAATTTCGGTTCATTTGGTCAAGCGGTTTTAGAAGAAAATATTTTAAAAAATCGGCCAATCAGAAACAAGAATTGCCTGTGGTGGCCATGTCTGTTAATGGATAGGGACGAAATGAGCAATCTTCATAGAGGACATTCCATAGATGCTTCCTACAAAGTTTCGGTTCATTTGGTCACACGGTTTCAGAGGAGAAGATTATATTTATATCGGCCAATCAGAAACAGGAATTGCATGTGGCGACCATGTTTGTTAATGGATAGGGACGAAATGAGTAATCTTCATAGAGGACATTCAATAGATGCTTCCTACCAAGTTTCAGTTCATTTGGTCAAGCGGTTTCAGAAGAGAATATTTAAAAACATCGGCCAATCAGAAACAACAATTGCCTGTGGCGGCCATGTCTGTTAATGGATAGGGACGAAATGAGCAATCTTCATAGAGGACATTCCATTGATGATTCCTACCAAGTTTCGGTGGTAGCCATGTTTGCTAACCGATCGGGACGAAATGAGCAATCTTCATAGAGGACATCCCATAGATGTTTCCTACCAAGTTTCAGTTAACTTGGTCAAGCGGTTTCAGAAGAGAATATTTAAACAAATCGGTCAATCAGAAACAAGAATTGCCTGTGGCGACCATGTCTGTTAATGGATAGGGACGAAATGTGCAATCTTCATAGAGGACATTCCATAGATGCTTCCTACCAAGTTTTGGTGGTAGCCATGTTTGCTAACCGATCGGGAAGAAATGAGCATTTTCATAGAGGACTTTCCATAGATGCTTTCTACCAAGTTTCGGTTCATTTGGCCAAGTCGCTTCAGAGGAGAAGATATTTTAAAATCGGACAATCTGAAACAAGAATTGCCTGTGGCAGCCATGCATGGTAATAGATCATAACAAAATATGCACTCTTTAGAGAGGACCTTCCATAGATGCTTCCTACCAAGTCTCGGTTCATTTGGCTGAGCGTTTTCAGAGATGATTACAATGTGAAAAGTAAACGGATGACAGACGACGGACACCGAGTGACAGTGAGGGCAAAAGCTCATATTGTCTTTGGCCTTTGGCAAGGTTTGCTAAAAAGAATATTAAAATGTGAATACCTACTTGTAATGTATAAAATAAATATGTTACACTATATCAGCATTAGTTAATTTTTAAGGGTGATAATGGCAGTGGTTATCTTTCTTTTAACAACTTAGGCAGAGTTATCTTTCTTTTAACAGAGAAGATGTTTTATAAATCAATCAATCAGAAACAAGAATTGCCTGTGGCGGCCATGTTTGTTAACCGATCGGGACAACATTAGCAAACTTTTTAGAGAACCTTCCATAGATGCTTCCTACTAAGTTTCGGTTCATTTGGCCAAGCGGTTTCAGAGAAGTTTAACAAAAAATCGGCCAGTCAGAAACAAGAATTGCCTGTGGCGGCCTTGTTTCTTAATAGATCGGGACAAAATGTGCATTCTTTAGAGAAGACCGCTCACAGATGCTCCCTACTAAGTTTCGGTTCACTTGGCCAAACGGTTTCAAAGGAGACTAATAATAAAAATCAGGCAATCAGAAACAAGTGTCGCCTGTGGCGGTCATCTTTGTTAACGGATCAGGACGAAATGAGCAATCTTTACAGAGGACCTTCCATAGATTTTTCCTACCAAGTTTCGGTTCATTGGGCCAAGTGGTTTCAGAGGAGAAGTTTTTCTTAAAATCGGTCGATCAGAAACAAGAATTGCCTGTGGCGGACATGTTTGTTAATGGACCGGAACGAAATGAGAAACATTCATAGAGGACCGTCCATAGATTTTCCTGCCTATTTTCGGTTCATTTGGCCAAGCGGTTTCAGAGAAGATTTTAAAAAATCGGCCAATCAGAAACGAGAATTGCCTGTGACGACCATGTTTGTTAATGGATAGGGACGAAATGAGCAATCTTCATAGAGGACATTCCATAGATGTTTCCTACCAAGTTTCGGTTCATTTTGCCAAGCGGTTTCAGAGGAGAAGATTTGTTTTAGTTCGGCCAATCAGAAAGAAGAATTGCCTGTGGCGCCCATGTTTGCTAATGGATAGGGACGAAATGAGCAATCTTCATAGAGGACATTCATTAGATGCTTCCTACCAAGTTTCGATGTTAGACATGTGTTTTAACCTATCGGGACGAAATGAGCAATCTTCATAGAGGACATTCCATAGATGCTTCCTACCAAGTTTCGGTTCATTTGGCCAAACGGTTTCAGAAGGGAATATTTAAAAAAATCGGCCAATCAGAAACAAGAATTGCATGTGGCGGACATGTCTGTTAATAGATAGGGACGAAATGAGGAATCTTCATAGAGGACATTCCATAGATGCTTCCTACCAAGTTTCGTTGGTAGCCATGTTTACTAACCGATCGGGAAGAAATGAGCAATTTTCATAGAGGACATTCCATAGATGCTTTCTACCAAGTTTCGGTTCATTTGGCCAAGCCGCTTCAGAGGGGAAGATATTTTAAAATCAGCCAAGCAGAAACAAGAAATGCCTGTGGCAGCCATGCTTGGTAATAGGTCATAACAAAATATGCACTCTTTAGATAGGACCTTCCATAGATGCTTCCTACCAAGTTTCTGTTCATTTGGCTGAGGGTTTTCAGAGGAGATGATTACAATGTGAAAAGTAAACGGATGACAGACGATGTACACTGAGTGAGAGTGATGGCAAAAGCTCATATTGCCTTTGGCAAGGTTTGCTAAAAAGAATATTAAAATGTGAATACCTACTTGTAATTTATAAAATAAACATGTTACACTATATCAGCATTAGTTAATTTCTAAGGGTGATAATGGCAAGAGTTATCTTTTTTTTAACAGTTTAGGCAAGAATTATCTTTCTTTTAAAAGAAGAGAAGATTTTTTTAGAAATCAACCAATCAGAAACACGAATTGCCTGTGGGGGCCATGTTTGTTAACCGATCGGGACAAAATAACAATCTTCATAGAGGACCTTCCATAGATACTTCCTACTAAGTTTCGGTTCAATTGTCCAAGCGGTTTCAGAAAAGATTAACAAAAAATCGGCCAAACAGAAACAAGAATTGCCTGTGGCGGCCATGTTTCCTAATAGATCTGGACAAAATGTGCAATCTTTAGAGAAGACCGCCCATAGATGCTTCCTACTCAGTTTCGGTTCATTTTGCCAAACGGTTTCAGAGGAGAATAATTTTAAAAATCAGCCATTCAGAAACAAGTGTCACCTGTGGCGGTCATGTTTGTTAACAGATCGGGACGAAATTACCAATCTTTACAGGGGTCCTTCCATAGATTTTTCCTACCAAGTTTCGGTTCATTTGGCCAAGTGGTTGCAGAGAAGAATATTTTTAAAAATCGGTCGATCAGAAACAAGAATTGCCTGTGGCGATCATGTTTGTTAATGGACCGGGATGAAAGGAGCAATCTTCATAGAGGACATTCCATGGATGATTCCTACCACGTTTCGATGGTAGCCATGTTTGCTAACCGATCAGGACAACATGAGCAATATTTATAAAGGACCTTCTATAGATGCTTCCTACCAAATTTCGGTTCATTTGGCCAAACGGTTTCAGAGAAGATTTCTAAAAAGCGGCCAATCAGAAACAAGAATTGCCTGTTGCGGCCATGTTTGTTAATGGATAGGGACGAAATGAGCAATCTTTATAGAGGACTTTCCATAGATGCTTTCTATCAAATTTCGGTGTTAGCCATGCTTGCTATCCGATCGGGACGAATTGAGCAACCTTCATAGAGGACATTCTATAGATGCTTCCTCCCAAGTTTCGGTTCATTTGGCCTAGTCGCTTCAGAGAAGATATTCTATAATCGGCCAATCAGAAACAAGAATTGCCTGTGGCGGCCATGCTTGGTAAAAGATCATAAAAAATATGCACTCTTTAGAGAGCACCTTCCATAGATGCGTCCTACCAAGTTTCAGTTCATTTGGCTGGGAGTTTTCAGAGGAGATAATTACAATGTGAAAAGTAAACGGATGACAGACGATGGACACCGAGTGACAGTGATGACAAAACCTCATATTACCTTTGGCAAGGTTTCCATTCATCTACTTTTCTACACTTTTATACATATGCATATGCATATTTCAAATGATAGTAATCCGGGTCTTAGCTACCGTAAGGCACATTAGGCACGTGCCTACACATAGTTTGTTCCCCAAAATTGTTTTATTGATGAAAAATGACATATTTTAATTATGTCTGTTTTATGTTTATTGTACTGATGACAAGCTTCCACAAGCTGAATGATAAACATTTCCAATGAGTACTGTGACCTTAAAGGGATATTGTCTACCACAATCGTAATTTTTTTCATACCCAAAATTATTGTCGTTTTCCGTACTGATCTTCATAAAATGAAGATTAAACACCGAATTATTGGCGAATACGCTACGAAACGTTGATTTTTCCATTTAAGAAAGCTGACCATCGTTAATGGAAGCTAATTAATTATGCACTGACATGAGCGAGTCCAAATCTATTTTTATCTATTTGTATACCAGTAGCCCGGATGCTGCAGCATGGATGTTAAAATTCGTGTTTGTTTACCTCGCAAATACGGCCGTTTTATGCTATTCATTGACAATAATTTGCTGTTGCCAGGTGCAAGATTACATATATTGAATAATATCTACCGAAAATGATCATAGGCATCATAATAAATTCATAAAATATGAAAAACGATTGAGAAAAGAAGGAAACAACATGCTCGGCTTACCTATTAAGCAAAATCTTTGCCACTTCAGCGCGAGTTTGGACGCGTAGCACTTCCTTGAGTTCGTTCCAACGGTCCAAATGATCCCCTACATATATCCTGCAATTGTTCCATTTGGAAAATACTTCACTTCTATTCATCTTTCTCTCTGAATCCGTCAATTTTTTCTTCTTAAATCAATATATTTTACTTCATTTTCATTAGATTTTTACTAAATATAGCATGTGATATTTCACTAATTAATTATTAAAGAAAAATTAAATTACAGCAACTATATTATTTCATTTTTTATTAAATTTGTCATTTTTATATCAATTTTTTTATTCTTAATTCAATATATTTAACTTCATTTTTTTAAATTAATTAAAAACTTTGAAGTGGCCCCAACTTAAGTGCTAAAACAACAATCTACACTATAAGTATGTAAGTAAGAGCAAAACAATTTTTTTGACCTGTATATCATTAAACAGTATGGTATCAATTGCCAATTGATAAACCTGTATCCAGTTTAAATATATTAGAGAGGTGTCATATCCCTGCATGGATTCTGCTGAAAATTCTGAACAGATTATGAACATTTTAGCTATATATATCATGTAATATTTCACTGGATGCAGGTTCTATCAATTGGCAATTGATACCATACTGTTTTTATGATATACAGGTCAATCAAATTATTTTGCTCTCACTTACATACTTACTTATAGTGAGTGTAGATTGTTGTTTTAGCACTTAAGTTGGGGCCACTTGAAGGTTTTTAATCAATTTTTAAAAATGAAGTAAAATATATTGATTTAAGAAGAAAAAATTGATATAAAAAATAACAAATTTAATCAAAAATGAAATAATATAGTTGTTGTAATTTAATCTTTTAAAAATAATTAATTAGTGAAATATCACATGCTATAATGTAGTAAATATATATATGTAGTAAAAATCTAATGAAAATGAAGTAAAATATATTGATTTAAGAAGAAAAATTGGAAATAAGGAAAATGACAAATTTAATAAGAAATGAAATAATATAGCTATCGTAATCTAATTTAAAAATAATTAGTGAAATATTCCTTTCTATATTTAGCTAAGATCTAATGACAATGAAATAAAATATATTGATTTAAGAAGAAAGATTAAAATAATGAAAATGTCAAATTAAATAATATATTTGTTGTAATTTAATTTTAAAATGTAATTAATAAGTGAAATATTACACGATATATTTAGTTAAAATGTTACTATTCTGTTCAGAATTTTCTGCAGAATCCATGCAGGGATATGACACCTCTCTAATATATTTTAACTGGATACAGGTTTATCAATTGGCAATTGATGCCATACTGTTTTATGATATACAGGTCAAAAAAATTGTTTTGCTCTTACTTACATACTTATAGTGTAGATTGTTATTTTAGCACTTAAGTTGGGCCACTTCAAAGCTTTTAATTATTTTTTAAAAATGAAGTAAAATATATTGAATTAAGAAGAAAAAAATTGATATAAAAATGACAAATTTAATTAAAAATGAAATAATATAGTTGCTGTAATTAAATTTTTCTTAAATAATTAATTAGTGAAATATCACATGCTATATTTAGTAAAAATCTAATGAAAATGAAGTAAAATATATTATAGGTTATGAAAAAAACAGCTGAGTTGCAATTGTTAAAAAATAAATATGGTTGTGATCGTCTTCCGTAATTAAAATCGTCAAAATGAAATACAACCGAATTGATATCAAATGGTGACTTGTTTCAACCTCATTTAAAATATACCTTGAAATTCTGTCATACTTTTACATCACGTTCACGATCTATTATTACACCAATATTTCACTCAAGTGTACATTTTTTTCCTGTTCTAGTTAAAGGACTTTATCAAACAGAATCATACAGTTTACATGTAATGCAGTTAATACGCATTTAAACCACAGAAGAATATTTCTATTTTCCACACCTTCTGGTGTGGGGGTCGCTATTGTGCATGCGAAATATTAATTGCAAACCCCATTGACTGGCTATATGCTGCCTGTCTAGAATTATTTCTTTTTTCTCGATCGACAGTTCAGAAGCTAGAAAACAATATGATGAATATTGTCTGTAAATCATGCAAACAATAGCTTATGCACATGACAGAACGCATTTTCAAGGCACCCGATGGATAGTTCCCTTTGATTTAAGAGAATGGAACTGATAGAAGTTAAAAGTTTAATTTTGGCGCAAAAAGGTAAACTTTATATAATTTATGAAAATGTGATGTGAATTTTAGGGATCCTCAGATTCAAATCCATTCATCTACTTTTCTACACTTTTATACATATGCATATGCATATTTCAAATGATAGTAATCCGGGTCTTAGCTACCGTAAGGCACATTAGGCACGTGCCTACACATAGTTTGTTCCCCAAAATTGTTTTATTGATGAAAAATGACATATTTTAATTATGTCTGTTTTATGTTTATTGTACTGATGACAAGCTTGCACAAGCTGAATGATAAACATTTGCTCTCACTTACATACTTACTTATAGTGAGTGTAGATTGTTGTTTTAGCACTTAAGTTGGGGCCACTTGAAGGTTTTTAATCAATTTTTAAAAATGAAGTAAAATATATTGATTTAAGAAGAAAAAATTGATATAAAAAATAACAAATTTAATCAAAAATGAAATAATATAGTTGTTGTAATTTAATCTTTTAAAAATAATTAATTAGTGAAATATCACATGCTATAATGTAGCAAATATATATATGTAGTAAAAATCTAATGAAAATGAAGCAAAATATATTGATTTAAGAAGAAAAATTGGAAATAAGGAAAATGACAAATTTAATAAGAAATGAAATAATATAGCTATCGTAATTTAATTTAAAAAATAATTAGTGAAATATTCCTTTCTATATTTAGCTAAGATCTAATGAAAATGAAATAAAATATATTGATTTAAGAAGAAAGATTAAAATAATGAAAATGTCAAATTAAATAATATATTTGTTGTAATTTAATTTTAAAATGTAATTAATAAGTGAAATATTACACGATATATTTAGTTAAAATGTTACTATTCTGTTCAGAATTTTCTGCAGAATCCATGCAGGGATACGACACCTCTCTAATATATTTTAACTGGATACAGGTTTATCAATTGGCAATTGATGCCATACTGTTTTATGATATACAGGTCAAAAAAATTGTTTTGCTCTTACTTACATACTTATAGTGTAGATTGTTATTTTAGCACTTAAGTTGGGCCACTTCAAAGCTTTTAATTATTTTTTAAAAATGAAGTAAAATATATTGAATTAAGAGGAAAAAAATTGCTAAAAAAATGACAAATTTAATAAAAAATGAAATAATATAGTTGCTGTAATTAAATTTTTCTTTAATAATTAATTAGTGAAATATCACATGCTATATTTAGTAAAAATCTAATGAAAATGAAGTAAAATATATTGATTTAAGAAGAAAAATTTGAAATAAAGAAAATGTCCAATTTAATAAGAAATGAAATAATATAGTTGTTGTAAATTAACTTAAAAAAATTAATTAGTAAAATATCCTTTCTCTGACCCCTTTCTATAATTAGTTAAAATCTAACGAAAATGAAATAAAATATATTGATATAAGAAGAAAGATTGAAATAATGAAAATTTCAAATTTAATGAGAAATGAAATAATATATTTGTTGTAATATAATTTTAAAATGTAATTAATAAGCGAAATATTACACGATATATTTAGTTAAAATGTTCATAATCTATTCAGAATTTTCAGCAGAATCCATGCAGGGATATGACACCTCTTTTTTTTTTTTTTTTAGATTCTTTATTTCTCTTAAACCATAATACATACAGGTATAGAGATATGAAAATATGTACACTATTTACAATATATACAGACAGGTCATAACAAAAGGTTAACCGGGAGTCGACACACCTTTATTAATAATTCTGACAAAACGACATAATTTTTGAAGTTCTATTTTTGAAGTTGATGTCATTAATAGTTTGAACTTTATTATGTTTGGATTTATACGAATGTTTTTCTTTATATAAATTTTTCTTTGATTGCCGAAATACTGACATTTAAATAGATAATGAAATTCATCTCCAATTTTTCCATTATTACATAAGGGACATATTCTATTCTCTCTGGCTATGTTTTTCCATCTATCATTTTCGACTGGTAACTTATGGTTTGTTGTTCTAAATTTACTTAATGTCAAATTATCCTTATCATTTAAAATATTTAAGTAGTTTTCGAAAACCAAATTATCTTTATATATTCTGTAATTCAGTGCCTTCGGAGAATCGTTTACTGAAGAAAGCCACGTTTGGAGATATTGATCAGTGAGATTTTGTTTAATTGAGTGTTTCAACCACAATTCATTAATAAAAGTTTGTGACTCCCAAATATAATTAAAACCACAATTACACAATATATGTTTTACATATTTCAACCACATAAAGTTTCTATCTCTCACTCGCAACATATTATACATACATTTAAAAATGATAGCAGATAGTTTTGTTTGCTTTCCACTGATTAATTTAGCCCAAAAAGATATTGTTCTAACTTTTATATCAATGTCTAGGGGATATCTACCTAGTTCCCCATATACCATGTAACTTGGTGTGGAAGTTTTAAAATTAAGTAATAGTTTACAAAATCGCAAGTGCACCCTTTCTATAATTTCGTTTTTTGAAAACCCCCAAACTTCACACCCATACAATAAAATAGGTTTTATTATTTTATCAAATAAGTCTAACTGGCACTGAATTGATAGGTTATGTACTTTTCCTCTTTTTAAAACTTCGAACATTGCTTTTGTGGCTTTCTCTACTTGAGCTTTTTTTGCCATTGAAACGTTCCCAGATTTTGAAAGTAAAACACCCAGATAATTAAATTCAGACACTATTCCAATTTCCATTTCATTAAATGTGAATGTTAGATTATTTGGAAGCCTCCCTCTAGAAAAAACCAAAATTTTAGTTTTTTCGACATTAACTTTAAGTTGCCAAAACTTACAATATTCAGAAAAGACATCAAGTTGTTTTTGAAGATCCTCTTTGGTTTCCGACATTATCACTGTATCGTCGGCGTACAGTATAGCGAAAAGTTTCAGATATACATTTAACTGGTTTTCAATTTCTTCAGACAATGTTATCAACCCTCTGACATCTTTTGACTGCAGGTAAGAGTCTAAATCATTTAGAAAAGTTGAAAACAAAAACGGGGATAAGTTCTCGCCCTGTCTAACACCGTTTTCACACATAAAGAAATCAGATTTACAATTGTTATATACTACACATGATTTAATGTTATCATACATATTCAATATCAAACGATACATTTTACCATTGATATTGTTCAATAAAAGTTTGTACCATAATGCTTCACGCCAGACTTTGTCGAACGCTTTTTCAAAGTCCACGAAAGCACAAAATAATTTTTTATTTTTACTTTTGAGACATTCGAAGAAGGAATAAAGGATAAATATACTATCAATAGTGGAGTATTGTTTACGGAATCCACACTGGCTTTCGTTTAATACCTTAAATTCTTCTAATATATTTTAACTGGATACAGGTTTATCAATTGGCAATTGATGTCATACTGCTTTATGATATACAGGTCAAAAAAATTGTTTTGCTCTTACTTACTTACTTATAGTGTAGATTGTTGTTTTAGCACTTAAGTTGGGGCCACTTCAATGTTTTTAATTAATTTTTAAAAATGAAGTAAAATACATTGAATTAAGAAGAAACAAATAGATATAAAAATGACAAATTTAATAAAAAATGAAATAATATAGTTGCTGTAATTTAATTTTTCTTAAACAATTAATTAGTGAAATATCATATGCTATATTTAGTAAAAATCTAATGAAAATGAAGTAAAATATATTGAATTAAGAAGAAACATTTGAAATAAAGAAAATGATCAATTTAATAAGAAATGAAATAATATAGTTGTTGTAATTTAATTTAAAAAAAATAATTAGTAAGATATCCTTTCTCTGATCCCTTTCTATAATTAGTTAAAATCTAACGAAAATGAAATAAAATATATTGATTTAAGAAGAAAGACTGAAATAAAGAAAATGTCAAATTTAATGAGAAATGAAATAATATAGCCGTTCTAATTTTTTTTTAAATAATTAATTAGTGAAATATCACATTCTGTATTTAGTTAAAATCTAATGAAAATGTAGTAAAATATATTGATTTAAGAAGAAAGATAATGTTCAGAATCTGTTCAGAATTTTCAGTAATGTTCAGAATTTTCAGTAATGTTCAGAATCTGTTCAGAATTTTCATCAATTTTCAGTTTTCAGAATCTGTTCAGAATTTTCAGCAATGTTCAGAATCTGTTCAGAATTTTCAGTAATGTTCAGAATCTGTTCAGAATTCTCATCAATTTTCAGAATTTTCAGAATCTGTTCAGAATTTTCAGTAATGTTCAAAATCTTTTCAGAATCTTTAGTAATTTTGAAAATTTTCAGACACTTCAGAATATCAAGCACAAAAACTGGTCTATTCAGAATCTCTTGACTTTGTAGTGATATGAACAGTATAAGAAACTGGAAAATTGAACTGTTAACAAAGTAGGTATTATTTTATCGGAAGAGCGTCCAGGATATGGAACAAGTCTTGACGGAATGGTAGCATTTAATGGAGTAACCGGCGGTATTAAATGTAAATGTCCAGCTAGTAAAGAGGGTAAAACTATTTAAGAGGCATGCAGCGATCCCAACTTCTGTCTTCAGTGTGATGAAAATGGAAATGCAAAATTGAAATCTAATCACTATTATTATATACAGATCCAAGGACAACTCTATATAAGCAAAGTGGAATTCGTTAATGTTGTTGTATGGTTTGGGGAAAATTGTGATGTCCACATAGAGAGAATATATTTTGATGAGGAAAAATGGAACTCCTATTATCTCCCTTTGTTGGATTTTTTCTACAAGTGGGCTTTCGTACCAGAGCTTCAAATCAGGAGAGTGAAAAGAGGAATGAAATTACATGACAACTGGCAAACCTTGAAAAGTAAATGCTTACAAAATTTGGAGTCTAAATAAAATATCAATAAATTTGCATTCTCATTATGTTGACAACATTTCCTTTCACAGAATACTGTACTCCATTTGGCAACTGACGAATTTGCATAAATGGAATTCTCAATGAAATCCTTTGAATAGTTTCCAGCTTTAACTGTATAATAACCAACATTTATGAGCATGAAGCAAAAGTCTGTTGTATACATTTTGTAACTATGAGGTTAGTGTGCATTAGACAAAATTCCATGTGTACTTGGACAGAACAATAATTTGATTGCTGTTCTTCATCTGTATTAAATTGCAGTGATACCTTCCATCATGACTAAAAATCTAAGGGAGGCCCAAGACATTTACTATGTTTGATATAAGACATTACACAAATATAATTGTAATCGTTTGTGTTTATTCTGGTTTTCTGATATTTCAATTCCTATCCCAGGATCCCTGTCATATCATCTCCAAACAAAAACATCTTCATCCATCATATCAAAAAAACAAACCAATTTTACCAAGTTTATAGATATATAGAATTACTGGTTATTTTAGTAATAAAAACTGATAATAATCCCTTTTCAATTCCCCCTTTTTTCCCACATGCATGACCTGGCTTCTCAACTTCTGCATGCCAACTTTTCAATTGTTTATAGAGCATATACAATTTTAAGAACTATTATCACGGGAGAAGATGTTGAAAAAGATAGTTGCCCTGAATACATTACAGTTTTAAATTTGGTAGCCGGGTGAAGAACACCACTCAAAGCAGGCTACGGAAACGATTATCTCCCTTGGCTATATACTCAGCCATTACAACCAATAGGGGGGTGCTAATGTGTGTATCGTGTTAGGTAAATGAGTTTGCCAGACATTTATTTATGGATATATTGTGACAAAATATGGATGTAATTGTTTGAAATATATATTTCCCAAGGAGGTTTGTATTATTTTACATTCAACATACGTCTTCTTGTAAAATTTTAGATGTGAAGTGAAATGTAATCAAATTTTGGGCCAAATGTTACCAGCGAGCTGCTGGTGAGATCAGGATCAGAATCAGAAAGATTTTTAGTTTGACAAATTTTTCTGAATGGTTTTTTGTTCTTTTGTATGGTATATTTACCTTAATAATTATATATAAAAACAGAAAATATTGGTTATATATTATTATGAAATAAATTAATTAAAAAAAACACGTGTTTTCTTAGAATATGGTAAATCCGAGGATTTATGATATGCAAAGCAGATGTTTGTTTACAAACAATAATTATATATATATAAGTGTATTTTGTAAACAACTAATGGTACGTAGATACATTGTATCTAACATAGTTAACACTTAATCCAAATGTTATTTAGCACATGCATTTTGATTATTTTATTTTATGAATATAAATTGTTATTAAATACAGAGGATCTATTTAGATCATAGATGGGCTTCATACTCCTACAGGAGTACAGACAGTATTGTAAAATATTTATTTCATTTTTTTTAATCACTATTGGTTCAATTTTTTTTTGCATAAAGTTTTTCAGTAGTAATTTTATAATACTATACAGTACTATGATTATCTCCCTTTATTTATATTCCTTAAAAGCATTTTCCCCAATAATTACTGTTAATTCAACTTTTTGCATTTAATTGTTATATTTTGAAATTGTTATCAATATTAAACAATAATTTTTTTTTATGTTCATATTTATATGAATATTATAGTTGCAATTATTTAAATTAAATATACCTACCTTGAAGAACTTTCGATTTATTTATATAATCAACGCCCACTTTATTATAAATATATTGCCGAATTTCATTCGATATTTTCCGTATATTACAATTATACTTCGGTATTTTCCGATTTATTTCGGTCAATTCTAAATTTGCATAGACACTTCAAATACGTCAAAAAATTATCCAATGAAAAGGTTCTCGATATACGAGAACTAGACGAGAATTTCCTTACTTATTATAAAATCTAGAGATATATCGAATGGTAAAATCGGCCATTTTCTAGCATATTTATTTACCGATTCCATCCCCTTTCCCTATGATATCCCCTGCTCAAAGTCAAATACAAAGACGTCTTCCGTTTGCAAATTTTCATAAATCACGAGACTACTGTCGTCTAATGGGCACTTATGATTAATGTTGCATAGGGGGAAATTGTTAATTCCTGTTTAATTGTAAATACTTACCCATAAATATGATAGAATGCACTCTTTCAAAGTCTTGTCGCTATTATTTCCTTGTTGACGATACAGCGGCAGCCTCGGTTTGAGTTCATAATCCAAGGGAGGTAATACAAACAAAATCGGGAAAATTTTATTTTGAAAACGGTGGATTTAAATGATGTCTGGATCAGATAAATCTATGATTAAGCTTCGTGATTTGGCATTTAAATATCGAGAAGGTCTTGATAAACAAGAAAGGACAAGATATGATGGGCAATTAAAGTTAATTGGTGGCGAAGATCCATATGAAATGACAACATCGGTATGGTCGCGGCCTGATGATGTAAAGCTTCTCCCGAAAATAACATACCCTGATATTGTCAACTACTTAGTATTTTCACCAAGTCCATATACCTCAGACGATATGAAAAGTTACAAAGGTCTAGATGCATACAATCAGTTCGTTTGCGGATGAGTGAGGGAGAAAACGACACGAATTATAGACGACAAGTGCCTGGTGAAAGCTAAAGTAAGTGTACATGTCTTCATAGTATTTATGATATCCTGAATCGTATTTTAATACGAAAAAGAGAACAAACTGATCATAATAAGTTAGGAAAAATAATTTTACTAATCCAGAATATATTCCAATTCACTCAACAAAGAAGGTTCAAGATCAATCAAATAATATTGGGATACAATGTACATGTAATTTTTGCACATCTTGTGTACCAGGAAATCAAAGTTATTTATGTTTAAAGATGTCGGTTTAGTCTACAGGAAGCCAATACCAGAAAAAATATGCATTAATACACGTTTTCCCTTGATAACTCCACGCATCTGTATGGAACCCATTGTACTAATGTAGCATGTATCAATCGGAAGCAACGTTTGAGAGTACCGTTCAACTGCAGACTGGGAGCCCGCCTTGCACTACTTCGGTACCAGTTATGCTCCACATTGAAGGTCCTACTTTGACTGTACGATGGAGAACAGCAATAAAACGCTTATTGTTTTCTTTGTGTAACATGTAATATATATGATTTTCTGTCATGTTTATTAGCGTTCATATCCTAAATCTTCTTATGTACTGTACATGATGTATTTTTAATACATATTTATACTGAATATTATTTTTTTTTAGGTTCTCCATTCTCAAAGGATGAGTGAAAAACCCTTACAACCTTGGATTATTGCAGATCATGAAGGATGCATCTTAGGGGCCCATTGCACGTGCATGGCAGGCCTGGGTGAAGCTTGTACACAAATAGCTGCATTACTTTTTGCTATCGAAGCAAGTGTTAAACTTCGGAACTCAAAAACTGTAACCGAGGAAAAAGCATACTGGCTTCTACCAACTTCAGTAAAGGGTGTTAAGTACAAAGAATGCAGCGAGATAGACTTTACCTCAGCCAAAACACTGAAAAAAAAATTGGACTGCAAACTAGACTTGTGTGCGACATCAAATAGTAGTGCTTGTACACCAAAGGGTGCAGCTACATATAAATCTAAAATTCCTGAGCCAACAGAAAATGAACTTTCAGCTTTGTTTGAGGGGTTATATAACACCAGTTCAAAACCAGCCATACTTTCCTTAATAGCACCATATTCAGATGACTACATACCACAGCCAATGAAGGAAAATTTTCCAACAGTTTTAACTGAATTACGAGATGAAAATGCTATTCAGTTGAATTACAGTGAACTATTAAAACAATGTCAGAGTACTGAAATTAGTGTCACTGCAGAACAAGCCAAGGTTGTTGAAAATGCAACTCGTGAACAGTCCAATTCAAAACTCTGGTATAGATTTCGTGCTGGCCGAATTACAGCATCAAAGATGAAAACAGCATGTTGTACTGACCCAACATTACCAGCACAAAGCCTGATCAAAAGTGTTTGTTATCCAGAAAGTTATAAATTTTCTTCTCGAGCAACTGGATGGGGCTGTGAACATGAGAAGTTTGCAAGAGACATATTTTTAGATTAATTAAAGTTATCACATGACAATGTCAAACTTGAGGAGGTTGGGTTTTTTATAAATCCAGATGTACCTTTTATTGGTGCATCTCCTGATGGGATGGTATCCTGTGATTGCTGTGGACAGAATGTCATTGAAATAAAATGCCCATTTTGTGTTAAAGATTCCACATTTGATGATATCGATGATAAAACATTCTACTTAAAAAGAGGAAATGATGATCAGCTCAAATTAGATGTAAAACATCAATATTACTACCAAGTTCAGACTCAACTAGGAGTGTGCAAAATTGAATCTGCCTATTTTGTTGTATGGACTGTGAAGGATTTGCATATCGAGCAAATTATGTTTGATGAGGTACTGTGGAACACAATTTGTGAGAAGTCGAAACATATTTTTGTCACTGCCATTCTACCAGAACTTGTTGGTAAATTTTATTCACGACTGCCATTCAGTAATAAACCAGTACCATTATCTTGTACTTCAGACAATGCTAAATTGAACAAAGACAGTGTTAAATTGAACAAAGTTCAAGAAAATATTTGGTGTTTTTGTGCTCAAGTTGAGTATGGAAAAATGATTTTTTGTGACAATGAGGAATGTCCTATTGGATGGTTTCATTATTTATGAAATCTAATCACTATTATTATATACAGATCCAAGGACAACTCTATATAAGCAAAGTGGAATTCGTTAATGTTGTTGTATGGTTTGGGGAAAATTGTGATGTCCACATAGAGAGAATATATTTTGATGAGGAAAAATGGAACTCCTATTATCTCCCTTTGTTGGATTTTTTCTACAAGTGGGCTTTCGTACCAGAGCTTCAAATCAGGAGAGTGAAAAGAGGAATGAAATTGCATGACAACTGGCAAACCTTGAAAAGTAAATGCTTACAAAATTTGGAGTCTAAATAAAATATCAATAAATTTGCATTCTCATTATGTTGACAACATTTCCTTTCACAGAATACTGTACTCCATTTGGCAACTGACGAATTTGCATAAATGGAATTCTCAATGAAATCCTTTGAATAGTTTCCAGCTTTAACTGTATAATAACCAACATTTATGAGCATGAAGCAAAAGTCTGTTGTATACATTTTGTAACTATGAGGTTAGTGTGCATTAGACAAAATTCCATGTGTACTTGGACAGAACAATAATTTGATTGCTGTTCTTCATCTGTATTAAGTTGCAGTGATACCTTCCATCATGACTAAAAATCTAAGGGAAGCCCAAGACATTTACTATGTTTGATATAAGACATTACACAAATATAATTGTAATCGTTTGTGTTTATTCTGGTTTTCTGATATTTCAATTCCTATCCCAGGATCCCTGTCATATCATCTCCAAACAAAAACATCTTCATCCATCATATCAAAAAAACAAACCAATTTTACCAAGTTAATAGATATATAGAATTACTGGTTATTTTAGTAATAAAAACTGATAATAATCCCTTTTCAATTCCCCCTTTTTCCCACATGCATGACCTGGCTTCTCAACTTCAGCATGCCAACTTTTCAATTGTTTATAGAGCATATACAATTTTAAAAACTATTATCACGGGAGAAGATGTTGAAAAAGATAGTTGTCCTGAATACATTACAGTTTTAAATTTGGTAGCCGGGTGAAGAACACCACTCAAATTCAAATACAAAGACGTCTTCCGTTTGCAAATTTTCATAAATCACGAGACTACTGTCGTCTAATGGGCACTTATGATTAATGTTGCATAGGGGAAAATTGTCAATTCCTGTTTAATTGTAAATACTTACCCGTAAATATGATAGAATGCACTCTTTCAAAGTCTTGTCGCTATTATTTCCTTGTTGACGATACAGCGGCAGCCTCGGTTTGAGTTCATAATCCAAGGGAGGTAATACAAACAAAATCGGGAAAATTTTATTTTGAAAACGGTCTATTCTTGATAAGCTGTAAATATTAGGAAAGTACTTTCGGTTTCAATATGGCAGTAGAGTGCTCTCCCCTGAGTACTCGTATTACCGTCATGTGATCGGTTTTTCAAAAATCTATCTTTACAATTTTGACACATTTAAATGTTAATAATATATCATATGGTACACTTTATTATGATCACATATAATTATGTGTTTATGGAGATAATGTAATATTTAAAAGTACTGCCATTCCTTATTTAAAAATATAGTTTAATTGAAATCATATATATTGTGACAGGACGAGTTGTACGGAATATTACTTTTTACTAAGTTTTTCAATATTTCAGCTATTTCGTGAGGTACAATTACATCCAAAATACCTACCCTTTTGTAATTATATATTTTATCCATTAAATTAGGGGGTTTTAAATCCATAATAACTGTATTTAAAGGTTTTCCATATTATTTTGGTTCACCGATGTCTACCCTGTCTTGTTATTTCATTGGTATTAAATTCTTGATCAATCAGAATCGTTTTTTTTTTATTATTTCGGTAGCCTTCAGGAATTTCCTTTTATGTTAGACAATGAGCTTTGAAACATCTCGAAAGTAAAATTAATGAACTGTGAAAAGTTCATTCTAGTTCGCGAGGTCAGATTTACTCTACTATATCACGGTGTTGAACCTATAGACGGCTGCTATTCGCAAAAAAAACCGCGTCCTTTGGCTTTGTTGTTATCTGAAAGTTTTACGGTTGCTATAGGCTTACAAAATGCTCAGACAGGATGGAGCCGACCGACAAAAACTCCAAAAGCACAACGAATGTGTGTAAGTATATTGAAATAACGGCTTTAAGGAACGTGTCAGACAATGGCATTGCTAAAATTTCCATCTGAAAGTATTTACAGTTTCATGTTAGCGCTGTCGTGTTGAATAATGTGGACCAGATGTTCCAGATCTAAGCTTGTTCCTTCCCATTTTTGTACTTTTTAACGATGACCAGGTCGCAGTGGATGTTGTTTGCGTTTTAGAAAGCAAGTTTATAGCTTTACTGATATATGTAAATCAATAATAAAAGTATTTATATGTATACGATAATGAAAAAATACAAACATAGGTGCATTGTCGATGTTGAAAATGAGGCACCGGTTACTAGCAAAAACTTCCAAACTTTTTTGAGCTAAAAAGAGAAAAATCAAGAGTTCTTTATGGCTTCATCGACCCAAAAAGACCTCCAAATTGCCAACAGTTAAAGAAAGTGAAGTCGTTGCAACGCCAGTACAAAAAAACAAATGTATTGATCAAAACCAAATAGTACAGAACTGAAAAAAAAAGCGCCATTAAAAAAAACGAAAGATAAAGGTCTTTGGACAGAGCGAAAATAAATTAACTGATGAATTAGTTCTTATATGCATTTAGTTTCTTACCGAGAAATTATATACGGTAACAATTTATGATGCAACTTATCCGAATTTCAAATTATTATGGTCAGCGATAGAAACTTTACAAAACAAAAGGTCAAAAGAAGTTAAAAATTCAGCGCTGTGCAACGCAGAAGGTCAAATTTTATTGTACGATGTTGCATTTATTTGACGACCTATGATTGGATAAAATCATTCCTAAAAATAACGATAGAAAGGAGAGCAATATATGGAAATCTAGAGAATAAGATTAATACGCTTTACCTGGCCAGGAAAAAATTCCATTCATAAAAATAACGCGCAGTAGCGAAATGATGCAGATGGAAAATTACAGAAGGTCAGTGGGCGGTGCTTAATTTTGTGTAGTGAACATTACGTCTTTAGCATTAAAATTCCATTCATAAAAATAACGATGCAGACGATAGATAAACTTGCAGTTACGAAACGTTGCAGACGGAAAATTACAGAAGGTCAGTGGGCGGTGCTTAATTTTGTGTATTGACCATTACGTCTTTAGCCTTAGAACTTCCAAGAAAGTCCGTCAAACATAGTTCGTGGAAAAAACTTAGTTACTGTTTCAAGTTATAGATCAGCAACATCGTACAAAAATGTTATGAGCTCCCGTGACCGACTATGGTTATTTAGACGATCACTAGGGAGCTCATAGCTTATATTATTCAGCTCTGACATGGAAATAGATATCAGCACACGGTGCTTTTGTCCAATAGTAGCCGTAACCTAGATTTTTTCCAAAAATGTACCAATTTATAAGAAATTCTCAATACCAGCACAAATTTTATATCAACAAACGTTGTGTTTTAGTGTAAAATCAATAGAAATAACGATTCCCAGAGTTTGAATTGACGGAAATGGCAAAATTCACAGGATGCAATTTGTTTATTCAAATTTCGTACCTTTTTTTCATTGTTTAGAAAAAAATTACTTTTTTCAGGGTAAAAACAGATTTCAAAATGTCAGATAAATAAATGTAAAGTTCCGAGAAGAAGCTTAAATGCATAGGCAGCGATTGTGTATTAGGGAAAATATGCATAAACTGAACTACTTACCATGTTTTCTCATGGTTTTTTCGAATAGTAACCGGAATTTTTTCGAATAGAAATTCCGTTAGCAGCCGTTCAGGTACTACACCGTGTATATAAGACGTGTAATTTTACTATTTCAGGGGAGACTACACCTACATATGTAAGGCGACGGATATGTTACGCGAAGGAATTGTGTTCAGTTCCAGTTGTTGATTTCGAATTCAGTTTAATACTGAGGAAATTGTGTTCAATTCCAGAATTTGGTATACAACTGGTTATTGTTGTGCTAGTTTTTTTCTTAACCCCCCTTTTCCTGGCTTTAAGTTACGATAGGTTTAAATATCAACAGTCACACTACTAGAAAATGACTTGTGTTATAAAGGTTGTTAAATAGAATTAAAGGACGTTTTAGGTTATCAATATCAGTTTTAAAATGTTGCTTTACTTTATCAAAATGACGTCTTTATTTATTTGAAAATGAAGAATTTATAAAAAAAAAAAAAAAAAAAAAAAAAAAAAAAAAAAAAAAAAAAAAAAAAAAAAAAAAAAAAAAAAGACTCTTAATCATCATCAAGGTTGCCTGTCTCATATTATTGGAAAATCTAGACAACAGTGATTGAAAACCGACTCTTTGTTGTTCCCCTCACAGGCACTTGTGATAATAAATCACTCCCTTTTTAACTTTCTGTTTACATATTTATTTTCAATAACATTTCTTTATTATTTATTGCCTTTTTCCTTTACTAAGCATGTTTATATCCATACAATTATATGGTAATATCATCTAACATGTGTCTTCTATTGTTATTAGTATCCAATAAGCAGTAGAGAGGACACACACGTGTAAGATGCTACGGTAACGTTGTTGTATCTATTTCAGCAGATAAACAATGCAAATTAATTTGTGAAGAAGAGAACTTTTATAGTACATCTGTATGTTATTTAAGGACAATTGTTACTACGCTGATTATTAAATCAAAATGTAAACGACGATTATATTACATGACGTTTACTGCGACGTAAGCTATCCGGAATTTGACACGTCTGCAATCGATATTACAAATACTCTATGTCCTTAAAGTGTTTGAAAATTATCGTTTTTTAGCATTTGTTTATTAAATTAGATAAATGCAATAGAACAACGGCATCCCGACGTCTGATGTTGGAATAATTTAAACGGTTAATAGAGATGATAATTATGTACGATATTTTCATACGGCAAAGAACACAGAAATTAAAAGTAGACTGAAAAATGCACTATAACTCGGGAAAATGGGGTTTCTTATGGAGTACATATCTCTCAGTTGATACGATATTCCAGAGCTTGTGGTTCCTATAAGGATTTCCTTGATAGAGGGTTGCTGCTAACAAGAAAGCTACTGAACCAAAGATTCCTCTTGGTTAAGTTGAAGTTTTTTAGATCGTTATTTGTCCTTTTGTACTTTTTCTTTTGGCCATTGTGTTGTCTGTTCTTCTTCGATATACGGATTCTGATTGCCCCTTTGATATCTTCAAACTCTTCTTACGTATTTCGCCTTTTAGTCTATTCGTACATTTAATTAAATGAAATTTAACACTTTGCCTAGCATTTTTCTTGACGAATAGGAGATTCCCAATCCGCCGTTTCATCATAACTTGTATTGAACATCGCTATGCCGTTGTTCTGTTCGGTTTATGTAGTAACGATAATACTTTGTCTTAAAGTTGACCACGTGAATTTTTAAAACGAATCTAAATATACATTTTTTTCATTATTTTGTAGAATATACATTATTTAATTAATTCATTGATTAATTAATGAAAATAATTAAATTTTTACGTATATTAGACTAAAACATTAATTTTCATGTGACGGCCAATCTTAACGTCACTGCGATGACCTCTGTCTATTTTTCTATGTGTGTAGTTATGCTTATTGTGTTTAACGCCACTTTCAACAATATTTCAGTTAAAACGTGCCGGTCCGTTTTATTGGTGGAGGAAACCGAAATATCCGGAGAAAATCACCGACCTGTCGCAACTGAGTTACTGACAAACTTTATCACATAATGTTGTATATCGAGTACACCTCTCCATGCACGGGGTTCAAACTCACAATTTTAGTGGTGACAGGTACTGATTGCACAAACAGTTGTAAATCCAACTACCATACGACGGCTACCTATTTATAAAACTGATAAATACTTTTTTCTATTGTTAGCAACCTATTAGCACTCTTGATGCAATCTTGTCTCTCTTTGTCAACAAATATGATTCCCCATTAACTAATAATACACCAAATGTAATTACATATACATACCAATAGACACACTCGAGTGTTAAATTTCTTTAATAGATGTAAATGTCTTGCTTACTTGTGTACTTTTAGTGGAAGAAACATCAAAGTGAACTTGGCAATATTGTGGTGAAGATATTGACAACTTTTGGAAGAAAAATTATCTCTGTATAAATTAATAGCAATCTTATCCAAACCTAGACAAAGCATCAGCTATAACATTATCTTTGCCTTTAATGTGTTTAATAATCAGCTTGTATTCTTGCAATATTAGTCCACATCTCGTTAATCTTTGATTTTTTTTCCGTATCTTAAAATAACGAGACATATAAAAAGTGATTACTGACATGCAAACATATGTGGTTTAATTCAACATCCCTTGTTTCTGTGCTACCATCTTGTAATAAAGTCTCCTCTTCTCAGAGTTTCATTCTCATGGCTGTAGGTACCGCACAAATAGGAAAACCTTCTGGATTTTCTAATTCTTAGTCATCGTAACTGGCCTCATCGTAGACAGTTGGATTCATTATAACCTCGTCCAACTCGTTACCAAGTAACAAGGAAATAATCTCCACAGGAAGTGTAGGTGTTACCCCAACGACAATCTTTACCGAAACAAAGTCTGATTTTAAATTAATCTGAGGGAGGGGAACACTATGAAACTCTGAGTCTACCAACTGTAACATCACAATTACAGTAGCAGAAGTCCTCCACGACAAAGGTTAAATATCTTCTAACATTAAAGTTTGGGGAGCTCCCATATCACACACTATTTTAATAGGTTTTAGGACAAAGTGGACATCATTATTATCACATCGGATGCAACTTACTTTCACCGTGACATAAGACGAGTTTGAAGAATATTCTCTGTCGCATGGTCCAACAGCAAGGACATAATTCGGTAGCTGGTTGTCAGGAATGTGATGATGAAGATCTGATATGTTCCTACATGAGGCTATCACCTTAGCTTTGACAACCTTTCCTAAAAACTTTCTCAGAAGTTTTAGAATCTGGACATGAAGTATTCCAATCTTTGATGCATCAGCCTAAAAAAATAACAAACATATTGAGTTGTTTATTATAATTAATACCTTTATAACATGATATCACAAATCAATGAGCTTGGCGACATTGATAATTGAGTTACAATGTATTGTAATTTTTAAAATAATTAATAAATTAATAATTTGTATTGTGTGTCAATTAATTTGATCAATTAGCTTTTGTATCATAAACAATTAGTACATGACGTCATTTATTATGTGCCTGGAATGCTGTGTTAATTTCATTTTGTGGTAATAAAATAAATTCCAGAAATTAGAAGCACAGTTTCATCTCTGGGTTGTTTAGGTGGTTTGGCAACTCTTTTTAATCTGCCTTCCTTTTCAACATCAACATGACTTTTAAAGTTACTAGTTATAACTGGTCAGTGATGCAATATGCGAGATACACATTTTTGAAGCGACAACCACTTTGTACTGACATGACACACATGTTTTATTATTTTTAGCGGTTTCACATCACACATATCTAAATAGTGTTTATGGAGTTTACATATCAATAATGAATTCCTCGATAAGTAATCGGAATTCTTTTACAGCAGCATCACAACAAAGATTAGCTAAATGGTAAATGCATCCCATATCCATAACATAAGGCTGTTTTTGCTTAATTCTGGAGAGGACATATGTTTTTTTTCCGTTTATTACACTACAATTGTCTGACATGAATCCAAGTACATTTATCTACGGGATTCCTCTTTTTTCCGTTTATTACACTACAAATGCCTGACATGAATCCAAGTACATTATCCACGGGATTCCTCTTTTTGATAATGTTTTATCTAAGGAATTAAATAAGTTTTCACCTGTTCCAATATTAACGATTTGTATGTCTATAAACCTTGTCACAGTTTCACCCAAGTCATTGTCATATATTCTTGCCAAGATGAAAAAACATAAATTGTTCCCTGATCATTACATTCATCAGACAATAATAGTGAATGGTTGTGATCTACATTTACTAATGACAGGATCATTCAACTCAGTAGCAATTGACCTTTTTATTATTTGTGTAGTATTGGTTCTTCCACATGAAACACCAGCAGCCATCTGACTGTCTGTGAACATTTTTGTGCAAAGTTTAGTGAAATAAGCTATTAAAATATAAATCTAGCTCAGCGTTGTGGTCTAGTACAAAGTATACAATGACATTATATACCTGAAATTGTTCACTAAACTTTTTAGTACAATCAATCATTCGTAACACTATGATTTTTATATGAGCAGAATACATGTAATTAATTTAAAAAAAAAACATTTTCAATAAAATCACGAAAACGTCTACTGTTAGATACTGTTTCACAGATTCATCGTGTTAAGTGTCTTCTACGAAACTTCACTGAAAGGTCAAAGTAATTATTTCAAACCATTTATCTTCATTTATAGTTTTACATCATATGGAATCCATTCAAAGAAGAATGATTAAACTGTTAAGTCTTTGATAAAAACCTGAAGTCCTGATTGGGTGCATAAATGTGAAAAAAGGATGAAAATTGTGCTATAAATCTTGTTTTGCAATTTATTTCGTTAGGTTCTAAAATGTTCTAAGATAGTTATCAATGTTAACTAATGATGTCAGTTATTGATGTGATCAGGGGTGATTGCTATGGCAAATGTCATTAATATGTGAAACATTTTAAACTTTCGTTTTAAAAGACTATTTGAAGCTTAAAGCCATGTGTACCTAATTGCACATTTTGATCAAATTTCAATTTATTTCAAAGTAATAAAGAATAATGATCTTAAGCAACATAGTATTACTTTGCAGTCAATCATTCGCTATCATTGAGCAACAGTTTCCCGCAAAATGACGTCAAACTGTTATACAACATGTTTTCCTGATAGCTGATATTTCGCTCGAAAGACAAAGCAAACAAATATATATTTTGGCCATTGTTGTTTTACTTTTGTTTATGTATTAGGGATACACAGGCCATCATGGACCAAAAACGCTGAATTATCAATTGGACTGTGATTTATAATAAAACACCAGAACGGTCATTATTAGAATGTATAGGAACACAAGCTACAATAAATATTACAGTTCTTGATATTTGACTCATAATGACAGTTATTCAGCATATATGTCTTTCGTCAAATTTTTACGTTGATACTTATTTTGTACCAAACAAATTTGACGCAGAAACTTATAAATGATCCCGTAGAACACATCATTTTGCCAGATTAAGCAAACTGAAATTGTACTATTTAGGTTAATATAAATTAATAGAGATGATTCCATTTAGATTTGATTTGATTTGATTTATTGTGTTTAACGCCACTTTCAGCTATGTCATAGCGACCAATTTTAGTGGTGGAAGAAGCCGGAGTACCCGGTGAGAACCACCGACCATGGGCAAGCAACTGGTAAACTTCATCACTGGCGGATGCGAGTCGAGTGCACCCTTTTTGTAATTTACAAAGCTGGTTCCATTTAGAAAGAGGTCTATATGTAGAATTAATTTAATGAAATTATCGTACAAATATTATGACATTTTTTCCTTCTAAAACTACTACAAACCAAGCATAGAGGTAAATATTCTCAGCTAGTTAGCAGACTGGGTAAGGGGATATTTACAACCAGTAATTTATGACAACTCTATTAATTGTTGAATTAATTGTCTAATTAATTAATTAATTAATAGCTTCAAAGTAAACATCAACTGGAATGTTTATGTTTGCCGTTTTCATGAGTTAATTAAATTTACCGGATGACATGGAATCATTGTATATTGTATGCATTCACTTATATGTATTATTTTGTTTATCCAAAATGGATCTATCTTTCATAAAGTACGAACATCATTGTAAGCTTCGAACATGACACTGAACAACAGCTTATTAAAACAAAATGTGCAGACCATAGTGACGGAACAATTACTGTCAATGTCCTTGTAGACATAGGTGTAACAGATTGCAAGATAATGAAGATCACCGGTCATCTTTGCGAAGCAAGTTGAAACTCATATCATTCTGATACTATGACAAAAACAAAAGAGAGTATTTTACACTACTACAGAGACAAATGTTAAATCAACTGCGACTCACCCTTCCGATAGTGATGACTAGGTGTCAAACCACTAATTAATTTCTTTAAGGTTTTCTACTAAATTTGTGTTTTTTTCGAGCCTACCTGGTCATTTTATCTTAAGTTTAACCTTTCGAAGACCATATATTTTCTGAAACGTACATGATTCCTCTACGTTCTGTCAAAATATCAGGGCATGTTTAAAATCTTGCAGTGAAATGCCATGCTACGGAAAGCACCTACTCTAAAAATAGCTCGGTCATCCCCAAGAAATTCACTATTTATAGGTCTTGCATCAAATGCTTCATAGAGGTATTAAAGTACAACTAAATCCATTAAATTTGGGCTCAAAATAATCCCTATTTATTTATCTTCAATTATCAATTTTAATTAGTCCATTCCATTCAGTAGTTTTCACAATACTACAAAGTGAAAGGAACTTTTTTCTTGAAAAGGGACTACTTTCGTACGTGTTCCAAGCTCTGATTGGTGAATTAGTGGTTTGACACCACTACAACGAACTTATTTTACCTGCTACTAATCCTTCTAATTGTAATGTACTCATTCTTTAACAATCTATCGCAGGAGAAAACTAGGAAAATGATATTTTATCTATCACCAATGCTACAGGAATTTTGAATGGGATGATCATGTCAAATAATCACGTAATGAATATGCTTCGGAACATTAATACCAACTTTGCATCTTTAAATGCCTTGAACTATTTCAGCAGAATGAATTACCCCGGTAACACGAATTGACTTCCATGAGTATAGGTGACCTTAGTCGGCTAGTGTGGTTCTCCTGTGTAGGCCCTTTAGTTGCATTGCTCCCAAGACTTTAAATTATTTGACTTTCCAATCATTCGATTTTGAGCGTA
This sequence comes from Bathymodiolus septemdierum, assembly GCA_963383655.1. NCBI lineage: Eukaryota > Metazoa > Mollusca > Bivalvia > Mytilida > Modiolidae > Bathymodiolus > Bathymodiolus septemdierum. The sequence continues at coordinate 54,287,732 of OY726524.1, forward strand.
CCTGGTTATTCCGGAAACACCTCGGGTGCACTAAGTGTAATAGCTACGTTTTAAGTACCTGATTATTTAATAGAACTGGTACCACCTACAGTCGCTGACACTAATAATTATAATTTAAGGAACAGATTAAAAAATTCACAACCATCATACCGATTATCTACATATCAACAGTCTTATTTTTCAAGTACGATTAAATTATGGAACACTCTAGATCTGAACCTTCGTCAACTGCCGACACTTCCGTCTTTTAAATCCAAATTGCAACAAAAATATTTTCAACCGAAAACTGTACCTTCTTATTTTTCTTTTGGAGACCGATATCTTAGTGTATTGCATGCTAGGCTTAGAAATAAATGTAGTTCTCTGAACAGCGATTTATTTAAATTGAATTTGGTGCCTAGTGCTTCTTGTTCGTGTGGATATAAAAACGAATGTTCCGAACATGTTCTATTATATCGTAATAAATTCAATTTACTTAGAAATAAGATGCTAATTGAATTAAATATGCTTGATATGGGGGGTCTACCGGTACATATCGATATTTTGTTATTTATTTTATTATAACTATTAATAAATGACAAAAACAATTAGTTGGGAGATAGTTCATTAAAATAGGGATTGCAGTACTGTATTTGAATATGTATCTTCATCATTTAGGGATTAGATACAAGTAAATATTCAAATACAGTTATCTTCAAAGTTAAATGGGCCGTGATCGGTTGGTAGTTGGCTTTATAACTACCTATGTAATTTGTGCATATCACCAGTAAAGTTATGAGTTCGAATCCTGCTCATGGCGAGGTGAACTTAATACAACATTCTGTAATAAAGTTTGCATGTAACTTGTACATTTTTGTAGATCGGTGATTTCTCCGGGTATTCCGGTTTCCTCCACCAAGAAAGCTGACCGCCACAATATAACTGAAATATTGTGCAAAGTAGCGTTCAACACCACCCCACCAAGTAACATGAACTCACTTACCAAAGCCCGATTATCGACTACTCTCTACCAGGAATTAAGACTCAACGTTACCATATCGACTACGCGTTATCATGCATCAATCATCTACAACTCGTTAGTACGCACCAGGTATCAACTACCAGTAATAACGCACCAACCCTGTACTGTACCTGTTGCTAAGAAGAATTATAGTACATGTAATAAAATCTACCAAGCATCATTTATTTATGGTAGTTTAATTGCCTGTTTGTTTTCCTATCAATTAAGGAATTATTTAACAGAGGATGATTTGATGAAACTCACGTCCATCATTAAAGCAGTTGTTTCCATGCAATATTAAAACTGTTTGCTTTTTTACCACAGTAGACCATGGTTGGTGCTTAGAACATGAATGAAAAAAACAGACGGAAAGTCAATTTTGTATTTGTGTGAAGACATTGAAAACTCTTCTTAAACGGAAAATAGACGGACCTCAGGTTATAAGCCGTCTCGCACTGTTTTTTCAAGAACGAGTTATGATCATATATGAACACCGCATGGTGAATGTGAAATAAAGAAGAGCATGGAAAGCGATGTTCTTAACTTTAGAGAATGTTCTGCCATGTTCTCTTATATCCTAAAGGCCCCCTTTTATTAATCCCACATGAAATTCAATATTAATTGAAAAGCCAATCACCATAGAAATGAAATCTAATTACAATTTGATTAGGATGAAGTCACAAATAAATAAGCGATACTAAACTCTTAACAGTAATTAAAGTTCGCTTTTATAACGTTATTACAACAAACCAAATTTGATTTCAGATATTACTTTGTAATAAAAAGTGAATTATTATCAACCATTAACATCTGATCACGTACGTTGTTGATTGATTTTGTCTGTTTATATAATTATGAGTTTTTACTTTCCCTTTGTAAGATTGCTCGGAGTTCGATAATTTTGTTATTACCCTTATTTGAAAGTTGAGAAATATCTAGTGTTAAGTAATATGTCTCTCTCTGTATTTCTAATATAAGGATTATTTTAAGGAATGTGCTATGTTGAATTCATGAATACTGTGTCGTTGAACAAAGAATTGTATGGGTTACATTGTCATTGATTGATGTTTCACGTTCAGTGAGCAGTATTTCACCTATAGTCATTACGGGAATAGACTTACCTAAAATTTTAAATAATCAGACATGCAGGTTAGGACCGGATGGATGATTGGTAGAGCTTAGAACTTTCTTTAACGTGTAGGAGGTGTGGCACTCCCGAACCCATTATATATCGCCCAAATTTCACAAACAAGGGTATGTACTCCTTCTGTAGTCAAGGGTGTATTTAGTTAATACCTAGAAAACGTTGACGCTGTTTCAAATATCTGAATATGAGCAAAGTGTGAGAATATGATATCCTTACAATGAAGGATGTTTGTATATTGTTTTTCAGGTTTGCAACATTTATAGATAGCAACATGTTTCCTGTGCCTCAATCTTCTTTAAGCACATCAATAGAACCCTATTGTGAATTTTTTTAAAACTGGGATTCATTTCATCCCTGGCGTAGGTAACCTTAGCCGATTTTGGCTATTCTGCTGGTTCAGATCTTTGGTTTGTCTGCTCCCAAAGACGTTAATTTATTTGATATTACAATCTGTCGACGTTGAGAAGGTTATTCCGATGCATTATTGTCGGAACCACTTTCGTGACGTCCTCAATTTTGAATGCTGGAAAACTCTAATGACGTATTCGTAAATTAATACAGAATCTCATTGAGGACAAATTCAAAGTAACTATTAAAATGACCGTTTCATATTACAGGGAAGCGCACAATTCAATTCATTAATAATTACACGTTTGGCAAATAGAATTTCCCGGTAATAATAATATAGTATTGGTTAGGTAATCAGACAGTGACGGGCATTGGTGATTGATACGCTTGAATGAATCTGGTGACGTCAGTAAGACCATCAATGACGCATAGAAATATTTTCATATCAAAAGGTTATTTGATAAAGTAATGAAACCTAACATAATTACCATCTTTCGCCATAGAATTTTTTTAGATAAATGTATTATTGGTATCAATTATTAGTAAAAGACGGTTGCAACAGAGATATTCATAAATTATCATTAAAAGAGCGTTACACAAATGACGGTCAATAATTCTCAACCAATATCAGCAAAGCGAACAACCACGTCTCACTGATTTAAATTGTTGAAGCTTTGTTATTGGTAAATAAAATTGAATGAAAACAATATATATAATTGCTTAAACAGATATATACAATATCAATAGAAGCAAATAAAAACTTATTAATCAGAAGTTGTCTACATCAGACAAACAGAAATCAGATGCTATTTCAGCTTTGATACTCTATACGGTTAATAATACGCATGAACTGCAGAAATGAGAAGCAAAGGCATATATAGTGAAAATGTATAAAGATAAGGTGTATGTCAAAGACACTTTTACGTCACACATTGATAAAAAAATATTTTTGACATTTTTGTTGACACCTTATCTTTATGCATTTTCACTATATATGAAAATTTTAGACGTTTATATATATATATATATATATATATATATATATATATATATTGATAAATAAGGGTAATAACAAAATTAACGAACTCCGAACAATCTTACAAAGGGAAAGTCAAAACTCATAAGTATATAAACAGACAAAATCAGTCAACAACCGGAAAACTGTGAAAACCGTAATGACCCTGACTTGGTACAGGCATTTCTAAAGAAATGGTGGGTTGAATCAGATTTTAAAGCGCCAAACCTCCCCCTTTCATTACGCAAAGTTTCCGGCTGTCACTATAACAGTATTTATAACAATACTTGAACAAAACAGGTAAAACAGTTGTCAAAGCAGCGCCAAACTCAGTGGAGTAAATGTCAAAGACACTTTTACGTCACACATTGATAAAAAAATATTTTTGACATTTTTGTTGACACCTTATCTTTATACATTTTCACTATGTGAAAATTCATCGTTTATAATCTTTTCTGCAGAGACAGAATATATTTCGACAAGATCTTGATATCGGAATATAAACTTTTTAAGAGATCGAATAAGGCGAATCTTTTAATAGCCCTGGTCCAGTAGCCTGTTTATCAGATGAAGATGACGTTTCAGGAAATCAGAATAATTGCTACTGGCCCTTGCATAGCGAATCAATTGCGAGATGTAAACACCATATGCAGGAAAAGCTGGTATATTGCTGCACATATTTGGAAAATTTATGATTTTAAAATTGAAGTCGTCCCGTTTATCATAAATTTTAGTACTGATTTGACTACTGTCGTCAAATTCGAGGTATAAGTCCAAAAATGATGCGGACGAAGCAGTATCTGTGGTCTCTTTAACTTCCAGCTCTGGAGGATATATCAATGGAAGAAATTCTGCAAATCTAGAATTATTGATAGATAAAACGTCATCAATATACCTGTATGTGAAATTAAAGGCTCTAGCCTCATGAATCTTCTTATCTTTTACAAGCTTTTGAAGAAACTCCGACTCATATGAGTATAAAAATAAATCGGCTAGAAGAGGGGCACAATTCGTACCCATTGGTATGCCGACGACCTGCTGAAACAGTATCCCTCCAAAGGTGACAAATATGTTATCGATGAGGAACTCCAGCATACTGATCACTTGTTCCTCGGAGTAGCATGTTTTACCTTTTTGAATTTTGTTTGAAAAATATTTGGAATTGTAGCCTAACACAACAAATTTTGAGCCATAGTTTCTATGACTGAAAGTTTTGTGAATTGTTTCTTTTAAGTGGGTTTTTAGTTTGTCATGCGGTAGGGTGGTATATAGAGTTGAAAAATCTAAAGTTTTGATGGAGGATACCTGAGAGAAAGATCTTGATTTAAGGTTATCCAAAAGATCTTTAGAGTTTTTCAAAATCCACATGTGATTTATGCCACTACGCGAGTAAACAGTTTCACAATATTTCTGTTGTCCCTCTTTTACTGCAGACAGAATCTTTGTCAGGTGAATAGACAATTCTTTCGTCGAACAAGTTGATGATCCCGCTATGTACCTTTCTTTGTATGGTGTCTTATGGAGTTTAGGTATCCAATATAAAAATGATGGATTTCTATAGAACATATTTAGCAACGACTCTTATAGTATTCCTTCAATCCGTTAGTTGCTTTTAAATACATAAATCAGCGGAAGTAGAGCTTGGACGACTATTTTTGTTACGCCGAGTGATCAGTGTTTAAGCTATTGCATGGCAAAAACAAGGTTCTTTTTGACGAGATGATGATGGCATCTGCTTTGTCCAATACCAACTCACCGATAGTCGCCGGTAGATTTGTTGCGTCAACTGAACACACATATAGCGACTTCGAAACAATGTAGCGGAGAAACTGCAAATTGACCCGACATTTGTTCTAACCCACTATATATATGTACCGTACTTAAGGCGATCATGTTAAGTATTACATCACCGAGGCGATTTAATGGAAATCATGTCTGAAGAGGCATACAACAACCCTGTCACGCAATCTAGATCTCTTTTTGCAGATTTTTGATAGAACTAACTTAACTTATGGAGCCGCGTTATTCTGAAACTAAGTTATGCATCATATTACAAAAATGAGTAGTGATGTGTACATGTAACGCAACTTGTCAACGATATCCCCGATTATGTTATTAAAGGAATAAATAGTATGTTAGAGTGTAAACATGGTAAATAAAGTGTTTGAATTCTGTACTTTAAATGACTACTTTGTCATGACATATCTTGCTTCTTAATCTACAATCCTCTTTCATATGTCGTCGATCATTAGTTCATTCCATTATTTAGTAATATCTTAAGATGTTGTCACAGAAAACATTTATTATTTATGCCACCTATCTTTCATATCATATGCAAAATATCATGTGCAAAAAAAGGTGCCTTCAAGTCTGAATAAAAATTGATTCAAATGAATTCATTCTTCTTATTCTACAATCCTCTTTCATATCTCGTCGATCATTAGTTCATTCCATTATTTAGTAATATCTTAAGACGTTGTCACAGAAAACATTTATCATTTATGCCACCTATCTTTCATATCATGTGCAAAAAAAAAAGGTGCCTTAAAGTCTGAATAAAAATTGATTCAAATGAATTTATTCTTTAAACATAAATTGCTCAATTTTTTTTTTTTGGCAATAACAATAATTCAGCCTGTCGTCTAATGATCCATTTGAGTAAAAAATTAATATGTCTATATCACAAATTGATGAGTCTAACATTTCAGTAATAACTGTTAACATGTCCAGAAGATGTATCGTTTTCACCGATTCCACGGGAGAGTTAGTGTTGTCTGTATTCCCATTGGCAATGTTTAATAGTCTACATCTACAGATATTGCTTAGTACTACGGGAGAATTATATATTTTTTTCAGAGATAATGATGTAAACAACAATTTAATCAATCAATGTCAGTAATTTCCAGCACATTAAATTTGAGAAACTATATAGTATTGAAGAAAAAAGACTTGATGATATCAAAGTGGTAATCAGAAGCCATGAATCAAAGAAGGACAGACAATGCAATGGCCAAATCAAAAAGGACAAATGTACAAACAACGGTCTACAAAGCATTAGACAAAACACTACATATCGAGCACAACGAACCATGCAAAAAAACGGGTTTATCTCCCTTGGACATAGACAGCCATAGCTGGGTTTGGTTGACCATTTCTACGATTGTTCTATTAGATTTTAAAACTATTCTGACGGTTGGTACTTATTGTTTTTCATTTTAATGTTAAAAACTAATCATTCGGACATGATTATAGTCGTTTTTATCTACACCTGTCCATAATCAAAACAAAAAAATACATTTCTATTGTTAAAATATGAAGATTAGAGGTATGATGGATACACGAGAGCTAGGTTGTTGATACATATAACGTATATTGCTGTTCTTCAAACTCGTGGCACATTATCTATATATTTCCTCTTGTAATCATCTCGTACATAAACAATTGAATGGACATATAAAACCAAACAACTAAATAAACGTTATATAATACCAAAGGGGCAATAACAATTATTGGACAATCCAGAGAAACTGGCAACATTGGGTACACAAGACGAAGAAAAACACAATATGTGTAGGACACCACAATACGCAAACAGAAATGCATAACGTAAGCAAAACACGGAACCTCCTACAAACAACTGGAGGTAAAGACGAGCCGAACATCATTTGCATGTGGAAATCGTAAATAAGACATGTTATGTCATGAAAACAATAAAAAGTTATTGATAGTATGCTATGAAAAGATATTGACGAATGAGTACCCATGATGAAGATCGAAATGATGGCACCGATTGCACATTAGAACCAACACTTAAAAAGAAATCTGTAATTTCCAATAACACTATGTCTTCTGTTATTGTAGAGTAGAGTAATATAAGTGTATTTCATTGTGAGCGGTTTTTCAACTATATCAAATCTATAAATAATAAATTATGTAATTGGGTGATATATGAGACGGACGTCCTCATCAAAGAGTCAATTATGATGAAAAAATAAGACATGGACAAACACAATTCGCAAATACTAAACACAGAACACCTAAATTTCATGACACTGTTTGCAAATAATAGCATAAACTAAATTCTTAGTGATACAAGATAATTTGCTCAAAATAGTAAAGTTACTGTGAGAACACTGGATTTCAGTCATTCCTCCGATCAAGGGAATGTGGAAGTCTCCTGCTTTCATATCGTCTCCCTCAAATTACTTATTCTCTCCTAATCTTTATTTCAGAGGTACTACCACCTAGATGGTCACTAAACTTCTCCTATTGCGAAATTATATTAATGGTCTAGAATAGATCTTCTAGAACAATATATTTTTGTGAATTCCTTATGTTATAATAGTCGTTATTCATTCTCAATTGATATCATGAGGAATCGGGACGTATTCCAGTTTTGATCGTGACAAGAACATAGCACTCGAACTGAATGAAATTTAAATGATGGAGTGGCTCTATATTGTTCTGATTATCGTTATGTTATTTGGGTTAGAGTAAATGCTTTTTTTTCTCGAATATGCATTCTGCAATCACAAATCATTGGGGTAATTTATTTAAATATAGCAAAGTGAATACATGTATAGATTGACACAAGGAAAAACGATTATTAATATACCAGTCGGTTAATTTAGCTTCTGCAGCCATTGCTTTCGTGATATTGTAGGATTCAATGTACACCAAGAACCTGTATTTAATACTAATATTGTTATTTGGATTATTTCGAATGACAATATAAAACTGAAATTCTGATGTTTTTTTGTTTTTGTTTTGTTTTTTTTTTCTTGCGTAGACGCCTCACTAATTTTGGTCTGCCTCTATGCATGCACAGGGCAACGCGCAAGATCATCTAGAATAGTATACGGTATTATGTTATAGGTGAGTTGTATTGTCAGTTCTTGTTTTAGTTCATAAAATTCAAATTATTCACTCTACGGTTACTCGGCTTCTTCCACCACTAAAAGTGATCGCCATGATATAACTGAAAGTGGCGTTAAACACACTAAATCAATCAAACAATCAATCAAGTTATTCATTACTATTGTCATCAGGTTTAAGTTGCACGTTTCCCCACATTAGATAATGATTTGCAGGTGCCCGGCGCATACCAAAAAATGTATTGTTCAATCACATTACATTAAGCAATAATTGTTTTCTAAAGAGACAACTGCCTCTTAAATATTTCCTATAAATCACCATCATCTTCTTCTAATGTTTCGATCAAACTTGAAATATATAAGAAAATAGTTCTGTGTCGGAATGTTATTTCACTTTAATAAAAACGTAGATATCTAATTTAGTACACACGACGCGTTTCAGGAATAACGCTTGTGTATGCTTAGTAGATCGTTGTTTGTCCTTTTTCTTTTGGCCATTGTCTTGTCTGCCCTTCTTCGATTTACGGATTCTGATATACCCTTCGCTATCTTCAAACTCTTCTTGCACAAGTACGCCTGTTGCCAAACGATTACACAGCCGATTCATGCACAAGTCTTTGAGGAAAATAAAACAAAGGGCATCAACAGGATAACAAATATCAGCAAAGGTTACGTATGAGTGAGTACAATGAATTTTAGTTTTAATAATGATTGCGTTTACTATGCAGTTTCTCAGACAATTTGCTGAAATACAATGATACCTAACATCAAGATATACATATTAAACTAAACAGTTATGGTGCACTTTCACCAATGAGGTTTGGACGGTCGATTGGTTAATGTATTCATTTCTGACCGCAAGCCTCACACAACTGACGTGTGTTTCTTTCACGATACCCACCTCAAGTGTTATCGTTTCGGTGCAGCTACCCGTGGCTAGAAGGTTCATGGGTCAGCTTGTTATATCTGTCGAACATTTCCCCCACTAATAATTCTAGCAGTCAGGATATTGCTTAGATTTACAATAAACACCAAATGTCCCTCCACAACGGAAACCATAGCGCTTACTTATATTTTTAAAAAGAAGACATATAATGCAGTGCCCACAACCGCGTTTTTATAATAACTTTAAACTTGATTTATATTGACATATATCTCGTTATTTGTTGGGAAACATTGCGCCTGATTGATATGCATCATCCGTGCAATGAAAATATAAATAAAATTGAATTTTAAATTCGATGTCTTAACTTCATTCCATATTGTCAAATTGAATGACCATTGTGATTTAATCAGTAAAATGTATGTAAACAATTACGGTACAGAATGAAACTTCCTTTCAAAACAGTAATACGTAATATCTATTAAATTTATAAATTTGAAAATTCTGTAACATACAATTGGAAATTTAATTGAATCACTAAGTTTCCATTCTTGATAGATACATGAACAAATAACATTGCATATACCATAAGTATATTTTGATAGCGTGTCATTAACTCTGAAAATAAAGTACGTGGATAGAATAATGCATCGAAATCTTTATTGTGGAAAAGAGAGCGGAAACTGATGTTGTTACTTTAATTTGGGACGAAAGCAGACTGTGTAAGTCATAAAATATATCGTTAATACATTGTCGTATATTCTTGCAATTTGAAAGGTTTTCGTGATTTTGAAATATTTGAATATAATGTGCCGGTGGTGACAGAACAAATGTTATCGTCGGGAAATTAAACCGTCGGGGAGATTATTCTGTCTGATCATGAGACCATCGCTTTCTCTTGGATTATTTTAAAATTAACAATAGTATATAATGTACCAATGTGTATTAAATGATTAAAGCGAAATATTGCAGGTTTATGCACTTTTATTGCTCTCAAAGCTTTAAGTTATTTGGCTTTCCAATCTTTCTATTTTGAGCGTCACCTGATGAAGATTATTTTGAGCGTCACCTGATGAAGGTTATTTTGAGCGTACCTGATGAAGGTTATTTTGAGCGTCACCTGATGAAGGTTATTTTGAGCGTACCTGATGAAGGTTATTTTGAGCGTGTTATTTTGAGCGTACCTGATGAAGGTTATTTTGAGCGTACCTGATGAAGGTTATTTTGAGCGTACCTGATGAAGGTTATTTTTAGCGTCACCTGATGAAGATTTTTCCAGATATGTGTCGTGCGCACTAAACTTGATATCTACGTTTTTATTTGTTTAAAATATTGAGAGAGAAAAAGATAAGTTAAAGAAAATCGTGGATGTTATTAATCACATTGAAAGATAAAAGCTATGAGAATAAACTGTGTAACTAGACAGTACCTCAGTACATCGACTGTGATACAACTGCTGGCATACTGTAATGCAGTTATTAAGAAACAGAATGAGACGCCCTCACGTTATGTCAGGGTATTTAATAAGCGTGAGAGAAACCCGATGGAGCAAGTAAGAATGGACAATCAAGAGACACATGCAATGTTGGACACGAGGCATAGAACGAAGAGAAACAAAACAAATATTCCACCATATCGGCATACTTTAAGCCTGCCATTTTTATTTCTCTGTAAAACAAGGACACAAATTGCCCGGAAACATAAGATAAATGCGTGTAAATAGTGCATTATGGTTAATTAAATGACTTGGATAGGAAATGGTTATTTTTAAGAAAACGTCTACAGGTAGTTGTCTAATTGGAATGTTGTCTGTTGGAAACAGTCTTCATTATAATACAATCAGGTTCAAAAATAGCTGTGATAAACACTGACTACAAGATTCCACTTTAATACAACCATAATATAAATATAATTAGATGATTTACTCCAATGTTTATGAACTCAGAGGTTCACAAGTTCACAGTTGTCTACAATATTCAACAAGAAGCGTGTGTATCGAGATATCTACACTACAAATTATAGTATGTTGGTACTGTTGACATTTAATTCCAAAACGATCCACTACATCCAAGTCACAACCCTAATGTAGATATTACTAATCTGTTGTTCCAGTAACGTGTCGTGTGCATTAAAGTAGATATCTACGTATTTATTAGATACAATACTTGAACACAATTATTGGATTTTAAATTTCGAGCATCTGAAAAAAAAGTTACATTGCTCACCAAAGCCTCGAATATTTTTCAACAAGATCAAAATATTGAAGTAATCAGAAGCCGAAGAAAGACAGATTTATGCAATTGTCAAAAAATGCAGACAATGATTAACAACACACTTCACACGAAGCTAAAGATCAGGTAACATTAGCCCCAATATAATCCGGTGGTGAAATCAGATGTTCCTGCTCCACATGTGGCACTCGTCGTGTTACTCTTGTTACAATCCCGATGATAAGTCATGAATGGAGAAAGAACAACCGGATTTACCGTGATTACGACAAACGGAACATATTTGTAGTCATTTGTGAAACATTCCGTAGAGGTTAGCCAGGTCATGGTGATGACCCTAAAACTTTCGAAGTGATGACTTCAAATTAACCAATAGGAATCATTGTTTCAATAGTTCCTTGTTAGCAGCAGTCATCTATTGAGGGAATGATGATAGACACCACAAGCTCTGGGCAATCGGTTCAACTGAGAAATATATACTTATACAGGTGATGCTGGAATGTTGCTACATATAAATGAAAAGTTCATAATGGACTAATTGAAATCATCTCTTTTGTGCAGTCGTAAAGTTTCGTTTTTAATCGGTCCTCATTGTCAATTTCGAGGTAAAGGTAAAGGTATGACGTAGCACGATATAGATCACTATTTAATACACTACATCTATTTCTTAACGTAATTTGCAAAACATTACAGTATCTGTCACCTGGCAAATAGTAACCGGGTATTTTCTTATTTATATAATATTTTAGTTGGAGCCTTTTTTGAATATGTAAAGAGTTGGAAATTCTCGAATATTTAAACCGAGGGCACAAACATATGGCTGGGTTAAATATGATTTACACATAAAAAAAACCAATATTGTTAGAGGCCTTGTCTGGAGGGACAACAACATATTTGTCATGAAGGTGAGACAGATGTTTGGTTCTCAAAATTTGATGATGGACAAGTACTCATTGAGCCATGTGGGTGTTTTTAATTCTAATTTGCATCATTCTATCACCTTGCTCACACTCTTCGTCCTTACCGAAAGAGTATATACGTTCTCTTTTCCACGTTTTGCCCAGTTATGTTTCCAATTTATGAATTTAGGCTCACAATATTTCAGCCCTTTGGCGAACATATCTCGTAGAGAGTTGTTATTGATAATATTAAGGTCACTAATTATAACGTGACCAGCGGTATTATATACGAATGGGGAATTTACACAGGTGCAATCGGGAGGTTTAGACTTCAAATCACCAACGTTAAGCTATTGCATCACGTTCGTGTAGCTAAATGGTTTTGGTTGCAATATGTATAGCAGATTATATGAACAGACTGATCTTTAAGATAGGGAGGAATTTACATTTGACTGATTTGTGAATAAGTACCTAGGTTTATGACATCAAGACATTTATTGGCGACAAAGTTTTTATTATGTAAGGTGGCGTATGTTATTATTTGTTTTAATAAAATAGAATAACATTAAGCATTGTATATAATAAAATACCAGTAGAACATTAGTTGTCAGTACATTATACATGACGTATTAATACGTGTGGTCTGATCTACAGTCCCTCTCTTTTTAAAGTGAAAACAAAATCATCTACGTGTGTTTTCGCAACAAAGAAAATGACATGTGTTAAGGCATATTTTCAGTACAGTTAGATTAAAGACCCTAGCTACTTAATTAACTCCATGACACATTTTTCGTGTTCGTGATATATTAAAAGTCAAACAACAAATTGTCTTTGTCGTAATATGTATTTAAATTGGATTAATGTAATTTGTTTCGGGAGAACGGTGTTGTCTTATCGTGAGAAAACTAAAGATTGAGTAACACGAACCCCACTAAGTATCCGGGATGCGCTGATATGCTTTGGAAGGGTAGATAAATAGTTTCTTCTCCATTCTAATTTAATATATTGAGCAATCTCTGAGAATTACTACTGAGCAGAGTATTGAGCACGTGATATCATAATATCAGGTTTATGATTATTAGAATATGGGAGGTGGAATGAATCATGGATTTCGTTCATTTAAAGCTCATTGCCAATTACATTCGAATTCAGCTTTCTTCTGGCACAATCAGACCATATTTTCCCTGTCCAGATAAAGCAATCACTTTGGAATAATATACATTATTGTTTTTCTATTGTCCGTTGTTACATATCTGGAAATAGACCACAATTACTTTCTAAATAACAAATATATTTACTATATTTTTTTCCAGTCAAAACAATATTAAAAAGAAAGCCAGCAAGAAATCACCAACATACCTATTCACCCACATGATATATTCAAGAATGGGATCAATATGCTCATTTGATTAAACTAGTGGAAGCCATATGTAGTTTGGATGATATGAATATATTAAAAGGGAATGTCATTACATTTAATTAAAATAGAAATCCACACCTGCTTCTAACATGTCATTTAACATAGCTTTTATAATATTGTTGTTGATAGATATTTCTAATCTAAATGGTTTCCTGACCGATGCTAGTAATTTCTTTTACAATTTTATGGCTTTTTCTGATACTTTATCTCAATGTGATTACAACAAATAAACATCTTCTAGGGCAAGGAGTGATCTGGTACAAGGAATTTCATTTGTGTAACAATAATGTGTAGATACACAATTTCTAAGAAGGGTGGTCTTAACTTACCTGTTATTATGAAACTCGTGTTCAGCTTTTGGGCCCATATAACTAGTTTAACACCGCCTGTTTTATTGAAGTGCCTATACCAAGCCAGAAAATTGAGCAGTCATGTATGTGTTTGCTAGGGATATCCATTCTGCCTCTTTCTTTGATTGTTTTATTGGATGTTTGAACTCTTCCGACAGTGTGACATGTTTTATTTTTCATGTTCATTGTATTTAACTGTTTGATAGATAATATATGACAACAAGTGATTATTGACGTAGCATTGATCAATATCATTACAAAGAATTGACATAACATTTAAAAAGATTGTTTTTAAGAATTTGTATCATTCTATGAATAACATACGAGTCAACAACAACAAACATATCGGAGCAAACACTGCGTACTGTTCCGGAGCACCTGAGTTCACTCCCAGTTTTTTTGTGGGTTCGTGATGCTCAGTATTTAGATGTCTGTGTAATGTAGATCATTGTTTGTCCTTTTTCTGTTGGCCATTGTATTGTCTGGCTTTCTTCAATATATTGCTTCTGATTACCACTTTGGTATCTTCTGATTACGACTTTGGTATCTTCTGATTACCACTTTGGTATCTTCTGATTACCACTTTGGTATCTTCTAATTACCACTTTGGCATCTTATGATTACCACTTTGGTATCTTCTGATTACCACTTTGGTATCTTCTGATTACCACTTTGGTATCTTCTAATTACCACTTTGGCATCTTATGATTACCATTTTGGTATCTTCTGATTACCACTTTGGTATCTTCTGATTACCACTTTGGTATCTTCTAATTACCACTTTGGCATCTTATGATTACCACTTTGGTATCTTCTGATTACCACTTTGGTATCTTCTGATTACCACTTTGGTATCTTCTGATTACCACTTTGGTATCTTCTAATTACCACTTTGGCATCTTATGATTACCACTTTGGTATCTTCTGATTACCACTTTGGTATCTTCTGATTACCACTTTGGTATCTTCTGATTACCACTTTGGTATCTTTAAACCTTTCTTTGTTTTGTCTAATACGTGTGGTGATCTGTTTCACTATTTATAGCTTTGTCCTCATTACGCATACATTGGTCTGAAATTTATTTTTGTAGGAGTTGAAAAGAAATAATTTGCTCCACTAAAAAAATTCGACTACCAATTGCAACCTTTGAACTAATCTGGTGCAATTTACTTCGATTCCAAGTGCGTCGGTACCTTTTACCAATTTCATGTTAAAGGCTGTTTCTGTAGATGATTTTTCTAGGACAGAGTGCATGTATACTAATTTCAAGTATTAAAATAGTCTATGTTTGGACGATGGACAAGTAACACACGAATGTATTTTTTTCAATAATATTTCAAAGATAGTTCAGACAAAATATGAGAATACCTTTATATAAAATGAAACATTTGTAGTTTATTGGCCATTTACATGGAAAATCTATAAAATTGAACTGTAAATTTAACGTCAAAACCTTACTTAAGTGTTATGTTTTATTTTATCCTGCCATTGTGTGACTTTGAGTATTAATAAAGAGGGTCAAACATCAGTCTTATTTAATCATGAATCTAATAAAACATTTCTGTACCGGATTCATTTAGAGCTACAGTAAGAAACGTTAAGTCTAAACGCGGACATTACAGAGGAAACCATTGAAAACGAGTATAATAATGCTTGTTTCAGTTATTTTCAGACAATTTGGCATTTTTTTTTTGACAATGCATGATAAACGCAATATGCGGGCATTTTCGGTAAATATGAAAATAATAATTTGCACTCGCTGCGAAGCAGACCGAGAAAGCTGCTAAAGGCTCACTTTTCTACCTGTTTCTAAAGCTCGTACAAATCAATTATATATTTGCTGGCAATGTACATATATTGTTTCTTTCAATTATTCCGAAAGGAATATAATGCTTATTTGATTCTATTGTTTCGTCTAAAGATCCTACTTTAAATTAGTGTTTAAAGGGGAATAACTCTAACACATTATGGTATCGAATTGCAACAGTTGTTGGTGCTTAAAACTAGTATATGTAAATATAATATTGTGTTGATATTTGTAATTTGGTAAACAATATTTTCATTAAGCTAAGTTTATTAAAGAAATAACGTGCATTGGTTCAATGTATGTGCTTGATATACGTTAAACGTATATAATTATAAATAAATTCTGTATATTCAAATCAAATTTACAAATTAAAAGAAAAACAAATAAAAAATACCACATTGTCTGAACAATTCCAAAGTAAAAAATCAAAATCGTAGAGAAAAGCAAAATCGATACCCCTAACACACAAATACATGATCGCTCACTTTGGTATAGGTACTTCAATAAATAGTGGCGGCTTTAAACTAGTTTTATGACCCGAACCTAACCTCAAAGTAATACAATCTTACTTCCCGGTCCTTTCCTCATTCATGACTTATCACCGGGTGTGTAACTAGATTAACACGATGGGTGCCACTAGTGGAGCAGGAACTGTTTATCCTTCCAGAGCACCTGCGTTCAGCCCCGATTTTTTAGTGGGGTTCGTGTTACTAGATCTTTTATTCTATGTGTATGTTTTGTAGATCGTTGCTTGTCCTTTTGCACTTTTTCTTTTGACAATTGTGTTGTCTGTTCTTCTTCGATATACAGATTCTGATTACCCCTTTGGGTATCTTCAAACTCTTCTTATAACTGGTAATTAATTATGTTTTTAATTTACATTCTAACTGACATATATATTTTAAATAATATTACGTCAATAAATCGTACTCAATGATGCCAGTTTTTTTGGATTGTCCATTCCCCGTCGGTTTTCTCTAACGTTTATTTACAGCATAGAAACATTGGACAATGATATAAATTGGGTGACATATTTATCTACATACATAAGGATAGGATTATGATGTTTAAAACCACCCACCTTCCGCAAGGCACTGACAAACTTTATCACATAACGTTGTATCGAGTGCGTCTCGCCATGATCGGTACTCGAACTCACAAACTTAGTGGCGACAGTCACTGTTTTCACAGGTAGTTGTAAACCAACTACCATACGATGACGACGACCCTTTCTACATACAGATAACATTTTCAAGTAAAAAAATTTAAAAATTATTTTGCATCATTACATATATAAATGCTGGTAAATTTACAAAGAGTGTATTTATAAAAATTTAGTATATTGTAGCGGTTGCAATGCGCCTGTTCGTTTTCGAGATCTACAAACAATGTCTTTAATATGCAGGGAGCGTTGTTGACATCAAACACATTACACACCATGATCCACAGACCCTGACCCACACACTATGATCCACAGACCCTGACCCACACACTATGGTCCACAGACCCTGACCCACACACTATGGTTCACAGACCCTGACCCATCGAATATTGACTTGTGTACATTTTGTATCTTTGATTGGTTTCATTGCATTATACAGGTAGGTACAGTGTTTTATAGACATAATTCAGTTACTACTCAAACAATGCTAGCTTACTCCTAGGTTGAAGTCTTCGTTACAAAACTTCTACGGTCGTCATCACATCTGATTAACAGCAGATCTCTTATTTGCTGATAGTTATAGCAAGTAGCTGGTTAACTGTAGCGTCATTTCTCTTAATCCCGAATTTTTGCTAATAAGTAGCTCATGTGAAACACAATAATCATAAAGTGACTTATATTTTATTTTGGACATATATGATAGTAAAACTATGAGACGATAGTTTCACTTTTCACCCTTATTTTTATAATCCGAAATAAATATGGGAGAAATTTTCCAACATGAAAGGTACACTTCCATCCGTAGTGAGTAGTTAACCAGCTTGGTGAGTGGTCTATATACAAAATTTAGGGAAATGATTAGAGATTGCATCAAGACCAGTAGATTTGTTTGGATTTGCCTTCCGCGAGTATTTTAGTAGATCAAATTCGCTGCTTTTTGGAGGTCGTCAGATATAATGCAGATATTAATTTTCAAATGGGGATAAATCTAGCAGAATTACAACCCATGACTTGCTCAGAGATCAGATTTTCTAGGGTTTAATTGTACTTAAAGAGGAAATTAATTATATTGTTTTCATAGCTATTTTTGGCTTCTCTTTTTAATTTGTTAACTTACGTCTCATAATAATATGCAGCACTTTGTCTTCATGTTGACTTCACGTTTTCTAATGGCCCTTCTCGATTCATTGCTCATCCACTGTGTGTCCTGAGTCTAATAGTGACGACTTTATTCCGTATAAACTCGGCACATGTAGTTAGTATTAATTCGGTTGTGTAGCAGACAATATCTTCTATATCAGCGAAAATGACATACTCCGAATCAAACGATGCATTACTAAGTGTAGTTTTCAGGCTATTGAAATCGATGGCTTTTTTATCAACAATTCTTGATTGTCTCTTCACTGTTGTCTAACGTTTATTTCCTCTCGGGAATCACTTTATACAGCAACAGTGCCTAACTACTGTAAGGTGCATCCCTCTGAGAGTGGCATCTTCTAGCTATGAGGGACAAATCAAATACACAGCTATATCCAATGACGGAAAGTTAATTGGTGATCCATTTTGAGAGAATTTTACATTCCTGTGATGTTAAAAACAACATGCCAGTAGCCACCCGTGGAGCAGGAATTGCTTACCCTTTCGGAGCACCTGCGTTCACCCCACACCACCTGGTTTTCAGTGAGGTTCGTATTGCTCGATATTACATTTTCTGTGTAATGTTTTCTAGATCGTTGTTTGTCCTTTTTCTTTTGGCTATTTTATTGTCTGTCAGTCTATTTACGACCTTTCCTTAACCCTTTGGAATTTTCAAACTTCTCTTAGAGTAAGTGGTAATGAACAATTGTTTGTTGCTAGAGGTCATTGGTTGCTCGGTGCATTCTTTTCATTTAAACTCATAAAAATAGTTGCAATACCAATAAGCTGATGTTTAACAATAATCAATCAACTCTCAATTTGTCAACGTCAAAGACCGTCACAAACATTGTGTTGAAAAATGATTTGCATTAGTTGCAGATTCATAAAAAAAATTAAGATTAGCTTCATTGCTTAACATCCTATTCGATTATTCGCATTTCGATCCAAACTGAAAAAAACACTGAATGTAGCAGAAATGTTGCTCACGTGACGTCAATAAACCAATCACCGTTAAATATATCATGACAAATAGAAAATGTATCATGATTCGCTATATCTAGTACCCACATTGTTACCATTATTACTGGTACTCATATTATGACTGGTACATGTACCCATATACCATATACATGCTATTACCCACAGTATTACTAGTATCCATGTTATAACTTAAATCATATGATATTTCATATCAAATACAACATATATACGTTGACACAACTTTGTCAATTGCATAAAGACTAATCTGAAAGGCTGATACATCACAGCGATAATGTGTATGTTTCTTTGTCTTCCTACTGTGTGTTGTATGCCAAATGTTGCTGATGTCTCTGGATTGTCCATTCATGATTGCTCCTTCTGTTATCTTCAATAAGATGGAAGGCTTGGGCCCCTGAAACTAGATAAACTCCGCCACCTTTTATTGAAGTGTCTGTACCAAGCCAGGAAATCAGGCTGTCATGTATATTGAATTTTAGCATTGTTCCTATAGTGGAGTATTTTTATCTGTTCATTTTATTACTCGAGTTATCTTTCTTATCTCAACTGTCTAGACATTTCGTAAGAGCAGTTTTCTGTTTTGTAGTATATTGCTGATGATTATTTGTAACGTTCAATAATCTAAAGCCTAATGACAGTCCACAATAACAATGATTTAAACTATATCTGTTCAACAAAATATTACTTCATTCAAATTAATTTAGACTGGTTATCTCGGATTCAGGATAATGTGTATCGGTGGACTGTTGTTTCTGTGAGCTAGCACTATATAAATCCAACTAAGCATGTTGGTCTAGTACAAATCTGACCTCATCATCTTCTCATTGAAAATTAGCTTTTTCACGCCATGACATAGCTGAAAATTATTTGAGTTGGCGTTAAACAACAATCACTCACTCAAATTAATTTAAGAACAAACACACTTTGTAGCTATTTATTAATAATTATTGAAATATTATTTATTTGTGAGTGACAGAAAATTAAGATATGGTGGGGAAAGAATTACGAAGACTGAAAGTCGTTAGCCATGTAATTAGTTTGTATTTAATGAGTGCTGTTCAATGTCAAGCGATATGTAGTACAGCAATGTGTATACAAGTTTATAAACAGTAAATCGTATATGTACAAGGTGTTGCTGTGGTGGGTCCATGAACGAATGTGTTGAATGCGGTAGGCAAAGGGGGAATGTGGTGAATAGGGTGGACAATGCCAACAACGACCACTCCTCAAACACTTGATTATTAGAACTTGATGAAGGGAGCAAGAACATCTCAAAGCAAAATTAATTTATTTACGGCCCGTCCTCAGTGCGAGATGTGTGATCCTTCGTCATTTACGTCCCGTCTTCAGTGCGAGATGTGTGATCCTTCGTCATTTACGTCTCGTCCTCAGTGCGAGATGTGTGATCCTTCGTCATTTACGTCCTGTCCTCAGTGCGAGATGTGTGATCCTTCGTCATTTACGTCTCGTTCTCAGTGCGAGATGTGTGATCCTTCGTCATTTACGTCCCGTCCTCAGTGCGAGATGTGTGATCCTTCGTCATTTACGTCCCGTCCTCAGTGCGAGATGTGTGATCCTTCGTCATTTACGTCCCGTTCTCAGTGAGCGATGTGTGATCTTTCGTCATTTACGTCCCGTCCTCAGTGCGAGATGTGTGATCCTTCGTCATTTACGTCTCGTTCTCAGTGCGAGATGTGTGATCCTTCGTCATTTACGTCCTGTCCTCAGTGCGAGACGTGTGATC
Source organism: Bathymodiolus septemdierum (assembly GCA_963383655.1). Taxonomy (NCBI): domain Eukaryota; kingdom Metazoa; phylum Mollusca; class Bivalvia; order Mytilida; family Modiolidae; genus Bathymodiolus; species Bathymodiolus septemdierum. The sequence continues at coordinate 54,308,746 of OY726524.1, forward strand.
CTTCGTCATTTACGTCTCGTTCTCAGTGCGAGATGTGTGATCCTTCGTCATTTACGTCTCGTTCTCAGTGCGAGATGTGTGATCCTTCGTCATTTACGTCCCATCCTCGGTGCGAGATGTGTGATCCTTCGTCATTTACGTCTCGTTCTCAGTGCGAGATGTGTGATCCTTCGTCATTTACGTCCTGTCCTCAGTGCGAGATGTGTGATCCTTCGTCATTTACGTCTCGTTCTCAGTGCGAGATGTGTGATCCTTCGTCATTTACGTCCTGTCCTCAGTGCGAGATGTGTGATCCTTCGTCATTTACGTCTCATTCTCAGTGCGAGATGTGTGATCCTTCGTCATTTACGTCCCATCCTCAGTGCGAGATGTGTGATCCTTCGTCATTTACGTCTCGTTCTCAGTGCGAGATGTGTGATCCTTCGTCATTTACGTCCTGTCCTCAGTGCGAGATGTGTGATCCTTCGTCATTTACGTCCCGTCCTCAGTGCGAGATGTGTGATCCTTCGTCATTTACGTCTCATTCTCAGTGCGAGATGTGTGATCCTTCGTCATTTACGTCCTGTCCTCAGTGCGAGATGTGTGATCCTTCGTCATTTACGTCCCGTCCTCAGTTCGAGATGTGCGATCCTTCGTCATTTACGTCCCGTCCTCAGTGCGAGATGTGTGATCCTTCGTCATTTACATCCTGTCCTCGGTGCGAGATGTGTGAACCTTCGTCATTTACGTCTCGTCCTCAGTGCGAGATGTGTGATCCTTCGTCATTTACGTCCCGTCCTCAGTGCGAGATGTGTGATCCTTCGTCATTTACGTCCTGTCCTCGGTGCGAGATGTGTGATCCTTCGTCATTTACGTCTCGTCCTCAGTGCGAGATGTGTGATCCTTCGTCATTTACGTCTCGTCCTCAGTGCGAGATGTGTGAACCTTCGTCATTTACGTCTCGTTCTCAGTGCGAGATGTGTGATCCTTCGTCATTTACGTCCCGTCCTCAGTGCGAGATGTGTGATCCTTCGTCATTTACGTCCCGTCTTCAGTGCGAGATGTGTGATCCTTCGTCATTTACGTCTCGTTCTCAGTGCGAGATGTGTGATCCTTCGTCATTTACGTCCTGTCCTCAGTGCGAGATGTGTGATCCTTCGTCATTTACGTCCTGTCCTCAGTGCGAGACGTGTGATCCTTCGTCATTTACGTCTCGTTCTCAGTGCGAGATGTGTGATCCTTCGTCATTTACGTCTCGTTCTCAGTGCGAGATGTGTGATCCTTCGTCATTTACGTCCCATCCTCGGTGCGAGATGTGTGATCCTTCGTCATTTACGTCTCGTTCTCAGTGCGAGATGTGTGATCCTTCGTCATTTACGTCCTGTCCTCAGTGCGAGATGTGTGATCCTTCGTCATTTACGTCTCGTTCTCAGTGCGAGATGTGTGATCCTTCGTCATTTACGTCCTGTCCTCAGTGCGAGATGTGTGATCCTTCGTCATTTACGTCTCATTCTCAGTGCGAGATGTGTGATCCTTCGTCATTTACGTCCCATCCTCAGTGCGAGATGTGTGATCCTTCGTCATTTACGTCTCGTTCTCAGTGCGAGATGTGTGATCCTTCGTCATTTACGTCCTGTCCTCAGTGCGAGATGTGTGATCCTTCGTCATTTACGTCCCGTCCTCAGTGCGAGATGTGTGATCCTTCGTCATTTACGTCTCATTCTCAGTGCGAGATGTGTGATCCTTCGTCATTTACGTCCTGTCCTCAGTGCGAGATGTGTGATCCTTCGTCATTTACGTCCCGTCCTCAGTGCGAGATGTGTGATCCTTCGTCATTTACGTCCTGTCCTCGGTGCGAGATGTGTGAACCTTCGTCATTTACGTCTCGTCCTCAGTGCGAGATGTGTGATCCTTCGTCATTTACGTCCCGTCCTCAGTGCGAGATGTGTGATCCTTCGTCATTTACGTCCCGTCCTCGGTGCGAGATGTGTGATCCTTCGTCATTTACGTCTCGTCCTCAGTGCGAGATGTGTGATCCTTCGTCATTTACGTCTCGTCCTCAGTGCGAGATGTGTGAACCTTCGTCATTTACGTCTCGTCCTCAGTGCGAGATGTGTGATCCTTCGTCATTTACGTCCCGTCCTCAGTGCGAGATGTGTGATCCTTCGTCATTTACGTCCCGTCCTCGGTGCGAGATGTGTGATCCTTCGTCATTTACGTCTCGTCCTCAGTGCGAGATGTGTGATCCTTCGTCATTTACGTCCTGTCCCCAGTGCGAGATGTGTGATCCTTCGTCATTTACGTCCTGTCCTCAGTGCGAGATGTGTGATCCTTCGTCATTTACGTCCCGTCCTCAGTGCGAGATGTGTGATCCTTCGTCATTTACGTCCCGTCCTCGGTGCGAGATGTGTGATCCTTCGTCATTTACGTCCCGTCCTCAGTGCGAGATGTGTGATCCTTCGTCATTTACGTCTCATTCTCAGTGCGAGATGTGTGATCCTTCGTCATTTACGTCCTGTCCTCAGTGCGAGATGTGTGATCCTTCGTCATTTACGTCCCATCCTCGGTGGGAGATGTGTGATCCGTCGTCATTTACGTCTCGTTCTCAGTGCGAGATGTGTGATCCTTCGTCATTTACGTCCATTCCTCAGTGCGAGATGTGTGATCCTTCGTCATTTACGTCCTGTCCTCAGTGCGAGATGTGTGATCCTTCGTCATTTACGTCCCGTCCTCAGTGCGAGATGTGTGATCCTTCGTCATTTACGTCCTGTCCTCAGTGCGAGATGTGTGATCCTTCGTCATTTACGTCCCGTTCTCAGTGCGAGATGTGTGATCCTTCGTCATTTACGTCCCGTCCTCAGTGCGAGATGTGTGATCCTTCGTCATTTACGTCCCGTCCTCAGTGGGAGATGTGTGATCCTTCGTCATTTACGTCTCGTTCTCAGTGCGAGATGTGTGATCCTTCGTCATTTACGTCCCGTCCTCAGTGCGAGATGTGTGAACCTTCGTCATTTACGTCCTGTCCTCAGTGCGAGATGTGTGATCCTTCGTCATTTACGTCCCGTCCTCAGTGCGAGATGTGTGATCCTTCGTCATTTACGTCCTGTCCTCAGTGCGAGATGTGTGAACCTTCGTCATTTACGTCTCGTTCTCAGTGCGAGATGTGTGATCCTTCGTCATTTACGTCCCGTCCTCAGTGCGAGATGTGTGATCCTTCGTCATTTACGTCCTGTCCTCAGTGCGAGATGTGTGATCCTTCGTCATTTACGTCTCGTCCTCAGTGCGAGATGTGTGATCCTTCGTCATTTACGTCCTGTCCTCAGTGCGAGATGTGTGATCCTTCGTCATTTACGTCCCGTCCTCAGTGCGAGATGTGTGATCCTTCGTCATTTACGTCCCGTCCTCAGTGCGAGATGTGTGATTCTTCGTCATTTACGTCCCGTCCTCAGTGCGAGATGTGTGATCCTTCGTCATTTACGTCCCGTCCTCAGTGCGAGATGTGTGATCCTTCGTCATTTACGTCCCGTCCTCAGTGCGAGATGTGTGATCCTTCGTCATTTACGTCCTGTCCTCAGTGCGAGATGTGTGATCCTTCGTCATTTACGTCTCGTCCTCAGTGCGAGATGTGTGATCCTTCGTCATTTACGTCCCGTCCTCAGTGCGAGATGTGTGATCCTTCGTCATTTACGTCCCGTCCTCAGTGCGAGATGTGTGATCCTTCGTCATTTACGTCCCGTCCTCAGTGCGAGATGTGTGATCCTTCGTCATTTACGTCCCGTCCTCAGTGCGAGATGTGTGATCCTTCGTCATTTACGTCCTGTCCTCAGTGCGAGATGTGTGCTCCTTCGTCATTTACGTCCCGTCCTCAGTGCGAGATGTGTGATCCTTCGTCATTTACGTCTCATTCTCAGTGCGAGATGTGTGATCCTTCGTCATTTACGTCCCGTCCTCAGTGCGAGATGTGTGATCCTTCGTCATTTACGTCCCGTCCTCAGTGCGAGATGTGTGATCCTTCGTCATTTACGTCCCGTCCTCAGTGCGAGATGTGTGATCCTTCGTCATTTACGTCCCGTCCTCGGTGCGAGATGTGTGATCCTTCGTCATTTACGTCTCGTCCTCAGTGCGAGATGTGTGATCCTTCGTCATTTACGTCTCATTCTCAGTGCGAGATGTGTGATCCTTCGTCATTTACGTCCTGTCCTCAGTGCGAGATGTGTGATCCTTCGTCATTTACGTCCCGTCCTCAGTTCGAGATGTGCGATCCTTCGTCATTTACGTCCCGTCCTCAGTGCGAGATGTGTGATCCTTCGTCATTTACGTCCTGTCCTCGGTGCGAGATGTGTGAACCTTCGTCATTTACGTCTCGTCCTCAGTGCGAGATGTGTGATCCTTCGTCATTTACGTCCCGTCCTCAGTGCGAGATGTGTGATCCTTCGTCATTTACGTCCCGTCCTCGGTGCGAGATGTGTGATCCTTCGTCATTTACGTCTCGTCCTCAGTGCGAGATGTGTGATCCTTCGTCATTTACGTCTCGTCCTCAGTGCGAGATGTGTGAACCTTCGTCATTTACGTCTCGTCCTCAGTGCGAGATGTGTGATCCTTCGTCATTTACGTCCCGTCCTCAGTGCGAGATGTGTGATCCTTCGTCATTTACGTCCCGTCCTCGGTGCGAGATGTGTGATCCTTCATCATTTACGTCTCGTCCTCAGTGCGAGATGTGTGATCCTTCGTCATTTACGTCCTGTCCTCAGTGCGAGATGTGTGATCCTTCGTCATTTACGTCCTGTCCTCAATGCGAGATGTGTGATCCTTCGTCATTTACGTCCCGTCCTCAGTGCGAGATGTGTGATCCTTCGTCATTTACGTCCCGTCCTCAGTGCGAGATGTGTGATCCTTCGTCATTTACGTCCCGTCCTCAGTGCGAGATGTGTGATCCTTCGTCATTTACGTCTCATTCTCAGTGCGAGATGTGTGATCCTTCGTCATTTACGTCCTGTCCTCAGTGCGAGATGTGTGATCCTTCGTCATTTACGTCCCATCCTCGGTGGGAGATGTGTGATCAGTCGTCATTTACGTCTCGTTCTCAGTGCGAGATGTGTGATCCTTCGTCATTTACGTCCTGTCCTCAGTGCGAGATGTGTGATCCTTCGTCATTTACGTCTCATTCTCAGTGCGAGATGTGTGATCCTTCGTCATTTACGTCCCATCCTCAGTGCGAGATGTGTGATCCTTCGTCATTTACGTCTCGTTCTCAGTGCGAGATGTGTGATCCTTCGTCATTTACGTCCTGTCCTCAGTGCGAGATGTGTGATCCTTCGTCATTTACGTCCCGTCCTCAGTGCGAGATGTGTGATCCTTCGTCATTTACGTCTCATTCTCAGTGCGAGATGTGTGATCCTTCGTCATTTACGTCCTGTCCTCAGTGCGAGATGTGTGATCCTTCGTCATTTACGTCCCGTCCTCAGTGCGAGATGTGTGATCCTTCGTCATTTACGTCCTGTCCTCGGTGCGAGATGTGTGAACCTTCGTCATTTACGTCTCGTCCTCAGTGCGAGATGTGTGATCCTTCGTCATTTACGTCCCGTCCTCAGTGCGAGATGTGTGATCCTTCGTCATTTACGTCCCGTCCTCGGTGCGAGATGTGTGATCCTTCGTCATTTACGTCTCGTCCTCAGTGCGAGATGTGTGATCCTTCGTCATTTACGTCTCGTCCTCAGTGCGAGATGTGTGAACCTTCGTCATTTACGTCTCGTCCTCAGTGCGAGATGTGTGATCCTTCGTCATTTACGTCCCGTCCTCAGTGCGAGATGTGTGATCCTTCGTCATTTACGTCCCGTCCTCGGTGCGAGATGTGTGATCCTTCGTCATTTACGTCTCGTCCTCAGTGCGAGATGTGTGATCCTTCGTCATTTACGTCCTGTCCCCAGTGCGAGATGTGTGATCCTTCGTCATTTACGTCCTGTCCTCAGTGCGAGATGTGTGATCCTTCGTCATTTACGTCCCGTCCTCAGTGCGAGATGTGTGATCCTTCGTCATTTACGTCCCGTCCTCGGTGCGAGATGTGTGATCCTTCGTCATTTACGTCCCGTCCTCAGTGCGAGATGTGTGATCCTTCGTCATTTACGTCTCATTCTCAGTGCGAGATGTGTGATCCTTCGTCATTTACGTCCTGTCCTCAGTGCGAGATGTGTGATCCTTCGTCATTTACGTCCCATCCTCGGTGGGAGATGTGTGATCCGTCGTCATTTACGTCTCGTTCTCAGTGCGAGATGTGTGATCCTTCGTCATTTACGTCCATTCCTCAGTGCGAGATGTGTGATCCTTCGTCATTTACGTCCTGTCCTCAGTGCGAGATGTGTGATCCTTCGTCATTTACGTCCCGTCCTCAGTGCGAGATGTGTGATCCTTCGTCATTTACGTCCTGTCCTCAGTGCGAGATGTGTGATCCTTCGTCATTTACGTCCCGTTCTCAGTGCGAGATGTGTGATCCTTCGTCATTTACGTCCCGTCCTCAGTGCGAGATGTGTGATCCTTCGTCATTTACGTCCCGTCCTCAGTGGGAGATGTGTGATCCTTCGTCATTTACGTCTCGTTCTCAGTGCGAGATGTGTGATCCTTCGTCATTTACGTCCCGTCCTCAGTGCGAGATGTGTGAACCTTCGTCATTTACGTCCTGTCCTCAGTGCGAGATGTGTGATCCTTCGTCATTTACGTCCCGTCCTCAGTGCGAGATGTGTGATCCTTCGTCATTTACGTCCTGTCCTCAGTGCGAGATGTGTGAACCTTCGTCATTTACGTCTCGTTCTCAGTGCGAGATGTGTGATCCTTCGTCATTTACGTCCCGTCCTCAGTGCGAGATGTGTGATCCTTCGTCATTTACGTCCTGTCCTCAGTGCGAGATGTGTGATCCTTCGTCATTTACGTCTCGTCCTCAGTGCGAGATGTGTGATCCTTCGTCATTTACGTCCTGTCCTCAGTGCGAGATGTGTGATCCTTCGTCATTTACGTCCCGTCCTCAGTGCGAGATGTGTGATCCTTCGTCATTTACGTCCCGTCCTCAGTGCGAGATGTGTGATTCTTCGTCATTTACGTCCCGTCCTCAGTGCGAGATGTGTGATCCTTCGTCATTTACGTCCCGTCCTCAGTGCGAGATGTGTGATCCTTCGTCATTTACGTCCCGTCCTCAGTGCGAGATGTGTGATCCTTCGTCATTTACGTCCTGTCCTCAGTGCGAGATGTGTGATCCTTCGTCATTTACGTCTCGTCCTCAGTGCGAGATGTGTGATCCTTCGTCATTTACGTCCCGTCCTCAGTGCGAGATGTGTGATCCTTCGTCATTTACGTCCCGTCCTCAGTGCGAGATGTGTGATCCTTCGTCATTTACGTCCCGTCCTCAGTGCGAGATGTGTGATCCTTCGTCATTTACGTCCCGTCCTCAGTGCGAGATGTGTGATCCTTCGTCATTTACGTCCTGTCCTCAGTGCGAGATGTGTGCTCCTTCGTCATTTACGTCCCGTCCTCAGTGCGAGATGTGTGATCCTTCGTCATTTACGTCTCATTCTCAGTGCGAGATGTGTGATCCTTCGTCATTTACGTCCCGTCCTCAGTGCGAGATGTGTGATCCTTCGTCATTTACGTCCCGTCCTCAGTGCGAGATGTGTGATCCTTCGTCATTTACGTCCCGTCCTCAGTGCGAGATGTGTGATCCTTCGTCATTTACGTCCCGTCCTCGGTGCGAGATGTGTGATCCTTCGTCATTTACGTCTCGTCCTCAGTGCGAGATGTGTGATCCTTCGTCATTTACGTCTCATTCTCAGTGCGAGATGTGTGATCCTTCGTCATTTACGTCCTGTCCTCAGTGCGAGATGTGTGATCCTTCGTCATTTACGTCCCGTCCTCAGTTCGAGATGTGCGATCCTTCGTCATTTACGTCCCGTCCTCAGTGCGAGATGTGTGATCCTTCGTCATTTACGTCCTGTCCTCGGTGCGAGATGTGTGAACCTTCGTCATTTACGTCTCGTCCTCAGTGCGAGATGTGTGATCCTTCGTCATTTACGTCCCGTCCTCAGTGCGAGATGTGTGATCCTTCGTCATTTACGTCCCGTCCTCGGTGCGAGATGTGTGATCCTTCGTCATTTACGTCTCGTCCTCAGTGCGAGATGTGTGATCCTTCGTCATTTACGTCTCGTCCTCAGTGCGAGATGTGTGAACCTTCGTCATTTACGTCTCGTCCTCAGTGCGAGATGTGTGATCCTTCGTCATTTACGTCCCGTCCTCAGTGCGAGATGTGTGATCCTTCGTCATTTACGTCCCGTCCTCGGTGCGAGATGTGTGATCCTTCATCATTTACGTCTCGTCCTCAGTGCGAGATGTGTGATCCTTCGTCATTTACGTCCTGTCCTCAGTGCGAGATGTGTGATCCTTCGTCATTTACGTCCTGTCCTCAATGCGAGATGTGTGATCCTTCGTCATTTACGTCCCGTCCTCAGTGCGAGATGTGTGATCCTTCGTCATTTACGTCCCGTCCTCAGTGCGAGATGTGTGATCCTTCGTCATTTACGTCCCGTCCTCAGTGCGAGATGTGTGATCCTTCGTCATTTACGTCTCATTCTCAGTGCGAGATGTGTGATCCTTCGTCATTTACGTCCTGTCCTCAGTGCGAGATGTGTGATCCTTCGTCATTTACGTCCCATCCTCGGTGGGAGATGTGTGATCAGTCGTCATTTACGTCTCGTTCTCAGTGCGAGATGTGTGATCCTTCGTCATTTACGTCCATTCCTCAGTGCGAGATGTGTGATCCTTCGTCATTTACGTCCTGTCCTCAGTGCGAGATGTGTGATCCTTCGTCATTTACGTCCCGTCCTCAGTACGAGATGTGTGATCCTTCGTCATTTACGTCCTGTCCTCAGTGCGAGATGTGTGATCCTTCGTCATTTACGTCCCGTTCTCAGTGCGAGATGTGTGATCCTTCGTCATTTACGTCCCGTCCTCAGTGCGAGATGTGTGATCCTTCGTCATTTACGTCCCGTCCTCAGTGGGAGATGTGTAATCCTTCGTCATTTACGTCTCGTTCTCAGTGCGAGATGTGTGATCCTTCGTCATTTACGTCCCGTCCTCAGTGCGAGATGTGTGAACCTTCGTCATTTACGTCCTGTCCTCAGTGCGAGATGTGTGATCCTTCGTCATTTACGTCCCGTCCTCAGTGCGAGATGTGTGATCCTTCGTCATTTACGTCCTGTCCTCAGTGCGAGATGTGTGAACCTTCATCATTTACGTCTCGTTCTCAGTGCGAGATGTGTGATCCTTCGTCATTTACGTCCCGTCCTCAGTGTGAGATGTGTGATCCTTCGTCATTTACGTCCTGTCCTCAGTGCGAGATGTGTGATCCTTCGTCATTTACGTCCCGTCCTCAGTGCGAGATGTGTGATCCTTCGTCATTTACGTCCTGTCCTCAGTGCGAGATGTGTGATCCTTCGTCATTTACGTCCCGTCCTCAGTGCGAGATGTGTGATCCTTCGTCATTTACGTCCCGTCCTCAGTGCGAGATGTGTGATTCTTCGTCATTTACGTCCCGTCCTCAGTGCGAGATGTGTGATCCTTCGTCATTTACGTCCCGTCCTCAGTGCGAGATGTGTGATCCTTCGTCATTTACGTCCCGTCCTCAGTGCGAGATGTGTGATCCTTCGTCATTTACGTCCCGTCCTCAGTGCGAGATGTGTGATCCTTCGTCATTTACGTCTCGTCCTCAGTGCGAGATGTGTGATCCTTCGTCATTTACGTCCCGTCCTCAGTGCGAGATGTGTGTCCTTCGTCATTTACGTCCTGTCCTCAGTGCGAGATGTGTGATCCTTCGTCATTTACGTCCCGTCCTCAGTGCGAGATGTGTGATCCTTCGTCATTTACGTCCCGTCCTCAGTGCGAGATGTGTGATCCTTCGTCATTTACGTCCTGTCCTCAGTGCGAGATGTGTGCTCCTTCGTCATTTACGTCCCGTCCTCAGTGCGAGATGTGTGATCCTTCGTCATTTACGTCTCATTCTCAGTGCGAGATGTGTGATCCTTCGTCATTTACGTCCTGTCCTCAGTGCGAGATGTGTGATCCTTCGTCATTTACGTCCCGTCCTCAGTGCGAGATGTGTGATCCTTCGTCATTTACGTCCCGTCCTCAGTGCGAGATGTGTGATCCTTCGTCATTTACGTCCCGTCCTCGGTGCGAGATGTGTGATCCTTCGTCATTTACGTCTCGTCCTCAGTGCGAGATGTGTGATCCTTCGTCATTTACGTCTCGTCCTCAGTGCGAGATGTGTGATCCTTCGTCATTTACGTCCCGTCCTCAGTGCGAGATGTGTGATCCTTCGTCATTTACGTCCTGTCCTCAGTGGGAGATGTGTGATCCTTCGTCATTTACGTCTCGTTCTCAGTGCGAGATGTGTGATCCTTCGTCATTTACGTCCCGTCCTCAGTGCGAGATGTGTGATCCTTCGTCATTTACGTCCTGTCCTCAGTGCGAGATGTGTGATCCTTCGTCATTTACGTCCCGTCCTCAGTTCGAGATGTGTGATCCTTCGTCATTTACGTCCTGTCCTCAATGCGAGATGTGTGATCCTTCGTCATTTACGTCCCGTCCTCAGTGCGAGATGTGTGATCCTTCGTCATTTACGCCTGTCCTCAGTGCGAGATGTGTGATCCTTCGTCATTTACGTCCCGTCCTCAGTGCGAGATGTGTGATCCTTCGTCATTTACGTCCCGTCCTCAGTGCGAGATGTGTGATCCTTCGTCATTTACGTCCCGTCCTCAGTGCGAGATGTGTGATCCTTCGTCATTTACGTCCCGTCCTCAGTGCGAGATGTGTGATCCTTCGTCATTTACGTCCCGTCCTCAGTGCGAGATGTGTGATCCTTCGTCATTTACGTCCCGTCCTCAGTGCGAGATGTGTGATCCTTCGTCATTTACGTCTCGTCCTCAGTGCGAGATGTGTGATCCTTCGTCATTTACGTCCCGTCCTCAGTGCGAGATGTGTGATCCTTCGTCATTTACGTCCCGTCCTCAGTGCGAGATGTGTGATCCTTCGTCATTTACGTCCCGTCCTCAGTGCGTGATGTGTGATCCTTCGGAGTACATTTAATATCTTAGTGTTACCTTTTGAAGAATAGTATTTATCAATATCCATTCTTTTTATGCTGTGTAAATCTGCTTTTTAAATTTTAAGTCGAGCATAGAATGTCAAATCCCAATGATTACTGCAAAACAAAGCCCGTTACATATTTAAAAGAAAAGTATGAATCAGGAGTTTGAATATGCTATAATTCTTATATGATTTACATAATTAGAAATCCTATACTCTGATTGGGTATAAGCGCTTATGGAGGCGGGGTTTTTGTCAGTTTATTTTTCGATAGACGATGTTCACCGGACTACTTTTTTCGTAATGTAAACAAAATGGCGGCTTGGATTCCCGATAATAACAAAAGATAAAAGAAGCAATGTTTATTGTTAATAATCAACCATTATTGTTAGATATGAAATAAAAATAATAAATGCCAATGAAAAAAAAAAGCTTGTACAAAAAAATTCCGGAAAAAATATTTAAGACAACCATCTATCGACTTTGACTTTTGTAATATATCGTCATCCTGTGACGTTGTTTACAAGGGACGCTGTTGCTGATTGACACAAGCTGGTTACTGATTTATTTTACGATTTTGTGAGCATTTTACTTGTTTGGGTAGCTAAATGCAAAATGCCATCAAATTGGAAAATATCAGTAACTTAATTACATCACCGTCTAGTTATCAATGTAGGAAAACAACTTAAACAAGGTTAGTTAATTTTGTTATTCATGACCGACACACATCGATGGAATGTATGTGTGCGTACTGGGGATCCCCAAAGGTAAATTTTCAAAACAAATGAAAAAAAAATATACTTAGTTACAGAATTATAAGGATTAAGCGCATTTTTTCCGGAGTTTATTGATGTATAACCTGGACCAAGTCACTCACAAACTTTCATAAAAGTCCTTCGGACTTTTATTTTGTTTGTGAGTGAATTGGTCCAGGTTATTCATCAATAAACTCCGAAAAAAATGCGTTTAATCCTATATTGATTGTTTGTCATAAAATTAAAATTACCATTTAATTTTTGATTTCATTAAGTAATCAAATGAAAAACAAATAAATACCACACTGTCGGAACAAATAAGTGATTGACCATTGTTTTACACCCCGGAAGCAGTAATGCAGCTACATTTTGAAATAGAACAAATTCTATCAGGCACAATATAAACATATAAATAGATAACAATAGCGCCGAGATGGATATTTCGATTACCACAACTAAAAGGCCATGAAATTAAGTATGGTAGAAAATAGTATAAATTGCTACTGGTCTCGAAAGAAGACTCTTAACTTGCTATTGGTGTTTTTGAGGACAAGGTGGTCATTCATGCCCAATGCTTGTGTCTTGTACTCGCTACATTACATTTAGTCAGCATACAATTCTTTCAGAATCTTGTAATTCTCTATCCTAGATTGATATTGAGAGTATTTATATAGGAATTATAACTTGGGAGTTACATAGCAATCCATATAGATACGTTCTTCCATATGTTGTGCTCTTTCGATATTCAGAATTTTGCTTCGTTGGTACAAATTTACTTTAGAATGTCATGTCTAGTGTTGACGTCTTATACGACATATATTTAATATTTTATTAAATAGAATGTAAAAAAAAGGAATACCACACTGTCCGAACAATTCAAAAATCCAATATCAAAATCGATACCCTATGAAAAGAAAAGTAGGGCTTCAGTAAAGCTGCTTGATTTTGTTCGTATCATCTTATCTCTTAACGTGGTTTCTATTATCTTACTATTAATAGATATACTATACAGATCACCTTGTAAATCGAACAACAGACAACATAATGACCAAAACAAAACGAACAGACAGACAAACAATAATGTACAAAAACAGTACACAGAACACTTAAGGTTGAGCAACAGTACACGAGTAAAAACCGGGGTGAAGATAGATGCTCGAAGTAGTTAAGAAGTGCATGTTCCACTAGATGCGTTTCTGTGTACTCCGGTTTCCTCCACCAACAAAGCTGACCGACGCGATATAACTAAAATATTGTTGAAAAAGGCGTTAAACACCATAACCCTAAATCCTCTAGAAGCAAATGTCGTCTTACTCGCATGAAAAATCCGCTGATAAGCTATTTTCATTGATAAGTCCTGGCCAAACAAGGAAAGAATCACGACAAATGGAACATATCCATGGTCATCTGTGACAAAGTGTTAGCTTATTATCGAAAACTTATTTAAATAAAATCAACTTATAACTCATGCTATGCGCAATCGACTGACAAATTTATCAAATACCTAATACAGTAAAGCTATCTAGTTAAGCTGTCACATTAGTTGCGAAATTACGTGGTTGATTTCCGCGATCTATTCTAAAGGGTGTTCTCGACTCATCGTTGTTAAAAAAAATCGTGCTTTTTTTCTGTTTTGACTCATTGTCAACGACTTCTGAAATACACCAAGATAGTGCTTTCTTTCCGTCTTTGTAATTCTGTTACTACATGCACCAATCGTTACTTGATGTATTATTTGAAAATTTGTGAAACAAATATTACATAGATATATAGAGAGACCGTAACTGTAAATTATATAAAATACTGTTCTTGTGTTGTGTCATGTTAAAAATACTTCAATTGATTAGTGTTCGTTCATGCAGGAAATACACAAATTGTTATCGGAGTTTAACAAACAACAACTCAATATTTGGTATTGTGTGCTTATCAGTAGGTAACAAAAAGCTAAATAAATAAAACCACAGCATTTTTATTTATTTATTTTTAACTTAATTTGAATATTTTCCCTCTTCATTAACTGCTTATGATGTACCATCCCCCTCTAAAGGAGAAATATCATGGTTCTACAGTAATTTTGGTATACACTAAATTTCCGTATGTCGGAATTAATTTCCATATCTTCATATCTATATACAAAAATGTACATATTATATTCGACCGATTAATAACAAGATTTTTTTGGGGGGTTATTTTTTCTTTTTCCTCAGTGTACGAAATATCCAAAAATGAATTGTAAAATGATGAAAATCTCCTGGAAATTAATACTTATCATGGTCATGTATCCAAATATGTTCATTGTATTCGAGATATCGATAATAATAAATACGCGAGCTAAATAAATGATAATTGTGTATTATCCATATATGAAGTTATTATTATTTTTATTATTTTTTATTTTTTTATTTTTTTACTATTACATTTTTTTTTAATGTTTGGTGATAATGTGTATTTGTGTGTAAAGTGATTTTCTTTTGTGTGTCTAAAACTGTATTACAAATATTGCATAGTGTTTATGATATACAAATGTATAAAATTATCTATTATATAATGTAGAATATTTAAGTCGTAGATATGTGGAGTGATGAATTGTGACAGGAATGATGCAACATATCTGTAAATTAAAGTCATATGGTTCTTTTTTCCAATGAAGTTTAATATAACCACTATTATTTCCCATTTGAAACCCCGTTATATCTCAACATCTCAAATGAACTTACTTTTCATTTTCTTTGCTTGTATATATACATGTATTTATGTTTTGTTAACTTTCTTTATATTCTCGTCATTGTTGCTATTTCTCCCATTTAATTGTGTGTGTGGATGCTGCGGTGTGTGCTTTGATGTGGGAGTGGGACGGGCCTATCTCTGCTCTTTGCTGTCTTCAAACCTAAAGCCCAATGGGTAATAGTTTGGAAGAATACAGAGCGGCTATAGGCATGTTCCATTCTCACACTTGCAGACTGTGTGGACCTTTTGTTATTCGAACTGATACTTATTTGAACATATTTAGAGCTAACCTCCGATGCTCTCTCTTTTTTGTCTGCCTTCTCGTGCTTCAGGGTCTAAATCCAAATGTAAATGCGTTGTTTTTACTTTTACACTCCATTTTATACTACTTGTCGGAAATATCGAATCTAATCCTGGTCCACACGAATTATCACAGTCAATTTCGGAAAATAATCATACTGATAGATGCATTTCGTTGTGTAATATTAATATCCGCAGTATTAGAAATAAAATGGAGTTCCTTGAAATCTCTTTGAATGATTTCGATATATTAGTAGTAACTGAAACACACCTTGATAACCAAATAAATGATAGTGACATAACTCTCCATTCGTTTCCGAATATTATCCATCGAAAAGACCGTTCAAATAGTGGTGGTGGGCTCCTCATTTATTCGAAAAATGATATCTCTATAAGTAGGAAATCCGAATTAGAAAACAACCTTGACGAAACTATCTGGGTTGAAATACGATCCAAAGGTCAATCTTTTTTTTTTTTAAGTAACACATATAGATTTCCGTGTACAGCTATTGATTACTGGACACGATTAACATACGCAATAGAGTTGGTCCTTCAGGTAAATGAAAACATCATTATTACGGACGATCTGAATTCAAATATATTGTGTTCAAATAACAACAAACTTATTGACCTTGTGAATATTTTTAATCTTAAGAATGTGATTGATAAACCTACCAGGATAAGTGGTAATACTAGTACTTTATTAGACCCCATTATTCTAAGCGATACTTTGAACTGTAATTATTCTGATGTACTTAAAATACCAAGACATATAAGCGACCACGATGCAGCAATTGCATTCATTAAATGCCCAAAAGCTACATCGAAATCATTTACACGAGATATCTGGTTATATGACCAAACTGATTTTGTTAGATTTAATCAGATGCTAACTGATATAAATTGGAATGAAAAACTTTGTAATTTTGATGATGTAGATGATATCTGTGAAGAATTTTCAAAAATTTTCCTTCAAAATTCAAGTGCATGTATTCCTTCGACAACAATATTGATACGCGAAAAAGACAAACCATGGTTCAGTAACGAAAAACGAAAAGAAATCCGCATAGGTGACCGGCTTAGGAAAAAATTATTAAAATCTCAAAACGAAAACAACATTATTAAATATAAAAACAAAGAAATAAGGAAAATAACATGAAAAAAATAGCAAAGGAGAAATTTTAAAATAATTTAGACAACTTTTTATTAAATAACTCTTCAAACCCCAAAATGTATTGGAAAATAATGAAGATGTTAATAAAATCTAACAAAGGAAATTAATGTATACCAGGGGCGGATCAAGGATTTAAAAGTTAGGGGGGGGCGCACTTAGAAAAAATTGCGCCGAGCGGGGGGGGTCGGAATTCAATTAATGATTAAAATATTGATGATATTGCTTATGACGATTCGGACAAATGCGAGTTATTAAAAAATATTTTAGCTCAATCACAGGCGCTTGTGTAGTCAAAAATATGCTCGCTATGTACCAAAAATACCACAAGGCTGGACTCACTCCTACTACCTCTGTCACTTCAACCGCTATTTTCTCTGTCAAAATGGCGATAGGACACAAATCGCTTTCTAATTTGCATAGTGAAATGATTTTTCTTCAAGGAAAACCCGTTTTTTATATCTTCCTACCATCTACACCCCCATACTGACAGCTAATCCTCCGATTTTGTTGACTATGGACGCCTACGTGGCAGCAAGAGAGAAAGTAGCTCACGTGACATCTTCCGCTTTTCGGTCGTTCTCGGGTTTTATCATTGTCTTACGAAATATATATGAAAGTTCATATTTTGGCGCCTTGTAATTTGAATTTCTAATTTCTAGTGTTTAGTATTTATATATGATAAAACCCGAGAACGACCGAAAGGCGGAAGATGTCACGTGACCTACTTTCCCTTTTGCTGCCACGTAGGTGTGCATAGTCAACAAAATCGGAGGATTATCTGTCAGTATGGGGGTGTAGATGGTAGGAAGATATAAAAAATGGGTTTTGCTTGAAGAGAAATCATTTCACTACGCAAATTAGTAAGCGATTTGTGTCCTATCGCCATTTTGACAGAGGAAATAGCGGTTGAAGTGACCGAGGCAGTAGGAGTGAGTCCGGCCCTGTGGTATTTTAGGTACATAGCGAGCATATTTTTGACTCTACACAAGCGACTGTGGCTTAATATCAAAACTGGACGAAGAAAATGTTACTCTGCCACAGTTTGACTCAAAAACAAATAATATTATTCACGAAATACATATAACAGAGAACGAAATTATTGATGTTATTCAAATTCTTGACCCAAACAAAGCAACAGGACCAGACAAAATAAGTTATGAAATGCTTAAAATTTCTGTTGAGAAAATTGCAAAGCCCCTTCTAATAATATTTAATAAATCTTTACAACAGAGCAAATATCCTTCTAATTGGAAGAGTGCTCATGTTATTGCAATTTTCAAAAAGGGTGACACATCCTTACCCTCCAATTATCGCCTGGTATCTTTAATAAGTTGTGTAGGTAAATTAATGGAACGAATAGTTTATAAATATGTTTACAATCATCTTGTTTATAACAATCTCATATATATATATACCAATCGGGGTTTTTGCCAAAACATTCCACTGTCCATCAACTATTAGAACTATGCAATTCGATCCTAAACTCTCTAGAAAAAAAGAATTTAGCTGCTTCGTCTTTTGCGATTTTTCTAAAGCTTTCGACAAGGTTTGGCACAAAGGTCTTATTCACAAAATGAATTCATACGAAATTCAAGGGAAGTTAATCGAATGGTTCGAAAACTATCTGTTCAAAAGAAGACAAAAAATAATTAATAAAAACTCTTGGTCAAGTTTCGAACCTGTCTCAGCTGGTGTACCCCAAGGTTCGGTATTGGCTCCCCTCATGTTTCTAATATACATAAATGATATAGGAGAAAAACTTGTATCGTTGGGTAGATTATTTGCTGACGACACATCACTCGGATATTCTAGTCAAAGTGTTGATCAAATAAAAACTGCAATCAATCATGATCTACTCGAACTAAATGCCTGGTCTAGTAAATGGCTAATGTCATTCAATCCCGAAAAAAAAACAGAAATCTTGTTTTTCTCTAATACCGGTAACATAGACAACATCGAATTTTCTTTTAATGGCAAAGGTATCCCTTTATCTACTAGTCATAAGCATCTGGGAGTTATCCTCTCCCAAAATAATGCAAAATGGAATGAACATTTAGAAAATATGATAACAAATATAACCAAACATTTAGGTATATTACGGAAATTAAAATTCAGTCTAAATAGATCCAACTTAGAAAAAATGTATTTAGTCTACATTCGCCCCCTTTTTGAATACGCTTGTGAAGTCTGGGATAATTGTGGAATTGGCTATTCAGACAAATTAGGAAAACTTCAATTAGACGCTGCCAGAATTGTAACAGGTTTGCCCATTTTTACAAAATCTGAGTATTTATATGCTGAAACAGGTTGGGAAACACTATCAGAGCGGAGATATCGCAGAAAACTCCAATTATTTTTTTAATATAAAATGTGGAATGGCACCTGAATACTTGCGTCATCTAGTTCCCCCAACTATTCAGATAACTACTATATACCCTTTGCGAAATGGTGATAATTTAATAGTTCCTTTCTGTAGACTCTCTATTACCAATTCGTCATTTATTCCTTCCACAGTTAAAGAATGGAATACACTTGACATTGCAATAAGAAAATTTGATTCATTATCCAAATTCAAAAACGCTATTCGTCTTAACAGTCAATCAAATAAGATATTAGTTTCCAAACTTTATTACTATGGCCCTAGAAAGTTAAACGTGATCCTAACACAACTTAGATGTACAGCCTCTTTCCTCAACCACGATCTACACAAGGTTCATATTTTATCTAGCCCAACGTGTAGCTGCGGTGCCCCCCAAGAAGATGCAAACCACTTCTTTTTTGTTTGTACCAAATATTCTGAAATAAGAAATGATCTGTTGTTCAGCATAAGCGATTTGTTTCAATTGAT
Organism: Bathymodiolus septemdierum; assembly: GCA_963383655.1. Classification (NCBI taxonomy): domain Eukaryota; kingdom Metazoa; phylum Mollusca; class Bivalvia; order Mytilida; family Modiolidae; genus Bathymodiolus; species Bathymodiolus septemdierum. The sequence goes on from OY726524.1 coordinate 54,327,653, forward strand.
CAATACTTCACTTCTCACATCAGGAAGTGAAACCTTAAGCTATGCAGATAATTGCTTTATTTTTTATTCAATTTTTCGATTCATTAAAAGGTCCAATCGATTTCTAATCGTTTAATGTACTAACCAACCACCATCCAGCATCCAAACACACGCACACACATGCTTTTTCCTCATTTCTTTTTACTCGTTTACTATTTCAGCTATATTTATGGTAAAATTGAAATTTTCTTGATTTCTTGTGCATTCTCAATATAATGTAATAATGATTGTATATATAGGAGAAGACTCCATAAGTTGGTAAAACTTGTGTCTGATCCTCTTTGTATCATTGATCAAATAAAATAATTATAGACTAAAAAAACAAATCTGTGACACGGATATTCCACAACGATTAACTAAGTCATGATAGCGACAGGACAACTGTACCACTTGGAACTCTTGCTTTAGTATATTCCTTGTTAGCAGCAACCCTCAATGAAATCCTGATAGGCACCACACGTTCTGGAATATAAACCGACAGATACATACTTCATATAAAAAAGCTGTTGGAATGTTGTTATATCCATTGAATAAATTGAAAATTCGTAATGAGAAAATTGAAAAAAAAAATTGCAGTGAAGCATCATTACTAAACAGCCGCGCAGTATCAGCTCCCATGTAAATGTCAACGTACGAAGCAGATGTAGCTGTATTTGTGACGTTTGTTTATTTTAAGTTCAATAGAACAGATCTGGCCAACACTGATCACCAAGCTTAGAATTATTTAGTAAAAGAACAACATTAATATAGCGGAACGTAAAATTGAGAGTCCGGGTTAATCTTTTCTTGGAATGTCCCTGCTTCCTAAAACTAAACGAACAGGTGAGCAAAATTGGAGTACAGCTGATGCCCATGCATATGCTATGCATATTTGTGCACGCAGCTCATAATTGTTAATCCATACAAGAACCGTCGTAAACGTTTACTTCAATCAAAACAGACATTTATATACAGGAGATTTAGTACCATTTAGACACATTAAATTTAAGAATCATTATTATTTTATTCTTATTGAAACAGTCTGGAATTGACACTTCCATTGTTTTGGAATATTGCCAAATCATCGTATTTCTCTTTGGAAAAAGTTGCTCAGTGATTTAATATGTAACTATTTTTAATGGATCAAATTAACCGATGCGTTTAAAACTATTTGTCATTTAAAACGCAATTATGAAAAAAACTACATTAAAATATTGAATTTTCTTTTCCATTGTACTATAATAACCACTATATATGATGTTTTATGAGCAGTATTACCGCTGAGTACAAACTATCAGATTGAATTCTTAGTAGTTGTATATGTAACATTATATCAATATTTCTAGTTTTGATTGCAATTTAAAAATTCATGGAGCACTTATTTGTTAATTAAATTTGATACATGTTTCATTAAGATAACTGTATATTTGTTATTTATGTAGTTTTTGCCAATTAATAGTTTTTTGCATTAGCTCACTCGTTATCTCACAAACATCAAAAAGGTTACAAAATCCTCCATGAATTGTGATATATGTTGATTGTATTGGTCTGTGTTTACTCTGCTATGAAATTACAACTAAACTTCCCTATTGCATCAATTGTAAATAATGTGAATGATACGAACTGATATGTAAAATCGAAGTTAATTTCCTATGATGGACAAGTCATAGCACGTAGCTAACAATATTGATGATTATTTCAAAAAAATTATTAAAAAAAAAAAACGTTAGTTGGATTCGTGTAACTCTATGTGTATGTTTTGTAGATCGTTGATTGTTCTTTTCTTCTGACCATTGTGTTGTCTTTCCTGCTTCGATTTACGGATTCTGATTATCCCTTTGGTATCTTCAAGCTCTTTTTTATAATTAGTAGGAGGCTTTTTTATTAATAAAATGAATGGTATCTAATTTCGTGTACACGACGGGTCTTTGGCATTAGCATAACTATCATTAGGTACACTCATCGTCAAAGGATTTGGAAAGCTAAATAAAGTTGGCGTTAAAAACCAATCAATCAATAAAAGTCTTTGGTAGCAAGTAAACCAAAGGGCCTAATCAGGATAATCTACAAAGTCATCAAGAGCTAGAAAATCAAAACAGGATAGACATTATCAGCTAGCATCGTATGCGCCTGTAGGATGTTGAAATTGATTCACATTAATGAGGAAGTAAATGTTATTTTCAATTTGAATTGTGTTCATTTGGAAACTGGTGACTTTGTCGACGATTGCATGTTACCATTTGGACATATTAAACAGAAATAACAGCTTATCATCGACAGTAACGTTCTTGTCTCTATTTTGTTCTAAAACCTATATATTACCAGCCATTTATTTTTGTAGCTATATATATATACATCGTATAATTTTATTGTTACGTTTAAAAGTATTGTCATCGAATTGAGCTTCTCATATTCCTAATAAATTATTGCAATTATTTGTATCATGTTTTCAAATAGATATATTATTATCCACTTTAAAAGATTTAACATTCATATATTCTCTCAGCTAAAGGTTACTGTTATTTAGTGCATTGGTAATAAAGTGCTACTATGACAATATGCAATGTAATCATTTACGTCATGCAATTTTACTTATTTATACAAACAGATAAAAGAGAAAAGAATGTAATGGATGCCGCAGTGAAAGGAAACCGATAAAATTAAACAGGTTTAATAAAACATAATTATCTGATCTTCAAAAAGAATATTCTATTTGAAGTAAAAGAGATTACAGAAAACAGAAGGCGCATTCAAGAATGGAAAAATCATAGACACCGGCAACATTGGGTACACGAGACATATGACAGAGTGTAGGTAGTAAATAAACGTTAGAGAAAACCGAAGGTAAAAAACAAGAATGGATAATCCAGAGACACTGGCAGCATTTGGTACACAAGATACAGAACGACGACAAATATAAAAACATAACATAACATAGAAAACTAACAAGATGAACATCAGGAACTCCATTAAAACACCGGGAGTGAACCCAGTGTCTCTCGAAGGGTAAGCAGTTCCAGTTTCTTATACGACACACTCTGCGTGGCTCATAGTCAAGTCCAGATAAGGTCTTACTGGTGATATAGTAAAGAAAACATCTGCGTAAAAGGGAAAATATATATTGCCATTTGAAAAATGGATATTTCGTAACAGACAAACTGTTCGTGATGAAGCATAATTGTGTAGCAGCAATGTAGTCTTGCTTGAGCAACTGGGCACTGCTTAGAAAATCACGGTGCTCGACACATGCTCTAAAATAACGTATGAGCTGTGAAATATAACTCCATAGATTAGTACTAAGATCATGCAGAATTAAACAAATCAGTGTCATATTATTGGTGTTATTATATATACATTTGCATACTCACTTCACTTTCACTTTAAAATCTCATTTGGGGTGCATGTTGTAAAAGCTATTTACGGTAACAGAGAGTACCAAGTCCAAACATAAAACAGATAAAATCACAAACACTGAGACAAATTTGTAACATAAAATGGAGAATAGAATAGATAGAACAGTACAAAACAAAATCAAAATCATGATGTAAAAACACCTTCAATTAAATATACACTAAATAGCAACAAAATAAAAAATAAATAAAAAATACCACACTATCGCAACAATACCAAAATCAAATATCCAAATCGTAGAAAAGGGAAACATCGATACCCCTGAAACACAAATACACGACCACTCACTTTCCTGGCTGTACAGGCACTTCAATAAAAAAGTGACTGGGTTAAATTGTTTATGGGCTCAATAGAATAATAACAAACTCTGAAAGTATATTAGGGGTCAGTAGTTATTAAGTGACAACGTATTATCTATACATCGTCACATGTTATGAAGTGTTGGGCTGCATTAATTGGCTTTTCAATCTTTCAATTTTGAGCGTCCCCGATGAGGATTATTCCAGAAACGCCTCGTGCGCACTATATTTGATATCTACGTTTTTATTAATTGTTAACTCCGTTTTCTTCCACCAATAAATTGACCGCCACGATATAATAGAAATATTGTTGAAAATGGCGTTAAAAACCATAACCTACCCTTTTTATTATAGAAATTCTGCATTAGAAGAGTACAAACGTAAGATTAGTGCTGCATAGTCTCTATCCTTTATATACTTCAATGTCAGTACTTCATATACACGGTTTTCTTACCACATTTTCACTCATAAAATCCACCGTGCTTGCTCATTGTAATAATGTAATAATGATAAATACTTAAATCCGTTTAATAATCCTTCCAAGTTCATTTTTAATTAAAAATCTATTTCAATGACCTCCCTCCTTTACACAAAACAATATCTCCAATCACCAAATTATATAATGATTAACATAATCTTTATTGATCAATAATAAAATGAAAAAAAAACGGAAAATACCACACTGTCACAACAGTGTCAGAATCAAATATCAAAATATTAGAAAGAGACAAAATCGACACCCCTAACACTCAAATACATGACCGCTCACAGTCCTGCCTTGATACAGGTACTTCAATAAAATATGATAAAGAGTGAAAAATCAAACAAAGCTTTGAACCTTTACCACATTTAAGACTATATTGTTTGTTTATTTGTTTGTTTGTTTGTTTGTTTGTTTGTTTGATGCTGTTTAGCGCCACTTTCAGCAATATTTCAGCTATATCATGGCGACCAGTTTTAGTGGTGGAAGAAGCAACTGGTTAACTTGATCACTTGCGGCTGCGAGTGGAGTGCACCCTTTTTGTAATTTACAAAGCCGGGGTCGAACCCACGCCGTAATGGTGATAGTCTTGTATGAGTTGTTAGGTAATCCAACTACTTAACTCATTGAGCCACCCGGGCTCTTTTTAAGACTATAGTTTTGTCATTATTTTGCTTGTGTTACTGTACGGTAAATAAACGTTAGAGAACACCGAAAGAGCAATCACAAAATGGACAAACCAGAGAAACTGGCAACATGTGATACACAAGACACATGACGAAGACAAACAAAATAACAAAAACACCACGATACGGAAACAAACACAAATAAGACACGAGCCCTGCTACAATCAACTGGGGGTACAGACGAACAGAACAGCGTTTCCGGATCGTTCTTCGCAACATGATTGGGAAAATGATATAATGTTCTGTTCTTTGTTTGGAAACTGGCCTCATTTGGTACACAAGACACATGACAAAGACAAAGAAAATACAAAACACACCACGGTACGCAAGCAAACACAAATAAGACACGAGCCCTACTACAATCAACTGGAGGTACAGACGAACAGAACAGCGTGTCAGGAGCATTGTTTGCAACATGATTGGGAGAATAATATAATGTTCTGTTCTTTGTTTGTATTTCCTGAAGGTTACATAACGTTATTTCCATTCTTCTAGAATTACAATATGCTTGTTAAAGTCGATTGTATTGTTGAAATTGCACTTCCAGAACTATTATTTCAAATTATTAAACTTTGTCTTTGATGTGAACACATTACGTACTTCAAATTAGTGTTGCATTATATTTGTGTAAAGCACATTTTAGTCATTTGTCAAAGTGGCCTTAAAATCAATGTGTTGATGTTCGTGTAAGTGAACTTTCGGAAACTAGATGAGAACACAAATGGCCTCCACACGTAATAGTATTAGATAACCCACTTCAATATATTTTAATTGGAAAAAAAATATTGACATCAAAGCCACAATTTTATTAAGAATCTCTCATTTAACAGGTTCTTCGAAAATATAAAGCAATCATTTGAAAGAATCGCTATTCCGAAATTAATTCTATTGAATTACTTTACAGACTAAGCTTTCCTAGTTTCGATTGCACAAACGTATTTATTGAATTTTCCACAATAGCTTCGCTACATGTTATAGAATTTATGACAGTGGTGTTTCAACCTGTCCAAAGATATTAAATTGTATGCCAATTTAACACAGAGCTAAAGATTGGAGTCATACAAAAAGTCTAGTGAAAAGACATTAAATTGTTATTTATGGATGGAAAGCCTAGTAAAATGTTATAAGCTTCCCCTGGTTTATTTAAATACTCAGACAAGATGGCGATCTACACGCCTAAACTAAGCTGCATGTTTTGTGTCAATTTGTCAGTTTTTTATATACATTCCGTATGGTAAAGAAGACTAGCTCATCATTCACAGGTCTCACTTCTCAGACTTAATGTAAACATGTAGCCTTTTCTATTCACTTCCTAAATGTATTCAATGAATTGAAAGAGTTTCAATTTACCAGACAATGGTTGTGGAAAGCAAATTAGTAATATATAAGATTTCCCATCGATTCATCATGGATTTCTTCACATAATGCTTTATAAAATAGTTCAGCGAAAAATTAAGACAAATGCATATTTATGTTTTCACTTTTCTTAATATAGACGATGTTAACGCACACAACCGTGTTAATTCACGACACTGAACATACCAATTAGTGATGTCTTACAGATATACATCTGATAAGGGTAATAACAAAATTACCGAACTCCGAACAATCTTACAAAGAGAAAGTCAAAACTCATAAGTATATAAACAGCCAAAATCAGTCAACAACCGGAAAACTGTGAAAACCGTAATGACCCTGATACGGGTTCCCCGATGATTCATAATCGGATATATACTGTCCTACAGAGTTTATTATTGCCTCATTTCCCGATACAATCATCGGCTTATATGTACAACGGGGCAAAGAAATAGATCGCTGACATACTATAGTTCTTCGGTGCTGTAGGGTCGGTTTTGCTGACCAGTTATCTCGATATTTTATCAGGCCATTGTAATCTTGTATTACTAAAGTGATCAGTATTCTACTTATGTTCGTATTGTCATTCATTATAATATTGTGTGGGTTGGTATTTTACTCACATGTCAAGAGTACTTGCATGACTGCATCATTTGGGGGGATTGGGCTAATAAAATTAGTTATCCTGCAATTGGGTTATTTTTTGTCATAATAAATGGGTTGAAATAAACTGTCGCTTTATTATGACACTTTTCACATTACCCTAATAAAGCTAGTAAGCCACACCTCTGTCATAATAACACTTTTCACATTACCCTAATAAAGCTATTAAGCCACACTCCTGTCATGATAACACTTTTCACATTAGCCTAATAAAGCTATTAAGCCACGCCCCTTACCGGAACTACTATTGAGGTATCAAAGGGGTTCCCGTTATCTTTTTTTCATTATTAAATTAAATAACATTGTTTTCTGCAAATTTTATTGCAGGATAGATACAATATTGGTGCATATCAACAACAATTTCTTAATATACATTTACACAATGACGTCAACGTTACCTCTAGTAGGACAAAACCACAAGAACATTGGCAATGTTTCCTACATAATGGCCATGTTTATGCATTTTATTACTTCTATTTTTCATTTAAAAGAGAAGAATTTTTTTTTCAAAGGAACCAATTTCAACTACGATCAATGTAATTAATTATATACCACAACACAACTTAAATAGAAGGTCGTCAATGCAATAAAAATTATATACACGTTGACGGTGCAGTGGAAAATGTGTGTTCACTGTTGATAATGACACATTATTGATATATCTTAATGCATACTATTGTAATTTTAATTACAGACAATTAAATGCAGATCAATATTTTAATGAGGATTCTATGGAAAAAAGATATAAATAAATGTAATTCCAGTATATGCTTTGGTAAATGTTTCGTAAAAATGTATACTTGTTTCATGAACAAAAAGTTTTTAGGTTACTATTGCTCGAGTCCAATGTCAGGACATACTTTTTCAAATTACATGATAACGGATGTATTTGAAGCCTAGCCTCACATTGGTATTATATTTGCAGTTTGTGCTCATCATCTTGATATACAATTTGGGAGACGCTTTACTGTTGGAATAACATCTTTAATATTATGTACGGTGATATTTTGCTTGTTGTGTTATTTTTCACATTAAATGAGTGAGTGAATGACTATTGCTGAACGCCAATGAGCAATATTTCATTTATTTCTTGACGAAAACAAGCTACATTTTGATGAGATGATGATATTCACTATCTACTAGACAGCGCTAGCTCACTGAAACAATAGCCCGAGGGTAGACATGTTGCTTCACCTGGACACATTATCCTGATTTCGAGTAAAACCGTCTTTTTTCTTACTCCCTAGTACTGCGTGCTTATCGGAGAAGAGCAAATACCAATTGTATAAGTCCTTGGTTTGCGATTGGAGCTCGAACTCACGTCCTACCTCTTACCATTACACCACCAATGCAGTTTTTACATTGAATGTAATTAATTTATTTATTTATTAATACATGTATACAACCCTGTGTTGTTTCTCAGACGGATGTTCTATAGAAATCATATAAAAGTACAATATATTTAACATACATGCAGGTAAGAACATATGCAATTGTATTTGAATCAATAGATTATACATTAAAAATGTCTCCTGGATTTTTTTTTTCATTTTTACAATCATCATCGCTTTCTTAAAAACAATGCTTAATTTGCCATAATATTAAGAAACCTCACATTTTATGAGTATATCCTTGTCTTCTGTCACTCATATGAATGAAATATAAAAAATCGTTATAAAATTTCTATAAAATGAAGACTTATGTATCAAGTCAAATATATTTCCTTAAGCTAACCCAGATTGTCACAAAATAATTCTTTATGGGGCTAAAAACGAACTTATATATCATAAATCATGTCTTCCAATTAGATTTCAGTGGAAAACAATGTATACTTAGATATGCAATGAGATATGCCAAATGTCAAATACCCTTCCGGAGCACATGAGTTCACCCCCGATATTTAGTGGAGTTCGTGTTACTCATTCTTTAGTAATATGTGTAATGTATTGTAGATCGTTGCTTGTCCTTTTTCTTTTGGCCATTGTGTTGTCTGTCCTTCTCTGATTACCCCTTTGATATCTTCAAGCTCTTCTTAGCAGTTGCATTCCAATAGGAAAACCAGTTTCTACTTTTTCTTTTTTTTTTTTTGCTATTCTTTTTTATGATGTACGTTATTTTTGTTTTATTATTTTCGTTTTTTTATACATCATGTATGTAAGCTGTATTTTTATTGGATAAGACGAAGGTAACGTTCTGCTCTGACACATGGCTCAGCGGGTAACAATTTTTTTACTGTCACCCTCTCATTTAGAACCTCAATTTGATGATTATGAATCAATTGAAACATTAAAATAAAATAAAAAAACATTAAAATGAAAAAAAAACATTAAAATGAAAAAAAAACATTAAAATGAAAAAAAAAAAACATTTAAAACGAGAAATTGAAAACATTCAGTATAATAAATTAAATAATATATAATTGAGAGGGTGATAGATCAGATTGTTATCCTTCGAAAAAAACATTGTTAACCTCGACTTTGCCTCAGTTGACAATGTTTTTCTCAGGATAACAATCGGATCTATCACCCTCTCAACTATATGTTATTTATATAATGTTACTGTATGTAGTGAAAGTTCATCTTTTATTCTTGGTTGGAAAGATGTAACCCGAATTTATGCTATATTAAATGTCTCTAACGTCAAAAAGAAAAACGAGTGGAAAACGATAGACAACACTTCGAATATTCAGCTAGATATAAAATAATTACTACGTAGTTATCTAAGTTAGTGTGCTCGACGTGTATCTGGAATAACCTTTATCAGATACTCTCAGAATCTAAATATTGGAAAGCCATGTGAGTAATAAAGAAATAAATGATGGAAGCCAGAATGTGTTGGGAGTTTTAACATGGATTGGCGAATATTAGTATTTTATCCCGAGCCAGAAGCGAGGGATAAAATTTACTAATATCCGCCAATCCATGTTAAAACTCAAAACACATTCTGGCTTCCATGATTTATTTCCATTCTAATATGTCTAAGAGTAAAAATACGGTAGTATACTTTGATTGGAAGACGATAATTTATATTTACGCTTGCGGAAAATGTCGCCCACAATTTATGTAACTCGAATAATACTGCGCCCTCTATCGGTATTATTCGGGTTACAATTTATGCTGCCAATGGAAAAGTCAGTCACATTCACCGTGCATGTGCTAATGAGATTATACCGAATGGATAAATCGCTTGTTTGTTACCAAAGCGAAAGAATGAGGTCATGTTATTTATATTACTAACACACAAATAGTCACCGATATTTAAGAAAACAATGCTTGTCAACTATTTCCACCTACTTGTTTCTAAATAATTTACGGCCTATATTTGAAGCATTGTTCTTTGGTTAATGAAATGATGAGCGATGAACACTTGAAATCCATTAACAAGGATGAATTCAACAAATGTCGTTTTCAGAGAATACTGTTTAATAAATAATCGTAAATCATAGACTATACCCATAAACTATGAGTTTATTGGTTTACAGAGTAATCACAAAAATGGATTCTACAGCCATCATTTAAAATATAGAAGATTATATATAATTAAGTCGAAAAACATTGCGCAAATCATAATATATTTGTTAATAGACTATAGTATATATATTAGATGTTGTCAATATAGAATAGAGGACATCAATATATAATTACACGATGGACATTAGTGTATGTAGAAACGGTAATGTACGTCTGGCATTATATATTATTAACCATTTCCATATTACTACAATTTCAGTATTATTGCCAATCATTATGATGGAACGATTTATTTGGCACAATTGGACGTATGCTATAATGTTTAATGCACTAGTATGGTCATAAGTATTTGGTTAGGTTTGTTTTGTTTCCTTGTGTTTTTTGTTTTTTGTTTCAATTTTAGATTTGTTTTGTTTTTTTTGTTTTTTTGTTGTTTTTTTTTCATTTACAGTGGTATATAATGATCAGTTCTTACTCCACAAGTGTTTATAGAAAATCGAACATTGTGCACATTAAAAAGATCGACAAGAAATGAGACAAAGCAAAAAATAGCCCAGAACACTAAAAGGATGAGAAACACTGACTCCACCAAAAACTGGTGCTCATAAACAGCAATCATTCCTTTTTCTTATAAGACGCCCGTCGTTCTATGTACGCATACTCATGGAAAAGGTAAGACTGGGGTAGAGGAAAGACCAAATATATGTAAAGGGAACAAATCAATTGTCATTTGAAAAATGAATGCTTCGTAACTGTCAACTAATTCGTGATGACGACCGCAGAATGTTTGCAAGGATGATGTCAACCTAGGTATAACGCAACACTGTTTGGATATATAGGGTCTATCAGAAACATCATTGTTCTAGGCACATGTTCCAGAATAAGGTATGCGATAGATTGGATTCAGAATCGAGAATTGTTTAGCGACAGAACAACATCTATATATCGGAAGCTGGAATTGAAGGTTTGGGATAATTTTATATCTTTATTCTTGAGAAGATTGAGAAGACATTTAAGGAAGTATGCCTTGTAAACGTATTGAAACAAATCATCGAGTAGTGGAGTACAATTAGTACACATAGGAATACTGATTGTCTGTTGAGTCACTAGTCCACCTAATTGGACATATAAAAATGACTTCGTGCTGTATATAATTATTATGTGGTTTTTAATTGATTTTGACAATCTTAGACTTAATTTCTGACCAATAACAAATACTGATACCTTTGTTCCCTGTTCTTTGAGAACCAATGCTGAATCAATGCTTCAAGTCTAGATTTTAGTTGCGCATATGGATTGGTGCTATATAAGGTAGAGAAATCAAATGCTTAAAGCTGTTAGTGTTTTAAAAGAACTGCGATCTATATCTGAAAGCATCCATTAAGTTAGAACTTAAAGCCTACATTATGTTTTGAATTTTCTTTAATATCTACATTTGATTTGAAAAAATTATGTCATGAAACTACTGGAGACAGATGTAAGAATAGTAGATATTAATTTAGATAGGCTTAACAGTACACCGTTGTTTGTGTAGACACTCAAGTAATTGTGGTATTCAGTACAGCGAGGGAATACCATATTCCTCATCCTTTAAGGAAAGACCACAAAGAAGACAAGATGGAGTTGTAATTGTCATTGATTTTTCTGTTTTGATAGCGTAGTACGAACTGTGTTACATAATTGATCTTCCGACTGCTTCAAGAACTCCTGTCTACTGTGATAGCGACCACGTCTTCTGTAGGTGTTCGTTGTATTGTTATAAATCTTACTGTAAATCAGATATGAATTCTGAAACAACTCTATAAATAGATGTATTACAATACAGTGTATTAGATATAGCAAGATTTAATATATTGTAGATCTAGAAATTCACTAATACATCACATTCTACATTTAAAAGACTCCTTTACATAGGGTAATGTATCATTGCATTTTAAAGTTTATTATAAAAAGGCACAATGAAATATGAAATATTTGTCGATTAATGGAGGAGTATCTCGACAACCTATCTAGGATTTGGGATGGTAGGAACTATTTTCCACTAATAACCTGTTTAAGCATAATATCTATTTTAATCATAGATAGGAAAAATAGATTAACATGGTATTCTAAATATGGTCATGTTGCTCTACATATGATACAATAAAGTTCTAACGAAAGTCGTGATTCAGAATCATTTTGATTAGTGACTACATGTTACGTCAATCCTTGTTTTATGTTTTTGCTGTTGAATTGACACATTGTTGCGTTTTATGCTGTTTGTTGCACGCCATTGTTTGTCCTTTGTCTTTTGATCATTGCATTGTCTGTATGTTTTTCAATTTACGGTTACTGGTGGTCCCTTTGGTATCTTCAAACCTTTCTTAACTATATCATTAAAACTGAAATTTACAAACCAATGACATCGAGCTTGATCTCAAACTTTTCATAGCTTTCTTATAAAACCTGTAATTTACGATCTGATGCCATTGAGCTTCACCATTTGGACATCTGGTTTTCTATGGTTATTTCAATTCTGGACTTATTCCTTGATTTACGTGTTTTCCATTGTCTTAATGTCTTCATGCAGTCATAGAATAGAAATGAGATTACAATTACAGTACCTGTCTGATGTATCCTTTAGGTCCACGTTCTGTAACCGATATTAGTGACTTAGAATCGGGTGGCTGATTGGATAGCGGCATAATTTCGCCAAAATACATACTTTCATTGAACCGACTCAGTGATCGAGTTAATTGGAATAGCTATGTATAAATTTCGCATTATCGTTGAGTTTGTTTTCATCCGATCAATGGCTGTTAATGAGTCTTATATTCCATTTTCCCTATGTAAATTAACGTACAATGATGTAAAATCCATGTAAATTTTAGAAGTCTGATTGCTTGCACATGTTGTAGGCGTGAAGTCATTAATTAGAATACAACACGTTAAGAATCTTATTTCTCCTGGTCTATAAAACTCGTACATGTAACGTACTGTCCTATATAGCTGAAAACCTTGCTAGTAACTAATATAAGCATAGTATGCTAAGAGACCATATGTACTGGCAAAACTGTAAATATACTGGCAAAAAAAACAAAACTAGTAATAATAAACAAATAATAAAGTGCATAGTCACACGACAACGCCGGTGTTAGTTTAATATAGCAAATATAACATATATATATAATTCATATAACTACATATGAAAATAGTGTCAATAATTAATTAAATCCACATAATGTTCAAAATGTAAAAGCATAAAGCTTCAAATAAAATTTTGCCAAAACACTCCCGGTCAGATGGACGTTGTCGTGCTGAATGAGGAATTGAACATGCCATACCGCGAAAAACAATTTTTGAGCGGGAAAAACCACTACGCCACCTATACTACATGTACTAAAACACCCAGGAGAAATTAATTTTATCCTAATTCATTCCATTCAAACGGATAAAATAACAATTCTCCTGGTCTATAAAACTCGTACATGTAACGTACTGTCCTATATAGCTGAAAACCTTGCTAGTAACTAATATAAGCATAGTATGCTAAGAGACCATATGTACTGTCAAAACTGTAAATATACTGACAAAAAAAACAGTAATAATAAACAAATTGTAAAGTGCATAGTCACACGACAAAGCCGGTGCTGACATAGTCACACGACAACGCCGGTGCTGACATAGTCACACGACAACGCCGGTGCTGACATAGTCACACGACAACGCCGGTGCTGACATAGTCACACGACAACGCCGGTGCTGACATAGTCACACGACAACGCCGGTGCTGACATAGTCACACGACAACGCCGGTGCTGACATAGTCACACGACAACGCCGGTGCTGACATAGTCACACGACAAAGCCGGTGCTGACATAGTCACACGACAACGCCGGTGCTGACATAGTCACACGACAACGCCGGTGCTGACATAGTCACACGACAACGCCGGTGCTGACATAGTCACACGACAACGCCGGTGCTGACATAGTCACACGACAACGCCGGTGCTGACACAAAGAACGGGAGTATAAAGAATCTGAAATTTTCAAAAAATTTCTCAAATTAAATGAAAATTAAATTCCTAAATTTTGAGATACGAGCATCCTCTGAACTAAATCGTCCTTCACGTAACCGTCTTTGGATTTATCAGATCGCCAACGGCCATGCCTTTTAAACAGTCTATCCGGAACACCATATTTCGCTGCTGAAGTTGCACCACCGGAACGGAGACTATGCAAACCATAACTTTTAATGTTAACGACAAACGGAGAGAAGGCTTCAATAAACAATTCCCTCATACGTGAATATGATAACGGCTTATTAACTTGACGGAAAATATATCCTTGTTGAACTTTCACTAAATTTTGAAAAAGATAACATTCTGAATTTTGGCAACATCCAAGCCATTCTAAATATAATTCTAAATTTCTAACAGGACATAACGGTGAACCTGTTCTACAAATAATCAACCAATTTCCATCTCTATAAACATCGGTTTTCCTTTTCTCAATAAAAACTGAAATGTATTCCTGAGAAAAATTGATATCACATATCCTCAAATTCAATAATTCAGAAATACGCATAAATCCTGCGTATGCTAATAAACACGCACCAATGGTACGTTGATTTTATACATTTTTTGCACTAAACAAACTATCATACATTTTCTGAAGCAATTCTGGTGTTACGGGCTCTTTTTTAACTGTCGGTACACAAAGACGTCTTTTCGCTCCCTCCAAAATATTTTTCACTAAAAATGACTCTGTAAGCGAAACAACACTAATAACGTAATTTGTCCATCTAATACTGTAAAATGCTTGAATCACAGGGCTAGGTGTTCTGCTTAACTGCGCTAAAGATGCGAGGTATAAAGCTACGTGTAAATCCTTAGCGGGTAAAATGTCGTCTTTTTTAATACAGTTGGTTTGTGCCCACTTTTTCCACCGTAGAAATCCATGATAATAGTTGTTAATGGTACCAGAAGATTTACTTTCCGTTAACAATTTAGAAACAAATTTCAAACTATCGATTAAAGGTTCAGGAAGTGCCGTTATCTCATTTTTAAAAACCTGGAAAAACATATGTAAAGAAAAATATTTATAAATATGCATATCATGAAAAACGCAATCTGCAATATGCAATATATGAAAACATGAAATACAATATAAACCAAATGTACATATAACAGTCATATTTATATGTAACAAAAATCTATGTACCAATGTGTAAACAAAAAAAACAGGTATCTGACCCTTCTACAAAAATTCTCGCCTATAGCAATACACCGACCACCAGGTATTAGAAAGATTAATAATTACACCATGAAATTTAACCTCAAAGCCAACATCCTGAAGGGTAAATCAATATTACCAAACACCGACTTTATACCTTTACCAGGAATATAGTTATGTTTGTTAGTAGGCAAATCAGATACACCCACCACCTCTTTAATAAATCCATCACCAGCGGGACATAGCATCGGCCAAAAACTTGCCGATTTCCACATGGGTAATACAACAGTACCATAAGCTCTACATTGCTTCATGTACTGTAAAACTTTGAATAGTAAACACACTGGCGGGACAAGCAAGCCGTTAATCCCACCCCAATCAACAGTGAATGCATCAATGCCTATTGATTTGACATTCCAATACCTGGAGTAAAATACAGGTAATTTATGATTGTCATCATTTGCGAACCAGTCTATTTCATGAGGCCCCCAAAGGGAATCCACATATAAAAATAAATCTTCTGAGATACCCCAGTCGTCAAAATCGACAATACGGCTGATAAAATCTGCTCTTTCATTTTTTGTACGTGGAATCCATTCCACATCTAATGACATATTGTAGTTTAAACACTGTTTGTATATATCAAGCGCACTGTCTTGCAAATGACATTTCATACTGCCTTTACTAATAATATTAACCACGTTCTGATTGTCGGTATACCACTTGATCCGTTTACCTTTAACATAATCTGACAGAGAAAACAGTACTTTCTTCACAGCAGTAAGTTCTTTCCACGTAGAACTTAGCAATTTTTCACTATCTGACCACATACCGTGGGCAATACTGTCCGGATTCTCTACTATATACCCACCGTATCCCGTAGAACTAGCGTCACTATACACAATAGTGTTGCAAGAAACATCAGTTGTAAACTTACGGACATTAATGTCACTGAAGTTGTTTTTCCAAAAAGAAATCTGTTCAATACTATCATCGGACAAAGTAATAAAACTGTTCCATGTGTCTGCGGACAAAATGTCAATACTCAAATATTTAGTCATAATGTGAGCAACATTACCAATTACATATGACATCGAAATAATCTGGCCGACTAACGATGCTATCTTTTTAACATGTATACGATAATTTTGAGTAATTAACAAACCAATGTCATCAATAGTAGCTGAAAGCTTTGACAACCTTTTTTCCGGAATGCTCAAGATTTCCAAATCAGTATCAATCACATAGCCAAGAAAAATGATCTAACGGATTGGTTGCCATATAGATTTCTCATTCTTGGGTACAAATCCACTCAATATTAAATCTTATTTAACTTGTGCTGCCATAGCTGTACACACATCCTCATCAGGATGAGAACCCAAACCGTCATCTAAATACATTAAAATGTTCTTACCTTCGCCCCTCCATTTCTTAATTAATGGGCGAGTTACCTTGGTAAATATATAACAGGCTGAGCTCAACCCAAAAGGAAGAACAAGAAATTTAAAGTATCTAATACCCGTGTCATACTTCCAAGCAAAACCAAGAAACTTTGTATGTGGTTCGTAAATGTCAATATGATGGTACGCCGAATGTATATTAAACGAAAAACAAAAGGATTTAGCATTAATAAATTGCATAGCTGTGCGAATGTCTTCGAACTTAACACTAGTTTTCCAAAGATGTTTATTGACGTGTCTAAGGTCCAAAATTAACCGTTTCTTACTATTGCTCTGAACAGAAACGGTCAGCGGATTAACTACCAAAGGTTTTTGATTACATTCTACTATTAAACCTCTAATCAATAAGTCATGTATAGCTTCTATAACAAAATCCGAATGATGTAAGGCTGAACGGTTGTTTAGTAAATAAACAAATGAAGGCGTAGTGTAAAAAGGTATGCGATATCCATTCCAAATAGTGTCTAAAATATATTCGTAGGTACCAATACTTTTCCAAAAATCAAAATGTGTTTTAAGTCTGCCTTTAACAATGATTTGAGTTTGCCCTTGTTCATACTCATGATAATCATCAGTCAAATATTGTTTATTGTCAAATGTATTTAAGAATAAATACTCATCTTTTATGAAATCAGTCTGTTTTTGGCTTGGGATCTGCCTTTGGGTTGAAGGGGCATCTATTACGCCAGGGCTGCATTGATCCACAGCTGAAACATCCTCCTTGATTTCCTTTACGTTGATTTCCGTCCGTGCTGAACTGTTTGGATTGATTGTTGTACAGAGGGAATCCAGTGAACCAAGACTGGGGTTCACGAAAGGGCGCTGGAGATTAGCTGGAAAATCAGGTTGAAACTGAAAAGCATTAGCACTAGAAGTAGACGTAGTGTATATTTTATTTGTCTTTTTACCCTTGAACTTGCGTTTGCGAATAGCCATGTTCTCCGCTTTGTTGATTCTGTTCTCATCATCGGTATCACTAGCAATAGGGTTTGTTTGATATTGTCTGACAGTTTCCCAACCCCCTTCGCTAGTGTCGGCAATTTTAATAAGCTTATTGCGCTTAGCAATCTTGTCCTTGATTTCTCCGATTTTTTCCCTTGCGTAATCTGTTTTATAATAGTCAAGGGCCCAAATAGTATGGTTAAGGTCTTCCAATAATTCTGAATTTAGCGAAAATTGTACTCTGTTACCCTCATACTTCCATTTATATTCCGATTCAGTTTTAAATTTCTTGACCTGAGTAGCAACTGATAGAGTAGACCCTTGTACTTCTTGTTTTAATGGAGATAAATCTTGTCTTAATCTAGAGTTAATATCACCTTGCTCTTTGACAGCTTTCAAATTATCATTCAACGAAACATCAGGTTCTTGAGAAGAGTTGTCCAGATCCATTTATAAATTTTTTGCCCAAAATACACTCCCGGTCAGATGGACGTTGTCGTGCTGAATGAGGTATTGAACATGCCAGACCGCGAAAAACAATTTTTGAACGAGAAAAACCACTACGCCACCTATACTACATGTACTAAAACACCCAGGAGAAATTAATTTTATCCTAATTCATTCCATTCAAACGGATAAAATAACAAGACTTAACATTGTGAAACTGAGTAGTATTCTTTATTATCCTTTATATTTAATGCAGATGAAGGCTTTATTCTACACGATCTACGAATTTACCTGACATTTCGTGGTAAGAATGATGTTCTCATATCTGCGTTTTATCTTTATCTGATATGTTTTGGTATTATTTTCTTCTCTCAGCGTTAGATTCGAACCTGTTGGTACACTGCAGCACCGATCCGCTTAGCATAATGACGAACACATTAGTCCCCTCGCCCAAACCAGTATTTATATATTTTAAAGTATATTTATGGATATGATAAATATAAGCTTTATACACTTCCCGGACGCTTTTGACTATGCAATGCCTGTCTCAGCGGAAAATAAAGAACGTCCAGAACAAAATTACAATCTTCAATTGATATATCGAAAATTGTTTAAAAATATTTAAACATCAATTCCAGTATCCATTGTGTTGGAATGGATTATAATCTTAAAACAACTTTTGGTGATTCATAATGCTTGTTTTTTTATAATTACTTTATTGGTTCGACAAATATTACCAAGCATTTTCTTTGAAGAGTAAGACAGGTCTGGTTTTTAATGTCATATAAAGTAATTACTTGTCCTGATGATATTAATATATTATAACAAATATCAGATATTAAATGTAAATAAAGTTATATAATCTGCTTACTCTTTAAGGTTATTGATATTCAGGCAACATTATTGTCGTGGTGGGCTGGTTATTACAGATTCAAAGAATTGGAATTAAATAATAAAACTAAAGAAAATGAGAAAATATTTCAAATTGTAAAGAACTGACAGTTATTCTTCTCAATATCTTGATGATTTTTCTTGTTTGTATTTATTATTTAGTGTATATGTTAAGCATACTGGTTACAGTGTTTGTAAGATTACTTTTTTCTGTATTTATTATGTTGTTGCTATGTTATGCATACCGGTGATTGTGTTTGTCAGTTCTTAGGTTTTGATTGTTCGTCCATTTACACTTAAATAATTCAATGTTCATATTATTTGTTGTTCAACTCCAGTTTTAGAGGGGTTAGTGTTGCTCGATCTTTATTTTTCTGTTTAATGTTTTGTAGACCGTTGTTTGTCTTTTGACCAGTGTATTGTATGCCCTTCTTCGATTTATGGCTTCTGATTACCACTTTGGTAACCTCAAGCCTTTCTTGCTGTATGTAAGCTACAAACTCTGGCAATAAGTGTATTGTCGTCATGGAAACATTTACTTAACCAGGAAGAATATCAGTCAAAGCTGTGTTTCCTTGTTTGACATTATTATCGTTGCACCACTTACCACCATGCACCTCTGTCTTTGTCCCTTCCTCTGTAGATAAAGAGAGACCAACAGCAGTTTAACCTATGCCGTTCGAATTATGATCTAGAAATAAATCTTTCTATGATCTTGAACATTTTCATTACCCTCTTTCCGATATAATTGTGGTATCATTTAATTATTCAACACAAGAATGTAGATTTCCATATTAAGACAATATATTCAATTTCATGCAGATTTAAGTCTGTCTTGGAATGAAAATCTAATGGATATGTCAGAAACTATTATACATTAGGGATTTATCATTAGGAAGATCGCCGTCTTGGCTCGTCAAATGTATATACAGCATATGGGATACAGAGACAAAAACTAATTTGTCCCATAATGCATTGCAAATGTCCCCAACAGTGATTTCATTATACAGTATATTATTATTGATCGAGAATATTCTATTCATTGTTTGTAGCGAATAAAACAGTGAATTGTACAGTGACAAAAATATATACAACAATCCGATATAAATACGAACAGAGTAATAAAGAACCAGCCATATAAAGTCATTTGTACGTTAACAATTGATCAATTTGTTACAAAACTTCGCTACCACTGCATGTTGTAGATTTCAATGAAACAGACAAGCCGCAGCTTTGACAAGTTTGTCACTATATGCTAATAACAAGACTATTATAAGACTTCGAATGATTAAGACTTTTATGGAAAAAGCATCATCGCTTTAGAACATCTTCAGAAAACTGTTGTGATTGAATTGAAGGATGTCGCGTATTTCTTTATAAGAAGCTAATAAGATTGAAATTGCTTTTTACCTTCCTACAAATAGAGGTGTATGGCTTATCAAGAGGCAAAACGAATTAAATTTTACATCAACAGTTTCACAAACAAATTGGTGTTGATTAAATTGGTCAGCTGACACAGACTTGGTAGTTGACAAAGAAATCTGCTAGGTAAGTTACAAGTAACTCTTTTGTTTTATTTAAGAAAATAATATGTATGTTTTTAAAAAAATATTTAAGTTATCTGCCTTAGGAATATCCTTTACTTCTGAGGTCATATGTAAATAGGAACATAGATTTATTTTATTTTTTTTATAAATGAGCATTATACATGTATTTCATAGAAGCCGTCCAACAACTGGCACAATCTGATATTTATGTGACAACATCCTTCCACTTTTGGTTGTAATTGATCTCAGTATATACCAATTTGAATTTATATTCATCCTGATTTTCTCATTATGAAGTACCACTGAAACTGAATACCTAATACTTAATTGCAACTTTTTCTCATCTTTTTATATTATCAACCACTCTGTATCGTTCGGGTAAAATGAACTGCAAACAATTTCACAAATCTGTAAATATATAAATATATATGTTTGACAAACAAGTTTCAAAAACAATTGCAGGAAATATCAGAAACATACGAACACTTATTTATATTCCCAAAACTTGCTACATGTTGAAAGTTTCGATTTTCCTAGTTATATTTCTAAATTTATCTTTAAATTATTCTCTTAACCAGTTGAACCGCAAGATATGTCTATAGTATATTATTAATCCCCGGTTTAGTAAAATTTTCGGATTGTGATTAGCTTAGGACGCGTGAAATAAAAGAAACCCTTATACCTGGGCATTGCTTACCAAATACCATTGAGAAAGATGCATTCTTTCCTACGATTTTGTGTTCAATGAAAATAAAATGTATATGTAGAAGCACTAAGCCTATAAAAGGCCTGTTATTAAATGTTGTAATAAATTGTATTCCTGAATTCTTTATTATATATTACCCCCTCCCCCCCCCCCACTCACCCCCCCCCCCCACCCCCCCCCCCACCCCCACACACACACTTTTTATTGAAATGCCTGTACCAAGCCAAGACTGTTAACGGTCATACATTTGCCGTATCAATTTGAAATCTTTCTACGATTTTGATATTTGATTTTGGAATTGTTTCGACTGTATGGTATTTTATCATTTTATTATCTACATTAACGATGTCAACGTCACATAGTGTATGACGTTTCGGAGCGCGACGTTGATCGGTAAAATCGATGTGGTCTGATTTCTCTTCTTATGAAATAAAGGTAATAACAAAATTACCGAACTCCGAACAATCTTACAAAGGGAAAGTCAAAACTCATAATTATATAAACATAC
The DNA here is from genome assembly GCA_963383655.1 of Bathymodiolus septemdierum. Classification (NCBI taxonomy): domain Eukaryota; kingdom Metazoa; phylum Mollusca; class Bivalvia; order Mytilida; family Modiolidae; genus Bathymodiolus; species Bathymodiolus septemdierum. Next base: position 54,349,755 of record OY726524.1, read on the forward strand.
AAAATCAGTCAACAACCGGAAAACTGTGAAAACCGTAATGACCCTGACTTGGTACAGGCATTTCTAAAAAAATGGTGGGTTGAATCAGATTTTAAGGCGCCAAACCTCCCGCTCTCATTACGGTTCAAAGGTTCCGGCTGTCACTGAAACAGTAAAACGTCTTATATTTGGATAGTCGCGGGTTTCTCTCAAACGTAGTACCCTACACCGTGTAAAGAGTATTAAGATTTTCCAAATTGCGAACAAACGTTTTCTGATAATTAAAGAAAAACATTACCTTTACGTCATATATTTACATCACATGATACCGTCAATCGTTAAATTTGGACTCATACCGCGATTAATTAGCTAACTACGTTCAATTCCGCATAAACCATCGATAGTAAAGGTATGACGCAAGAGTAACAATAGCGGTATCGTACTAAAGACAAACATCAAAGAAATGACATGACGTCACAGTAAAGACAATGCGTCGTGTATTTGCTTCCATCGTACATTTCCGAGTCTCTGCGGGGGAGATTATAAACGATGGATTTTCATATAGTGAAAATGAATAAAGATAAGGTGTCAACAAAAATGTCAGGAATATTTTGCTATCAATGTGTGACGTAGGGGTGTCTTTGACATTTGCTTCACTGGGCTTAGTGCTGCTTTGACAACTGTTTTGCCTGTTTTGTTCGAGTGTTGTTGTAAATACTGTCATAGTGACTGCCGGAGACTTTGAGCCGTAATGAATGCGGGAGGTTTGGCGCTTTAAAATCTGATTCAACCCACCATTTCTTTAGAAATGCCTGTACCAAGTCAGGGTCATTACGGTTTTCACAGTTTTCCGGTTGTTGACTGATTTTGTCTGTTTATATACTTATGAATTTTGACTTTCCCTTTGTAAGATTGTTCGGAGTTCGATAATTTTGTTGTTGCCCTTATTAAGTTGTCAAAATAGTTGAAAATTCCTCAACGAATATGTTACTAAACAATTCATTAGAAAAAATTGAGTAGAAACTTTGCTTTTTGTATTGCTCTTTTAGTAGACGAAGCAACTTAGCTTCCGGGTACTAGGACGAAAAGGTTTTCCATAGTTTTCAAGTTTTTCTTTTAGCCGCGTATCTACAGTTAAAATCGGGCTATCGCTCGCTTATTAAGGACACTTGGTGCATTCACATCTGCTTTAGTGACCACCTCTATTAAGCAATAACTTTTATAATGTGACCTGAATTTTAATTTCCCTTCACAGTGCATTTCTTATTAATTAAACCTGTATTTAGTGACCACCTGTGTTATGTGACCATATTTCTATGTTCCCTTGAAAGATCACGTAAGACAGGTTTGACTGTATATATATTGTTTTAGTATATACTATATATATAGCTAGTTCTATAGATATGTAACCATGGTGATAGTATAGTACACTATGTAACAGATGGGATTTTTTTATGGGATGAAAACAACATGCTTTGTTGTTTTAAAAATGTCGTAGGTCGTATTATGCGTAGAGTCAAATCTGTATTAAAAGGTTACATTTGGAGCAAAGAAAAAATGATCTCATAAGAGAGGTGACCTCTTAAAATAGGTTCATTTCATATTAAATTTTCTATGATATGACAAGGAAAAGGTGACCTTTTAATGCAGGTGACTGCTTAATAGATGTGACTACATGAGCAGGTTTAACTGTATATGAATTTATTTGTACTTATATATTTATGATAATATTGTTATAACTTATTGGTATAAAACACTGCTTCAAGTTGAACAATTTTCCAGCTACATAATTGCAATCTTGTTTTCCATGTCTGCCTTATTTATTTCTTACGTTCGTCTGTTGAGCAAATAATTACACAGTTCAGTCTGCATCAAAACTTAATTTAGATGAGAAATGGCTTAAATTAGAACAAGGGAAAGTAAGGGAGTCTATGTATTAAAGGATATTATAAACACCTGTGTACTGTAATATATTACTGAACATTGTAATCCTTACTTACCTCGTCTATGATAAAACTAATCATTCTGAGTAAAATATTGTTTTGCTGGTTGCTCTGGTGAATATCTATATGTATTGACTCTGATTACAATGAAATCATTTTAGCTTGCACAAGGGTACAAACTCACTGACCTTAATGAAAATGTAGATATCTAATTTAATGCGCACGACACAAATCAAAAGATTGAAAGGCCAAAATAATATAAAACAGGCTTAAAGAGTTTAAACAGGATAGCCAAAATCGATTAATTGTACCTATGTCTGAGGGAAGAGAACAATATGTTTGACACTACGAAGCGGATCCCCACCCGATTAAATCTTTTGCTATTGCCTTTACGAATTTCCATCACGGGACTGATTGGTAGAACATGGTTAGTGCAGCTGAACTTAAGGGAACTTACATCCTACATTTGAAATAAAATTCTAGAGATTTAATTTAGTGCTTACGATGTTTTTTCTAGAATAAACTTCATGATGTACGCTCTTGAAAGATCTTCAACCTTATATAATTAGTGCAGATGAACTTAAATAACTTGTATCTTATGTTTGAAAGATCTTCAAGAAGAGTTTGAAGATACCACAGGGGCAATCAGAATCCGTAAATCTAAGATACCACAGGGGCAATCAGAATCCGTAAATCTAAGATACCACAGGGGCAATCAGAATCCGTAAATCTAAGATACCACAGGGGCAATCAGAATCCGTAAATCTAAGATACCACAGGGGCAATCAGAATCCGTAAATCTAAGATACCACAGGAGTAATCAGAATCCGTAAATCTAAGATACCACAGGGGCAATCAGAATCCGTAAATCTAAGATACCACAGGAGTAATCAGAATTCGTAAATCTAAGATACCACAGGAGTAATCAGAATCCGTAAATCTAAGATACCACAGGGGCAATCAGAATCCGTAAATCTAAGATACCACAGGAGTAATCAGAATCCGTAATTCGAAGAAGGACAGACAATAAAATCACCAAAAGAAAAAGGACAAAAGGACAAACAACAATCTACAAAACATACACATTAAACTAAAGCTCGAGTAACACGAACTCCACTAAACCCGGGGGTGAATTTAGTCCTTGTGAACCTTTTCTGGATTAAACTCCATCAGTATAAAGCTCAGATAGAAATCTTATATCTACCATTGTTAGTGAGAGTCGGAGATGATTATTTACTATTGATTCAGTTCTGTGTATCCCTTAAATGCTTTGCATAATAAATAATAACATTAATCCTGATCATCAGTGGTCTTTATACAATAAGCAAATAATACATACAAACAAAACAGATTGTGACCGTGGGATATGTATACAGATCAATACTATGTAAGTATATTAATACAATATTATTGCAGTATCTTTGATTTGTGCCGAATACACATCAACATTATTTATTAAGACACTGCAGTAATATTGTGTTTTTATCCTGAAGACAAAAATCACATTAAACATTAATCCATGGGAGGTGATATTTGAATTATGTAATGAAATAATACAATTATTCCTTGATTTCCCCTTTTGACATTTTCGGTCAACAGGAAGTCAACTGATTTACAATTATTTTCCATAATCTCAACAGGTCAAATGTGAAAGTGGTACCAGAAAAGCTATATTTCGGTCAATGACCGTATTTAACAAATATTTATTCTGTCAATTCAATTTGAATGCTCAACCAGAAGAACTCCAGGATGATGTATTGCAACGTTCACTTTCTATCGAAAATAAACGTTAAAGAATCAGAAGGGACAATCAAAATGGATAATCCAGACATAACAGCAATATTGTAAACAAGACACAGAACAAAGACAAACAAACACAAAAAGCACAACACAGAAGATTGAAAAGATGGAGCAATACTGATCCCACTAAAAGACAGGGATGGACCAAGGTCCTCGCTAAGGCTTAGCAGTTCTTTTTTCTTATAAGGCATCTGCTTTGCTACTCATAGTCATAATGTCGAAGATATGTTGCCTTTTGAAAAATGTATTATTTTTACAACACGTTCTGAACTCTATCTTATTAAATATTTTTACTTTTCATTTTACTTATTTCTAATAATTCTGGACCAACTATAGCTAATAATCAACGACCACCATACTCCGTGAGTCGACTATTATTAATTTATTTACCAGTACATAGTTTCTCGTGTATTCTCTCCCTTAGTGAGTTGCACATAAATTAAGACAATGTATTGCCTTACAGCTATCAAGCAATATATATAACACTGAGTTTACCATAATGACAATAATGACATCCTTAGGACATTGATTATTCCACAGTTCTCGTCTATATTTAAATTTTACATTACATTAATAGGAACGGCAGGTTGTTAGATTGATTATTCAAATTGAGAAAGATGGTTGTCATGCTGATTAAGTATATCTTTTTTGTACAATAAGCAGAATCAGATTTTAAAATGTAGACTCAAAATAAATCATAAATATTACATAATATGAATGTGTAGTTATTTGTTTTTTTTATTGATATATAAGTAACACAATAGAATACCAAAAAATATGCGGGTCGTCGTGGGCGTGATCCTATGGTAGTTGGATTTACAACTACCTATGCAATCAGTGTTTATCAACACTGATGTTGTAATTTCGAATCTCGATCAGGGCGAGGTGTACAACATTATGTGATCGAGTTTGTCAGTGACTTGCAGTAGGTCTGTGGTTTTCTCCGGGTCCTCCGGTTTCCTTCACCAATAAAACTGACCGCCACGATATATCTAAAGTATTGTTGCAAGTGGCGTTAAACACCAACAAACAAACAAACAAAATACCCCCAAAATATCATTGTTGGAACAGTTGCAAATCTAATCGAATAATCGTAGACAAAATCGATATCTCCTAGTACACAAGTACATGACCGATCATTTTCCTGGAGATGTACGGGCATTTTAAAAAATGTGGTAGATGTGAGTAAAATTCCAATCTTCAGTATATAACTTTTAAATAAGAGAAAACATAATCAGCCAGTTATAATATTTTTGTCAATTGTGTATTGTGATAATATATTTTCAACAACAGGGAGAGACAACTCGAGTCTTCTTTTGAAACACCCAGATATTATATTGACTCTATGAAAACTTACATGTGGTCTATATATGTTGATCCTACTGAATTATAAAATAAATAGCACATGGACACGGGCACAACCTCTCAACTGAATGAATAATCAATTTATGTTTTCTTAAAATACACAGAAAAGCGACCGTTGAGTCGAACGCTCTCATGAAAATCGTCTTGTTGTCATACCTTGCACATCTTGTACCTATTGAACTGCAGTTCAGCAATAATAATTAACAGTACGAGTCTAGACAGGGAAATCCCGTGCTGGTCCAGTAATTAATGAGGATGAGGTACGAATGTAGCAGAGTTAGTCAAAACGCCTTATTCAAAGGAGTTCACGGTAAAAAATATCCCTTATGCAATTGTTTTCATTATGATACGACAGAAAAGGCAAGATGAAAATGCTTAGCTTATAGTAAAAATGTTAAAATCATCATGCTTGCTATTCATTTTTTGTCATTAATCCTAATTTAATTATGAATCTGGTGCTATTTGTTTGTCTATAATTTATTTCGAAACTGCATGGAAATATAACATTCTTGAGTTGTTTGGTGATAAGACCGAAATATTATTGTTCTTTTTTAGAATCCTTTGGGAGTTTTGTCATTTACAAAAATCCATTAATGCAAATGGGTTTGAAATGAAGCATTTCCATGAAAAACAAATAATTAAGACTGCGAACTAACACATAATTGCTTTAATTCACTATAACTTCGGACAATGACATTTTGACATTGTCTTCAATAAAAACTTTAGCTAGGCAAATTAATGAAAACATAGTATCGCAATTGTTTTTATCAAAATATTTTCTCCAAATTGAAGCTACCCTTTGTAGCTTTGGTGAAATAAGAATACAGAATCCAAATATGGTCATTTTAATTGCCTCTATTAAAAACGAACTTTCTGTACGATTTTGAAATAAAAAGAAAGAGAGATAGTTTAATTTGCTTAGGAGATAACATTGCGTTAATGAATATTTTGACATTCCATTACAACTGTGGTACATATAATAAAAGCTATTTTAATTGACTATCGTATTGACAATATACCTCCCCGTGGTCATAGACACAGTTCACACCGCTAATGGCAATAGACACGTTTTGTATCGATCATTGGTATATAGATATATATATATACATTTGAATCTCTGCTCTAAAAAGACCTATTTTATATAATATCCTCTTGGCAATCATGGCGCCGTCAATATGACAGTCTCTATAGGAACATGACGTATTTCCATTTTCATCAACTTTCATTATTCAAGTAATTATGATAGAGAAGATAGTAGTAAATGATGTGTGTCTGTATGACGAAGGTGTACATTTCCTGCATTAGAAAAACACAGGCACATTAAAAATAATAAAAGTACATCACATATCGTCCATTATTGATGAAGCAGCGTCTTAATAGAAGGAACAAAGGAATCATATCTTATCTTGATTTGCTATAATATTTTAAAAATATATGTAGTTTTTTAAATGGTAAGTGAACAATCATTGAAAAAAATGGCCTTTTGTTAAAAATAATTCTAACATAATGTATTATATTAAAAACAAATGTTTGAATATTTGTTGTCATGTTGTGTATTAAATAGACTTTGCAATAACTAATCGAAAACCCGCTTGATAAATCCATGTATATATATGCAGTCTCATGTTCGCATATATATCTTTACTCCAATTAAAATCCATATTCAGTCAGAGACGATTTCTTTCAGCCTTTTTTTTAACGATCGCTTTACCTTCTTAGTTTACGTTGCATACATCATAGATATCGTTTCAAAAACATGTATTAGTCATATATATATATATAGGAAACATGGATTTTCTTCTTAAGTCATCTATTAAAAAGGGCTTGTCTACAAATCTATAGGAGACCAATTTGTCGTGTTTCTGTCTACTATTGGATTCCTACTTCAGGAACACGTCAGTTGATCTATATCTAATATTAAGCACTAGTATCAATATTTCATAAGACATACACAATTCGGTTAAATAAAAATCACAAACTTTAGACACCACGTCGGCACTTTATAGTCTTGTGGATAATAAACTGTAGTCTCAGGGGGAACTCTTAAGATCTTTAGTTGTATGTGTATATTTTGTAGATCGGTATTTTTCCTTTTGGTCTTTGTGTTGTATGTTCGTCTTCGATTTATGGATTCTGATTACCCCTTTGGTATCTTCAAGCTCTTCTTAATACCATACTGAGTAAGGCTTATATGATATTGCAATTATAAATTTTAAATCAACCTGGGAAAACAGAAGGGGCAATCAAGAATTTACAGTCCAGAGACACTGGGAACATTGGGCACACAAGACGAAGACAAACTCAACATAGCACAGAACAATAAAAAGACGAGCAAGCAAGATGGCTCATAGCTAGAGAAAGAATTATAATATACTTGACAGATATACTTAGAAAAGAAAATCTTAAATATACCAAAGGGGTAATAAGGAGCAATAACTCGGAAGGACAGACAATATAATGGCGAAACGAAAAAGGACAAAAACCAAGCTATGGTCAACAAAAGACTGGACATAAAACTAAAGATTGAGCACTAGAAATTCTACAAAAAAGCGGGGAGAACTCGGGTAATCGTTTCATATGGGGAATGGATGATCGTTCACCACCACTTTCCTCACTGTTTCTATACAGGAGAAAACCAACGTCCCGCTGCAGATCACTGAAAACTGAAAGACAAACAAAATGTATCACATAATTCAATATTGAAATTAAAACACCTAATGGTGGTAACAGGTATTGATTTACACGGTATGTGTAAACAAACCAGCCTTACGATTCACTGAAGATTGGCTATTGAATAGGAAGAAAATCACATACAGTTCACTTATACATTTGATATGAATGTTTGCAATGCAAATTGTCAGTTGCTCATATTCTTCTGTTTATTGACTTTCTTTAATGCGTCATCATCAGTGTTATTTCATCATCTACAAGGCTTCGACTCAGACCACTGTATGAATAAATACATCGAATAGAATATTGATGCAGTATTTACAATATGTTTGGTAATCAAAGGTCATGAAAAAGTCGAAGCAAGATAAGAGATCAAATGAACGGAAATGTCGTCGAATAATTGTGGCAACTTTCACTATCGTGAATAAGACATATTCATCAATCGGTACAAAGAAACAGCCAAGTCTTAATGCTTATTGCCTTAGAACGGATGAAACTAATCATAAACTACTATTGAAACACTTACCCTCGTGTCGTTCCAAGGTGATGTTTGCTATAAATAAAAAAATATGCGTTCTGGTGATTAAATAATTCAAAGATGCTTAAATGGACTGTTTGATCACATTCACTCTTAGATTGCTTTTTATATAAAAAAACAAAAACAAAGCAAAAACGTATCAATATGTAGGCTTATCTTTCAGAGAAAAGCTATAGCGAGCACACCTCGTCATGGAAGAATCATTTTTTGTTTTGTGTGTATTGCATAGAAGGATCTGATTGAAGTTTACCGCTTCTCCCTTATAGTTTGCTGTTGTAAATATATTTAATTATTATAACATAACATTAAAGCGTTTTTAAATGATTGATTAATTGTTGGTTCCTCTTCGTTCAGCAAAATTATTTCAGGCATATTCAAGAAGAGCTTGAAGATACCAAAGTGATAATCAGAATCCATAAATCGAAGAAGGAGATACAGCACAATGCTCAAGCGAAAAAGGACAAACCACAATGTTCTACAAAACACTACATAGAAAACTAAAACTCGGACAACATGAACCCCACTAAAAATCGGAGGTGAACACATTTGCCCCGTAAGGGTAAGCAGTTCCTGATCCACTAGTTTCACCCATCCTGTTGCTCTTTTTACAAGCCTGATGATTGGTCATGAATGAGGAAATGACCGTGAAGTGCATACGGCTAGCGGAGAATAGGAAGTTACATATTAGGTATATACAGAAAGGAGGGAGGAATGGGATATTTGCCCATCACTGGAAATACATGGAGTCAGGTAAGATCGAAAAAAGGGAACTTTTCGAAAACTAGATGATAAAAGGGCAACATTGCGTTGAATTCAAAGAATTAGACGTTTTTATATGCAGCTTGTGAACATTTTTATAAACGTCTTGCGTTTAATACTAGTTAAAATGCTTAGCAAGTTGCAAACTTATTCCTCAATTTCAATTGGTAGTGTAATAATGTGTGCCACTTTTGTACAATTCTACTATACAGGGTCGACGTCAGTGGATTATATAAATATTTTAAAAGTCGAATTTCAAGCTCGTGTTTTAAATAATTGAAAATTTAAGTATGTACAATGGAGAAATATCATACTGCATTGGTAACTGAGAAAGAATATGTTTTTCCTATGACCAAAAACGTGAAAGATATTTTAAGGAGTTAATTTCCTTCGTTAATGAAATTGGCGAGAATTTTCATGCAGACATCCAACCATCGTGGTGATGAAAAATATCACGTATATTTAACCAGCTGGTCAAACACGTTAAGAATAGGAAAAATATAATGATATGTTATCAATCAATCTTAAGTAAATAACCTCTGCCAGATAAATTAGTGTCGTGCGCACTAAATTAGATATCTACGTTTTTATTCGTCTATTGTTATTACACCTTTGGCTACTGTCTATTTACCATTGACTTGATAGGCATTGATTTATCTTATCAGTTAAGACAAACTATGGCATGAAAATATAATCTTTGAGGTTAAATGTATCTTAAGTAAGAAATTCTTTTTTTTATATCTGTAAGGATGCAAAATCAAAGACAATCAGTAATGAGCTTAATATTAAGATTTTCATTCAGATAAAAAGATTATATATCATAACAAAAATCATAGTATGTCCACTGAGAGATGTTTTTCACTTGTTTGATTTTTGTTTATTGTGCGGTTTATAAAATATTTAGTGATATATGTGAGCTAAGATAAATGTTTAATGCTAATTGATTGTTCATGTCATAATTCAGGTATCAAATGGAAAAGAAAATATACCACATCCTCCGACAGAACACTTCTACAATCTAATCGAAAAATCGTATAAACACATATAATGATCTTAGGGCTGGTATTAGCACACTTTGTTTAATAGATTAATAGAAAACAAAAGTAAGGAGAGTTTGAAGATACCACAAGGGTAATCAGAAGTCGTAAATCGAAGAAGGATAGACAACACAATGGCCTAAAGAAAAGGGACAGAAAGCCAAACAATAATCTACAAAACACTACACAGAAAACTAAAGATCCAGTAACATGAACCCCACTAAAAACCGGGGGTGTACTCAGGTGTTCCGGAAGGGTGCCAGTTCCTGCTTCACTAGTGACACCGTCGTGTTACTGCTAATCAACACGAACATCATCTGACATTATTACGAAATTGAAAGAATTGATTTACTTTCACTTCTCACAAGAGACACAAGGCAAATGTGAAATACTAATACGATAATTAAGACTCCCAGGCGATGTGGTAGACTTAATTTGTATGTTAGGTTACTTAGTAAGGTCTTTCCACTACCAGAAGAGGACCTTATAGCGTTTATTTTGCGATAATTCTAGTGGATTGTGGCATTGTTGCGACAGTGTGGTGTTTCTGGATCTTTTTTTGGGGGGGGGGGGGGGTATTTGGATTATTTTCTTGCCATTTTTCGAAACCTTCCTTGCTGAGTAGTTCGCTACATATCGTAGAGATATTTCATATCAATTATTAATCACTCATAAGGTATTCAAAGCTGAGGGCAGCTTACGGATCACCGAAAACATTACTATCGCCATAACCCTTTAACCGTAATGCGTACAACAAAAGTGAAAGGTGACAAATCTATCTGAGAACACATGATGTATACAAGTGTTTAAGAGTTTTAAATTACCACAAATTGGCTACATGTACCATAGAAACAAAAATTTAAATAATCTGAAGCTTCCATGATAAATGCGAAAATTTTAATATTAAATGAACTTATATTAAATTTCTAAGTTCCGGTAAGAAGGATCTCTTATTGTGGTTCTCATTTGGGGGACTTTTGTATCAGTTCTGTGTTACTTTGCATATCTTTATTTATGACATGATGCTATGTTTTGAACAGCACTATTAAATATATACACGGCCATGTTACCATAGTATTGATTAATAGTACATTACGGCCGCAGGACATGTTGCTGAATATAAATGATGTCGTCTAAATTCATGACACATTGTTCAGTTCTCGCTAGGCAACGAAAACAAAGGATGTCCACAACGACAATTATAAGCAATTACTTCGACCTTTATGGTTTTAGAACAAGTATTATTTTCTTTTCTGCTCCAGATTATAAACAGTGTTGTTTCAAACTTATTCCCCAATTCCAATTGGTAGTGTAGTAATGTGTGCAACTTTTGTACAATTCTAGTATACAGGGTGGACGTCTAGTTTCTCTTTCGATTATCAGTGGATTATAAATATTTTAAAAGTAGAATTACAAGCTCGAGTTTTAAATATTTGAAAATTTAAGTATGTACAATGGAGAAATATCATACTTCATTGGTAGCTGAGAAAGAATATGTTTCTCCTATGACCAAAAACGTGAATGATATTTTAAGCAGTTAATTTCCTTCGTTAATGATATTGGCGAGAATTTTCATGCAGACATCCAACCATCGTGGTGATGAAAAATATCACGTATATTTAACCAGCTGGTCAAACACGTTAAGAATAGGAAAAATATAAAGATATGTTATCAATCAAACTTAAGTAAATAACCTCTGCCAGATAAATTAGTGTCGTGCGCACTAAATTAGATATCTACGTTTTCATTCGTCTATTCTTATTACACCTTTGGCTACTGTCTATTTACCATTGACTTGATAGGAATTGATTTATCTTATCAGTTAAGACAAAATATGGCATGAAAATATAATCTTTGAGGTTAAATATATCTAAAGCAAGATTTTTTTTTCATATCTGTAAGGATGAAAAATCAAAGAAAATCGGTAATGAGCTTAATATTAAGATTTTCATTCAGATAAAAAGATTATATATCATAAAAAATCATAGTATGTCCACTGGGATTTGTTTTTCACTTGTTTGATTATTTTTAATTGTGCGGTTTATAAAATATTTAGTGATATATGTGAGCTAAGGTAAATGTTTAATGCTAATTGATTGTTCAAGTCATAGTTCAGATATCAAATGGAAAAGAAAATATACCACATCCTCCGACAGAACACTTCTACAATCTAATCGAAAAATCGTAGAAACACATATAATGATCTTAGGGCTGGTATTAGCACACTTTGTTTAATAGATTAATAGAAAATAAAAGTAAGGAGAGCTTGAAGATACCACAAGGGTAATCAGAAGTCGTAAATCGAAGAAGGATAGACAACACAATGGCCAAAAGAAGGACAAACAACACAATGACCAAAAGAAGGACAGAAAACACAATGGCCAAAAGAAGGACAAACAACACAATGACCTAAAGAAAAGGGACAGAAGGCCAAACAATAATCTACAAAACACTACACAGAAAACTAAAGATCGTGTAGCACGAACCCCACTAAAAACCGGGGTTGAACTCAGGTGCTCCGGAAGGGTACCAGTTCCTGCTCCACTAGTGACACTGTCATGTTACTGCTAATCAACACGAACATCATCTGACATTGTTACGAAATTGATAGAATTGATCTACTTTCACTTCTCACAAAAGACACAATGCAAATGTAAAATACTAATATGATAATTAAGACTCCCAGGCGATGTGGTAGACTTAATTTGTATGTTAGGTTACTTAGTACGGTCTCTCCACTACCAGGAGAAGACCTTGTAACATTTATTTTGTGATAATTCTAGTGGATTTTTGGCATTGTTGCGACAGTGTGGTATTTCTGGGCCTTTTTTTGGGGAGGGGGGAGGGGTATTTTGATTATTTTCTTGCGATTTTTCGAAACCTCTCTTGCTGAATAGTTCGCTACATATCGTAGAGATATTTCATATCAATTATTAATCACTCATAAGGTATTCGAAGCTGAGGGCAGCTTACGGATCACCGAAAACATTACTATCGCCATAACCCTTTAACCGTAATGCGTACAACAAAACTGAAAGGTGAAAAATCTATCTGAGAACACATGATATATACAAGTGCTTAAGAGTTTTAAATTACCACAAATTGGCTACATGTACCATAGAAACAAAAATTCAAATAATCTGAAGCTTCCATGATAAATGCCATAACCCTTTAACCGTAATGCGTACAACAAAACTGAAAGGTGAAAAATCTATCTGAGAACACATGATATATACAAGTGCTTAAGAGTTTTAAATTACCACAAATTGGCTACATGTACCATAGAAACAAAAATTCAAATAATCTGAAGCTTCCATGATAAATGCGAAAATTTTAATATTAAATGAACCTATATTACATTTCTAAGTTCCCGTAAGAAGGATATCTGTGGTTCAGATTTGGGGGACTTTTGTATCAGTTCAGTGTTACTTTGCATATCTTTATTTATGACATGATGATATGTTTTGAACAGCACTATTAAATATATACACGGCCATGTTACCATAGTATTGATTAATAGTACATTACGGCCGCAGGACATGTTGCTGAATATAAATGATGTCGTCTAAATTCATGACACATTGCTCAGTTCTCGCTAGGCAACGAAAACAAAGGATGTTCACAACGTCAATTATAGGCAATTACTTCGACCTTTTATGGGTTCCAGAACAAGTATTATTGTCTTCTCTGCTCCAGATTATAAACAGTGTTGTACACGAGATACCAGTGGCTTGAGAAAACCATGCAAAAATTGAAAAAAGTAATAATGTAGAAATAATGTCATAATACAGAAAATATCTTACATTGCAATAATGCATACCATGAAAAACTTTTCATGCACTAGATTCCTTTAAACTATTGGCCTTTCCGCTCTTTAGATTGAGAGTACCTGGTGGCGTTGTTGTGGAGGCGTTTTGTGGGTGCTAGGATGGATATCCACGTTTTTATTTTCAAGAAATAATGATTTACCCAATTTCACTATAACCCATACAGTGTAACAATATAACAGCCAACAATTATTTCTGAGCATTACTGCCAAATAAGTTGCCTGTCCTTCTTCGATTTACGACTTTTGGTTAACACAGTTTGTCCTTGACTTTTACTTCTACTTCTTCTACCAAGTACTGGCCGCCTTAAACAAGTTAGTGGTGTTATACACTTGATCATAGAATATTATTTTATTGCAGAAAATTACAGTAATATAACCTCTCTTGTCGAACATCTTAATGATGCTCTAATTTTCTTTAGCGTGTGACCTTTCAGAGTCCCCGTGTCCTTGTGCGGTCCTGGTACGTATGACCTTTCACAATCCCGATGTCCGTGTGACCTTTTAATATTCCCAAAGCTATTGTTTGCTTCAAGTAGTGTTGAATACCTTTTATTTAATACTGCATAGTTTATTATGCATAGATATCTCCACTCTAATTTCTCATTATCAAGTAGAAATTCAACAAACCATTGTCCAGTTAGTCATTACTTAATGTTTCAATGTTCATTGACAAATATTGCTTCGCTATATATTTTCTACCGGGAGGATATTTATCAGGGTTTTTTTTTCTTTGTGTTGTTTTATTTTTTTTAGTTTTTTCATTTATTTTGCAATATATTTTGTCTTAACGGTTATTTTAACATTTAATAATGTTAGCACATCAAAAACTTTTTCTAATGATGCATAATAATTTTGTCTAAAAAAAAAACAAAAAAAAACAGAAAAAAAAAATATCGGTGATTCGATCTAATGATGTTGTTATCGGCAGTCATGTGTGCTAACCATTACGCCACCGCAACGTGAATATTGCTATAGTAGAATTAAGCTATATATAAATCAAATTTACGTTATTACAATTATTTATCGGCAATTCACTTTGCGAAAGAGCTAAAAGGAAATACATTTGTAAAAAAAAATAATAATAAAAAGTAAAGGGACTGCTAAAAAATAGAAAGTTCCGATGTGTCGTTTACATGTCCAATGAATTAATTTCTAAGATAATTTGACTTTCTTTTTGGTTGCTTGTTTTGTTTTCTGTACTTTTTGTGAATTCTGGGGATAATATTAAAGTGTAACACATGAAATTCCACTGAGGGTTATTAAAAAAAACACGTCGGACTCGATGTACAATCAGGTCGGCAGTAAATCACCTCCAAAACTTAGCCGTTTTTTTTTCTATTTAAATAACGTCAAAACTGTTTCATAAAAATTGTTCAAGTTTTACTCCCATAACAAAACAACTACGATAACCAACTTTTTTTTTAATGAGATTAAAAGATCGATTTCTATTTCTGTCTATTACGGATGAAAACGGTCAATGAAAAATTGCCGCCGACGAGATATCGACCGTAATATTATTTTTTGATTGCAGATTTCATACTCACCACACTCGGGTACCAACACAAAAATTTAATGAGATATGTGTTTATGTATATTAAACATCATACTAAAATATGCCGTTGGTACCTGCTTTTGGTTATACTGAAAATTGACATTAAATGCACATTTCTTGTTAAATTTCATATATTTTCACGAAACGATAGACTTTTCATTGACTAGTGTGACGTCATCGCACGTGCAAATATGGAAAATTGTTACCAAAATAGTAGTTGGGGTAAAGGTCTTATAAAATCAAGAAACACCGAAAGCTATAAGTTTCATTTATAATTTGTTTATGTTTTAGGCCAATTTCTGCCCTTATCACACCTACTCCTTTATATGTCTTCTTTGGTACCCCATGGGTACAAATCTTTTCATTGACCAAGTTGTGGTCAGTTAGCGGTTTGACCATTTCTCGTGTGCTGATCTCTGCATGACCTGCAACCGATTGCGAAATGATTTTTGATTCAACGAGGGTACCCGTCATCTATTTATGAATTTGTACGTTCTATGTTTATTGAGACGTGTGATGATTCATATATACAGCCGTGTAATATCGTTATAAAGCATTTCAGTAACTTGCGGCAGGTCGATGGTTTTCTCCGGGTACTCTCGTTTCTTTTTCCAAAAACAATGAACCTCACGATATAGCTTAAATATTGATGAAAATATCTCTACACACCCATTATCCAATGTACTACAAGATCACTATCATTTAATTTTCTTTCACATCTCCTCAAAAACTTGTATCAACTGTGCTTACCGACGGTATCATCCGCCCAGGAGTCAGTGTTTAGACACTGAAATGGTTTATCAGATATATTTGTTATTGAAATTTACAGTTCCAAAATAATGTAGTTATTATTAATACTAAGATTTCCCTCCTCGGGCATATGCGACCTTAGCCGAACTTAGCGATTCTGATTAGGGCCTTTGGTTTACTTTCTCCCAAAACTATTAAAATTATTTGTCTTTCCAACATATCGACTTGGAGCATACCTGATGAAGGTTATTCCAGCAACGTGTGGTGACACTAATTGTTATACCTTTATATTTCACATCAACTTGTTGAAGCGGAAGTCATATTTATTCGTATATATCACAATACTACTAACAATTATAAGCTATCGCATGACAGACAGTTTGATGGATCAACGCTCAACATTTTACTTGTAGCCTGTTCTTTTTCATAGTATTGACCAATGGGAATTAGATCGGATGTCAATTTTTCGTCGTCTTTTTATATCGCTATGCGTTGATCCATTGTACGCCAAAACAGATATATTGTTTCACATCACCGGTATCGTTATTGGTGATACGAATGCACTCAATAAACGTTAGCGAGACATGGCAACATAGGGTACACAAGACGAAGAAAAACAAAACAAAAAGCACAACTCAATATGTGTTGGACACCACTGTGCGCAAGCAAACACAATTAACGTAAATAAGACATGCGTCCTCCTACAAACAACTGGAGGTAAAGACGACTCAGTGTTCTGAATATATGAGTCTGATCAATTCTGTTTACTCGAAATTTAACACCTTTATATTTTTAACAATTTACTGTTAGTACCAATGAATTAGTGAATTTTGAAATTACAAAAAAACTATTGATATTCATGAGTTACTTGCTTTTAATCGGAAAATATCAGTACCTTGTTGACGAAAGTATTCTGTTCTTGTGTGCAGATAACCAAAGATGAAATTGACAATTATATATTGATTCAGTGTTGATTGTTGTATCACTATTGTATATTACGATGGCCGTGTATACTATCTGATATTTATATGATAATTGAGGCCATCGGCTCTCTTGGATAGAACTAATATTATACATATGATAACTTCTGTCTCACGAAGATTAAATATATTTTGTATAATGCTCAAGGTTATTACGTTTTTTTTTTATATAATAGCGTTGCTCGACTCATCTGGAAAACACTTCCATGACCCATCATTTCACTAAGAGGGGAGGTTTGGTCCATAAAACTAGTTTAACCCCGTCACATTTTATTGAAGTGCATGTACTAAGCTAGACAATTGAGTGGTAACGTATTTAGGTATTAGATGTATCGATTTTTCCTCTTTCTATGATGTTTTTATTGGACTTTGGAACTGTTTCGATAGTGTGGTATTCCTTTTACTACTAATAGTCACGTGTTATCTGATTAAAATAAATTACTGATAGTCACGTGTTACCTGATTTAAATAAACTACTGATAGTCAAATGTTACCTGATTTAAATAAATTACTGATAGTCACGTGTTATCTGATTTAAATAAATTACTGATAGTCACGTGTTACCTGATTTAAATAAATTACTGATAGTCACGTGTTACCTGAATTAAATAAATTGCTGATAGTCACGTGTTACCTGATTTAAATAAATTACTGATAGTCACGTGTTACTTATTGCAATTAACTACTGATAGCCACGTGTAACCTGAATGTTTTTTAAAAAATAAGAGATTGGTAGTGACATGATATAGCTGTCAATAGATATAGATACCCAAGTCCAATCACATGAGACAACAAACCTGTTTTTTCCGTGACAGTTGAACATAATTGCTAGATGATACATTGGGCAGGATGTGTACAGGGTAGATGGTATTGATCCAATTCAAACGAGAAACACTGTGAAAATGTAAGCATCTCATTCATTTTAGATCTCAATTATCAGTAATAATGATTGAATATTCTTGTGCATGAATGTGTAACAAAAGCGTCTGCAATTTCACCAATTGATAGATTTGAGAAATTTCAGAAAATAATAGGTCGGAGAGTCTTCCATGATTATTTACCAGTGTTGGATTTTAAATATTATCAGATCCAAATTCTTGTTGAAATATGCAATAAAGACAAATTAGTGGCTAAGGCATGACATTTTATGGAATCCTCATCATATTGCAAAGAATCGCATTTTGTCTAAATATAGACATTTTTCAGACTAATTTTCTGGTATGGATTATTGGTCATATGTTTGTTGACCTTTTAATAGTTTACACTATTAATAGATTCTCATTATTTAAAAACCAAGTCAATGAAATGCAATTAGATGCTATTTTATCCAATTTAACTAATATATTCATCTCCGGAAAATAATAGAGAGTAAATCGTTGTATTTCCTATCTAGACGGAGATTGCAATGGAAATTAGATGCTTAAAAAGGGTAAAAGGTTAATGATCTATTTTTAATTTAATTTTTGCATAAAGCACAAAAAAAAGTTCGTGGTATTAGAATGACGCCATATTTTTTAATTTTTTAATATGAGTGGTTTCTTCTTTAATGAAATATTTAAAATGTGAAATATACAGAACAAGTCGACGAAGGAAAGCAAGAGAATAATACTCAATAATCCAGATGTTAATAGCAAAGAATATAGAACGCAATAACGAATAATATTTATAAAGATGATAAGAAAGCAGGAGTAATGCCAACGATGCATAAAGTTCCCCACTTTTTTTGTCTTAATGTCTGTGTCCAATGTTATATCTGTCTCATGATTGGATTGTCAATTCTTAATTATCCTTTCGGTTTTCTCTAACGTTTATTTACACAAGACATATTCTATACATTTGTTACATGTGTCAAATGGATAATGTTTACAAAATATACGGTATTGGGGGACTTTAATACAACATGAGGGGCCGTCGTAATCGTGATCGTATGGTAGGTGGATTTACAACTATTAATTTAATTAATGCCTATCACCACTAAAGTTGTAAGACCCCACTCACGATATAACTGAAATAGTGTTGAATATTGCGCTAAAACCCATAACCACTAACCTCCTAAATACAACATGCGCTTAAAAGTACTTAAACTACAGAATGTGAAATTTGAAGTTGCTAGGAATTGTATTACCCAAGTGTAATAGTATCCAATAGATTAACTTATATGCACTCTTTTTTTATGGGTTTTTTTTATTAAGGAGATTTACGTGACAAATTAAATTAAGCTCGGTCTATTTTTATTATTGTGTTCATGTTTTTTATTCTATTCTGGTCTGTTTAAGAGATCCATTAAAGCAACTATTAAGATATGAAGACATTATGTATGACATAGTATACACTTATTGACTGGGTATGAGGGTAATAACACTTTTATTGTCCCCAAGGTACCAACTATTTTCCGAGGCAACGCCGAGGAAAATAGTTGGTACAGAGGGGACAATTAAAGTGCTATTACCCGAATATCAAGTCTATGGGTAAATGTGCAATTCAAAATTCTAAATTAGGTTCTTTTCTGATGGGTTTCTAGTCTACTTTATTAATGCTTTTTAAAACTAATGCATTTTCATGTGTGCATTTTTTCTTAAGCAAAAAAACATGTGATTAAAGTGCTATTCACCGGCCGGTGAATAGTCATTTGTGCTATTCACCGGTGAATAGTACTTTTCAGACAAATTGAATGAAACTATGGAAATAGTATTTTTATTGCAATAAAATTTATATAGAAAAAAGCATGAGAAGTATAATAATATACAATTACTGCACTTGAACGAGATCAATATGAGGTTACATAGAGCAGAGTACAACAATATTGAACGAAGCGAAGCCGAGTTCAATATTGTTGTACTCTGCTCCATAAATAACCATTACATACATAGTGTGGTGGTACAAGACATTGCATCAGATTGAGTCTGTTGTGTGAACCAGTATCACTACGAGTCACAATAGCGACGAGTTGTGATGCGGTTAGTTCACGCAACAGACAAGACCTGATACAAAGTATTGTACCACCACACTGTGTATGTAATAAGTTTATCTAACATTTCAATAAAAACGAATTTTAAGCAAATAGCAAGGGTTGAATTAAAATGTCTACAATACTCTGAGGGAGACTACATTTTGTGTTTGACCTCATGTTATTTTTTCCGTTCATTCACCAACGTCAGGTTACTGTGTTTTGTCTCACATTCCAATGGTATGACGTCATGTCAAAGTAGTTCGACAGAGAACGTCTCGCGCAACGTCGCGCCATTCTTTTATCACCACAGTGTGGTGGTACAACATCTTTTATCAAATGATAAGAAATTTTGCTTTTCGCTGATTGGCCTAAACAGCATTTTCTCAACTCTACGTCAGAGTCAGTATACCTCGCGTGCAGTGAGTATGCCTCGCGTGCAGTGAGTATACCTCGCGTGCAGTGAGTACACCTCGCGTGAGGTATATTCGGGCTTGTTTCTATTTTTGTTTATTGTCTATCCGGTGTTTCAACGTTGTCCAAGCAGAGACGAGATTTCATTTTAAAAAAGAATCAAAAATTTCATATAAAATTTCAAATCTTTCAAAAATTTCATAAGATTTCAAAATTTTCATCATATTTCAAAATTTTTATATTTAAATAATCTTGAAAAATGATAAAACAATTGTAACCTATTTTGTTGAATATACTGTTGAAAACTTTGAAAAATTCCTTATTATTTAATAAAGCAGTTATTGACTTTTAATTTCAGTCTACTCATGACTATACGGACCTGGTCAATGATTGATTAACCTCGGCCGTTGGCCTCGGTCAATCAATCATTGACCAGGTCAGAATAGTCATGCGTAGACCTCATTAAAAGTGTTTTTTATTGCCTTTAAACAATAAAAAATGTGCTTAATCTATAAATAAAATGAAAAACAAAGCATACCACACCTGTCGGTACAATTCCAATTCCATTCGGAAAATCGTAGAAAGAGACAAAATCGATCCCCTTTATACATGACCGCTCATTTTCCTGTCATGGTATAAATACTTCAATAAATAGTGGTGGGGTTAACCTAGTTGTATGGACCAAATGGAAATATTCTTTCATGTGCTATGATGAACTGTTATATTGAATGGATGTCTTGTTATTTTATCACCAATAATGTTTTATAGGTGTAGCACAACTGGAAGACTGTTAAAAGTTGGAAAGATTTTTTATTACGATATTTTCAATCTTTTATAACAATGAAGCTGTGGTGACATTCATGACTTGTATATTACGGAAGAGATCTTGTCTCTGATTTTATTGTTAGAATTCATATCGTCCAGACCTTGTTTACGTTGTTTTTGTACTCATTGGTGCTGTATGATGTCCGAAGTATTGCCCTTTATTGCTCTTCTTGATCACAGACGCTCTGTATGTCGTGACATGTTGTCACAGTATGTATTTATTCTCCCTTTCTTCTGTGAACTATTCCCAATATTTATATTCAAGCATGCCTTGACTGATTTTTTTTAAACCTCACTAGATAGTAACAATAGTCATTTGATGGTCTATGTTCAAATTGTCATGTTTCCTTTGTGTTGCCCGAGAGTTATAGAATGTAATAAGTTCGTATCATGCTCCTTTTCCACCAATCAGACCTCCCACTTGCTCCCTTTTACTGATAAGTCATGGCTTGATATATCTGAGGAAACCCTATTACTGGTCATCTGCTAGTGACCCTATGTGCCATCCAATGGAAAAAGGCTATTGGTAGACTATAAAAGTGTTACTAAACTACTTTAGATGTGTACATGCAATCAATCCGATTGGCTGAAAAAGATCATAACTGTATTTATCATATCATTATATATTCATGACATAAGGTCAATCGCATGTGGCCCATTATGGGTATTTCCTCGGATCTCCTATGCCTCGACATACCAGTAATGGGTGACAAGTAATGTATTTAATTCAGATTGGTATGGCGCATTTGTTTTTGACTGATAGCTACTGTGACATTTTTGATTATTTGATAAATAGTCTACAATTCACGCTTGACGCTTGTTAAATTATGAAAGCTAAATGTCAATAACAGTATATGTTCAAATAGACAACTAAGCGTGCATAGAAAGGCGGTGTTCAGTGATATAAGAAACGACATGACATTCAATCCAGACATTGACATGATTGATCACAAACAATACCCTTTGATATAAAGTCACGTGGGAATTTCCTTTTATACTAAACAAATTGTTTATCTGATATTAAAAATGCTTTGAAACTCTATGGAACACAGGTATAATCTTTAATACTAAAAATGTAATAGTGACACTTTTCACGTCGTAAGAGATTTAGCCTTGTCATTTCTAAATGCCCCTCAAGAAAAATGTTTTAAAATGAAAATAGTAATGCACATGTATGATGTATGTGATTTACTGATGAACCAACGCCACGATATAGCTGAAATACTGCTAAGGTTGGCGTTAAACATCAATCAATCAATCAATCAATCAATAAATCAATCTGATGAACCATCGTAATTTTTTTTTAATTTTCTGAATTTTAATCTCTCGTTGAAATTGCAAAATCATTCAAGCCTTCTGTATTAAACCATAATCTTGATATTCATATAGAATATCAAGATTGTGGTTTAACACAATTTTTATACATTTAAATGGCAGGAAATGACAATTCTGACAAAATCTACTAATGTGTTCCCGTGTGTAAATTTTCAATCCAACTGATGTACAGCAAGCAGTTCATAGTGGATGACTAAATAATGGCATGATTTCGTGATAGAGAGTTACTGCTAACAAGGCAGCTACTGAACAAAGATCTCTCAGTGGTTAAGTTGAAGTCATCACTTCGAGAGCTTTATGGTCGCCACTATGACTTGGTTAATCGCTATGGAGTATCTGTGTTTACAAATGCCCACGAATATGTTCCGTTTGTCCTGATCGCAATCCGGTCTTTTTCCATTAATGACTCCTCACCAGGTTTGTAACAATAGTACCACGACGGGTGCCGCGTGTGGAGCAGGAACTGCTTGCCCTTCCGGTGCACCTGACTTCATCCCCAGATTTTAGTGGTGTTCCTGTTGCTCGATCTTTAGTTTTCTTGTAGTGGTTTATAGATCGTTTTTTTTCTTTTTGTATTTTTTCTATTGGCCATTATATTATCTATCATTCCACGATTTACGGATTCTGATTACCTCTTTGCCATCTTTAAACTTCTCTAATTCATTTTAAATTTGAATTAGTAGCTTTTTACCTTTTCATTTTATCAGTAACTCTTTATTCATTTATTTACATGTGATGCTATTTTAATTTTAGCCGATGACGGCTATTCAGTTTAATCCTTTTGATTTAATTATTACCAAAAACTTAAAATTATTTGGATTTCTATGGTGCTTTTGACTTCCTAGCATGCATGATAGAGGTCATTCAGGAAACGTGCCGTGCACATTGAATCAGATATATACGGTTTTATTGAACATAATACCTGTAATGACATGGCATAATATTGCATATTACCTATATCAATATTGTGAAATCAAATATACTTACTATTTCATATACACATGTACTAAGTATTTGTTTAAATCAATCGCTTAATGAGATCAGGAAGTTGATATAAATATATTCGTTATACTAGCCATACATATCATGAAATGTTCTTAATTAAGAATTTAAAGCAGGTTAAGAACTACTAAAGATAATTATGGACTGTATTTTTAGGAAATTTTAAATACTTATGGAAGATTATGACTAAATACGGTGACATTGATTTTGAGCTTTACAATAAATAGCTTAATTGTTGTCCGTTGTAGTGTTTTAATTCAGCTTTGGGCGTTGCCAGTTTCGTCTTTTTCTTTGAATCACGTGTATAAGGATGCTGCATTATGTTTGGTTGCATCATTTTATTTAGAGGCGAGGTTCTGGTCCATAATAATAGTTTAACCCAGACACTTTTTATTGAAATGCCTGTACCAAGACAGGTAAGTAAGAGATCATGTATATGTGTAAGGGGTATCGATTGTGCGTCTTTTCTACGATCTTGTTTATTAGATTTTGGAACTGTTCTGATGGTTTTGTATTTATTTATTTTTTTATTAACATTTCATGCCTTCCAGACAGACCACGACATCAGTGATGTATATAGAAAAGCTTGCTGTGCCATCTATGATAACGTAAATATAATAATCATTACATTCAATGGTTTACAGAAGAATGAATAGGGAATAAACATTAGACATTTGAAAAGTGTCCATAGTATCATCATTTTAGTTATTTTTGGTATCTCAATTGATTTCATTGAAGTACTTTTACATCAAATGTTATCTACTGAAAGATAAACCGTCCCCGACTCTAAAACAACATACAGGACAATATACAATACAAGAGCAGAAACATGCGTCGGTCTCATCGTTTTTTATGGGTGTCCTCTGTAAATTCGCGTTTTTCTGCTATCGTTTATTACCGTTATGCTCAACATGACTCGGGTACCAGAAAAGCTACATCTTGGTCAGTGACCGTACATCCAGTTGATGCAATTTGACTGTTCCAATAGAGCCAGTGCATGATAAAAGACAATATACAATACAAGACAAACCATGACTCTCTTACATTTTAAATTCCTCATAAATCAGATTAAAATACACATAGTTCATTCCTATCCCATTAAATCATTAATACCAATTATCATTTCCTTAACGTCACATAATATGCTTGAAGGCATAGCAGCATGCTTACAATGGATTGTTTTCTCCAAGAATCGCAATGCGTATTATTGTCAGTGCGTATAGATTCTATATATATATACAAGATGTATCATTTGTACTTTAACTTACAACTTCCCATTACGCTATGAATAAATTTTGTCTGTCTAGATCTCTAAATGGTTTTAATTTGCACTACACAAAGCGGTATATTTAAACATTTTAATGATTTTGATCATATTACTGAGCCGGGCAATATATTTAACATACCTACTTGCACTGTTATATTGAGTTTTGAATTCTGCATTAAAGAATTATTTGCTATGGGATCAATACCATTTAAGGAAATATTAAAAACAATATATTTTGTCGAGGTCAATAAATGTTAGAAAATACCTAAGGGGCAATAAAAATTGACAATCTAGAGAAACTGGCAACATAGAGTACACAAAACACAGAAAAACAAAGCACACACACACTATATTCGCAAATTATGTAGAAAGCCTTTTTTAAGTTGTCTTCTTTTATTCCGGTATGTTATTAAAATTCAACATTTTTTTTAAATATCGTGAGTTGAAATCGATCATGTTAATGTTCCCGACTGCGTTTTCAGGAGAATATAGATAATATGTATCACAAGAATATGGGAGAGTGACATTTTACCGTGAGGTATTGTCAAATCTTATTTTATCAGCTACATACCTAATGACGGTTTTCTAGCCAAGTACAAATAGATGATTATATGATTGAATATTATAATGTTTAAGAAACGATTACCTTTTGGTACTACAGCGCTGTATATCATTTTGATTCAATGTCTGTCTAAGATGTAGTATCTGAGTTCTTTCTTAACGAGGACATATGTCAGATAAATTGCGATATAATTTGGTAATTTAGCCATTTAAGGTGGAAGTTTTAGTCTATTTGATACATGTAGCTTAGTAGTTGCAAAAAAAAAGGAATAACAGTTTTTTTTTAAGTACCACACTGTCGGAACACTTCAAAATTTCAATATAAAAGAAACGTAAAAAGAGGCAAAATCGATACCCTCAGAATTCATATACGTGACTGCTCGCTTGGTATAGCTAGCATTTATATATATGACTGCTCACTTTCCACGCTTAGTAGAGGTACTTCAATGAAAAGTGGTACTGTTGAATCATTCTTATGGGTTTCACAACCATTTACTGATTTTGAATGTTGAATTATTAGCATAGACTTTTTTATAATTCCATGTCTTTCATTTTGTTCATTTTTGTTGACTGTCATGACTGTCTTGTTATGTTTTAATTCTATTATTAAGCATGCGGTTTAAAAACCACCCTAGAGCATGGGTGGTTTTGTTCAATATGTACCGACTTTAAATATAACTTTTGAAATATGAAACTTTGACCTTTGAAAGAGTTCATGTGATTGGATGCTAGTTGTTTGCTCAAAATAAGAACATAAATTAAGAGATGAAATAATTAAGTTATAACGTCAGAGAATATCGAAGATGCAATCAAAATGAACAATCCAGAGAAACTGGCAACATAGGGTACACAGGACGACAAAAACCACAACACAATATGTATTCGTGTATTTCTAATATTTTTTTGTTCATTAAAAATTATGTTGTGCTGTGAAAAGTCTTGGAAAAGAAGAAAAAACACTTTTTTAATATTAGACTCGATTCCACTTATTAAAATTTGTGTTTGATTACTTTTAACCATGTTAACAAACACATCTCAAAACGTCAACCTACGTTAAACATCGTCACACTTCATTTCCCAATTACATTTAACGCGATTGGCATTCTACATAATACACCGTATGATAAAATTCCTTTTATGCATTAACGAGACAGAAATAGTAATAAATTGTCTACTTTAATTTCACGACTGCGATGGATGCCTTATCCTAACGTTGCATTCGATGTAAATTTCATGCACGGAATCAGAAATGAACACATTTGTGGTGATCAATGGCGGTACGCCTTAGTCAAAGGCCACTAAATTAAGTTCATCAATTAAGTTTGATTCCAGATTTTCAGACATTTAGACAAATCAATAGCTTGTTGAGCATATCGCACCCTTATCGCAGCAGATAATCAGATTTTTAGTTTACTCACGCCATTATTGAACGCAATGCTGATTGACGCCTAAGTGTTTCGACCAGATTTCCTGGCTCCAAATCAACAAGAGCTTTTTATGCACAGAAATAAAAGGTATCAAATAGATTTGTTGCTATGCATCGCTTTCCTGGTACTTAATCAATTGTTTTGTCATATTTCAAGCTTAAATTCGTGTCATGTTTTAAGTCAATAATGATCTGTAATTTAATGCGATGTTTGTCAACTTCCTGTTTCCGTTATGCGTTTTAGGAATAATGGTGTGTGTGATAATCTCGTGATTTTTGATGACAAATCAGTTTTTGTCGACGTTGAAATACAACTTTCTCATTTACATAGAAATGAATGTTAGAAGAAAACTTAACAAATGCAAATAAAACATATTCTGACAGAATTAGATTGATGGTTTCATTATGAATGTTATACACTACACTCTACTGTATGTCTAACAGAGACGTGGCAATATCGTAAAGATATATTCTTGGTTTCATTGTGATTGTACAAGTGACCTCTCTATTGCAAATATGTTTGTTTCCAGTATATTTGCTTATATATGTAAATAAGAATTTTATGATTATAATGCCATCAAAAATGTTCCATAATGGACAACAGACAATGACAAGAACCTGCGCGGTGTTTGCTCTAAAACAGGAAACCATCTAAAAAATGATAGAAAAAACATATTACAAGTTTCTATATTTCAAATAATCATCAAAGATACCAATATCTTAGCGTAAGTCTAGGTGGTATATAAATATGACTTTTCTTAACCCTGAAAAATAGACCCAGGGTTTTCGTGAACATGGGGGAATAGAAATAAGACATAGATTCCCAGTGGGTCAAGGGAGTATAGAAACGGGACCTCCTTTCTCCATTTTACTCCACTTGTTACCATGTGTGTCCTTTTTCATTTGTCCATTGAATTGTCTTTTAGACTTCTATTTACGGCTTTGGATTACCTCTTTGGTATCTTTAATCATGAACCTACTACTGTTCACTTGAAGTCAAACAATCAACCAATTAAGGATTCAAATAGAAATTTAATCCACCTATTTTGTATTTCTCTATTGAACTTTTCTGTAGAGCTAGTCAGACACTAAACGGTTAAAAATCAAATATAATTTGTAAGAATTAAAAATAATTATCTATAACAACAGTGTTTAGATGATTTTATGGCCTTGAAATATATCACCAAAGACTATAAGACTACGCAATTAATGTTGAATAAGGAATTATTAAGCTTCACAATGAAAGAACATTTGATGTGGTCAATGCCATCGGCAGAGAAAACTCCACAATGAAAGAACATTTGATGTGGTCAATGCCATCGGCAGAGAAAACTCCACAATGAAAGAACATTTGATGTGGTCAATGCCATCGGCAGAGAAGGGTGTGTATTGCTGTACCAAATCCCATTTCTGATAAGTTTATATTTATCGGAGCGAATGAAGACGAATTGTTATTTTGCATGATGATTGTAACGTTGTAAATGTGTTTTTCCATTGCAAAATATATAAAAAATGTTTTCTGTTATTACAATTTGTATGACAGTATAAGGTTCGTGGATAATAACTCTGAGTGTTAAAATGCTATCAACTTGTTGGAATTAAGTTTAGCACATAATGACAGGAGAAAATATTTCTAGTTAAATTATTTTTTGCTTAAAGCGTTTTCTGTCACCTGCGCACTGATGATGAGAAATTGTATGGGCAATTATATTGTGGTACAAAGTTGACAGTTGTTTCATTATGAATGCTTATGATAGCTTGTATATTATGTAACATTTAGATGTTGGTAAACGCCATCGGCACTCTCTTGTACAAGAATAAATATGTGTGCGTCATAGCGAATAAATACATTATGTATCATGTTCAAGACTCCATATGTTTTGGCTTATCGTACTTGATGAAGTTTATTCCAAAAACGCGTTATGTTCACTAATTTTGATCTCTATGTTTTTTCACTAAGAGAGGATGTTCAGGGTCATAAAACTAGTTGAACCCCGTCACATTTATTGCGGTGACCTTCCATAGATTAAGTAATGAGAACCTCCTCCCCAAACGTGGATGAACTCGGGTACAATGAAAAGAATGTTTCAACAGTGATGGTCAACAATTCAACCTACATCAACAAAATGAACAACCACATGTCACCTCCAATCATCGAACAGACAAATTACCGTGACATATGGCGTCGGAAATCTCCGTTCTGGGTGTATGTAAGAATATCGTGCATGGTGTTTGACAACAAGGAGCTTAAGAAAAGAACAATTTCTCTTTTCATTTGTTCTCAAAATGTTGATTGTCAGACATTCCGGGACACAGAAATATCACGATAAATCAGTCCATCCCTTGTTTATAATATCGTTAGATGGTACCTTATCCGTATTATTCTTATTATGAGACATTTCACCGTCAATATAATCAAATGTTTGGGCCCTAAAACTATCAAGCCAGTAAAGTGAGCGATCATATATTTGTGTATTGTAGGAATAGATTTTGTCTCTCTGATTTTTCTATTGAATTTTGGAACTGTCCCGACAGTGTAGCATGCTTTGTTTTTGCTTTTATTTGTCAATTCCATGATTCTAGAAGAAGATTCGAACACTGTTTTAAGCCAGTAGTGTCAACTAACCATTTTACATTTGATTTCGACATGCTAAGAGGATAAGAACTACACGGTCCTCTTTTATTTAAATTCAGCTAATTTGTAGCATTTATTGTTTTCAATGGAACATTATTTGTAATATAATATAATAACCCTTTAAATGAGTTCAAGTTCCTTCCTCCTCCTCCTCCTCCAAATGGGTCACAAAAAGCTACTACAAGCCCACATACGCTAAAACAATAATTGCTAAAAAAAATAATTATTTTAAGAACTGAAAGTTTAAAAACAGACATACGAACTATACTACTGCGTGATAAACAGTAACTATATTAAAGCTTCTAGCTTCTATTGTTTCCCTTATATTAGTTTGATAGATTCATAGCGTGCTAGTATTGCTTAGTTCTGTTATTTTAGAATAAGGAAGTTAAAAGAATTTCTGTCGAGGTGTACTATTAAAAAGCGGAATTAAAATTCAAACAAACACTGAACAATTTCTGATTGTTACATATATGTAATGATAATAATTATAAAAAAAAAAGTAGATATCAAATTTAGTACGCACGACACGCTTTGAAAATAACCTATATCAGGTACGCTCACAGCCAAAAGATTGGAAATCTAAAATAATCTAGAAAAATACCCAAGGGGCATAAACAGACATAAATAACCAACATCCACTAGGGTGGCATATGCCTGAGGGAAGAGTTTGGAGATACCAAAGGGGTAATCAGAATCCGTAATTCGGAGGACAGAAAATGTGATAGCCAAAAAGAACTAACAGCGATCTACAAAATACTACACATAAAACTAAAGATCGAGTAAAACCAAAAAACCGTGGGCGAACTCAGATGCTCCGGAATAGTACGCACCTCTGTTCCACTAGTTACCAAACCTGTAATTGACCTTAATGTTAAAAAATGATATTAACAAGAAACTATAATTTGCAAGCAAAAATATTTCTAATAAACCATATCATGTCGAAGCACTAACTACTTGGTGATTTATTCTCCCCCCCCCCCCCCCCCCCCGTACCTAATAGTACCCCCAACAAAGGTATCGACACAGTTAATTAATTAGCCTTTCGTTAGCTACGACCCAAATTGATAAGATTAACATAGCATCAAAAACTGTGATCATCTATTGAGTTTTATTAACCATTACGCAACAAGATTTTTTCCCGTTGCTGTATTCATACCAACATTTAACTTATGTGATCTAATATATAATAAATCAATTAAGCTTTAATATTTCATATTAACTTTTTTTTTAAAAGATTGCACAGTAATGTCTTCATGGACATACGAGCTAACAAGATAAATGCTGTATAGAAGAATAGCTCGATCAATACTCCATTTTGTTGTTAATTCCAATAAAATCTATATCAAAGCATTGCATTTGAAAAGATAACAAAGAAATGTGATCTAGACAGGAACGTGATACAGAGATTGGTAAAGTCAAATAATCAAATCTGTATGTACACACTTCGACTTTATTTCCTATTTTCTACAACACATTCTGACAAATTGAATTGCGAATAGATTTACTATAATGATACAACGATAGTTAATACTACCAGAAAAAAAACAGATTACTCAAAAAAACATGAGTAGTAATTTCTTATTGTCTTTAACACAAAAAATATGTAATCAAATAAAATAGTCCCTGATGACCAAAATCTAGGAAATTAATACATTTATGTAATTTTATGCACAATTCTAATCAATAGTGTCTCTTTATTTCATAATTTAGGCTGGGATTCTGATGGAGGTTTTACACAATAATACAGCGAGATACTTATACTATAATTGCTTGTGTTAACTGATCAGCCTGACATGCTAATCGGGTAAGTAATTCTATGTTATAGTATAGCAGCTATTTGTATATTTTGTCATTTTATTGTCTTTTATTACAATTTGAATAATTTCTATTTCACGTATTTTGAAAATTACATGCAAAGTAATAGTATTTGTATAGTCTGGTGTAACTTTTCCTAGTTTTAGTACGTCCAGATCGCGTAATTAATTCATAAAAAGATATTATTCTGTTTACAGAAGATTAATATTTCAATTTTCGAATTCGTTTAAAAAGACGAATTTACTATTTTATGATTTTGTTTTTGATTATTTGCTTGGTAGTCTTATAACATTGTGTTCTCTCGTTGGTATAACTCGCCTCAGAGGTGTACCAGTTAGCGTTCCCACATTGAAGGCAGTATATTGTGTGTTCAATCCCCTGTAGGCACAGACCAAACACTATAAGATTGATATTTGTTGTGGTCGATTAAGCGAGCATCATTCGATTATAAGAGCAATGCTTGGTTGGCGAAACGTCTATCTATGGGCGTTAGTGTCAGTGCGAAATCACAATGAATATTTAATTTAACGTATTGGTCTAGTCTATAACAAGCAGAAATAACTTGTTCGCGGTATGATGTACATGACAAATGGTCCACATGAGATTGAAGACAATAACTCGTTCACCAGTTGGCATACTATCGTTGCCTCAAGTACGTGAAGATTGATTGACCAAGTGAGCAATGTCTTAGCTATATTTACGACGAGAACAAAGCGTACAAACAACAAATTTGTGTAGGTAAAAATATGGCACTGAGATGTGCCTATCGGCGGAAGGATATATTACCAAAAAAAACAAGCCCACAATGAAAACGAACAGTACATTGCATTAAAGGGAACCATTAGCAACTACACTCGACGTGATGTTGCTCTTGAGAAGCTGCTTGAAGTATCCTTGACGTTCAAGGATGTCGCTTTGTCTAACACTAGGCATATATTCTAGTCACGATCTTGGTATATTATGTTGATTCGCGGAAGACCTTTCTAAAACGATCATACACTACAGCGAACAAACTGGGTCATATTTCGATACTGTAGCATTCTCTCGAAATGGGGGTGTAAGGGAAGATAAAGGTTATATTGCAATACATCCGATACTTATATAGAGTCCATATTCGTTGTTACGACAGGACACATATCATTCAATGTATTGGAACG
The DNA here is from genome assembly GCA_963383655.1 of Bathymodiolus septemdierum. Taxonomy (NCBI): domain Eukaryota; kingdom Metazoa; phylum Mollusca; class Bivalvia; order Mytilida; family Modiolidae; genus Bathymodiolus; species Bathymodiolus septemdierum. The sequence goes on from OY726524.1 coordinate 54,382,344, forward strand.
TACATGCTTAAAGCGACAAAAGAAATTAGACTACGACAGTTCCCCATAAACTAAACTAGACAAACCACTAGATGAAATTGTATAATACAGAGAAACGGAGACAAAGACATGTTCATATTCGATATATGGCTGCAATCAGTTTAGATATTGTCTTATAATTAACCAATCAAAATTGTCTTGCGACAAAGTAGCACTGACTGTGTTTGTTTTACATCATATAAAATTACAGGAATTTGTACAATTCTTGTAATTCTCAATTCGATTTGTGAATCTCAACTGTAATGTCTTATTGATTTCAAGTTCATTTGATAACTCCGCATCTGCGAATAACATTTGATACACCAAATGACACCAGAACGACAAACATATGCCCATATGTAGTGTTTATCGAAGAATGTAAAGAGTACCACTCAACTACAAGATATTAACCTTTTCACACTCATTGAACGGTATGAGTTATTCGCATTGTTGAAGTCCCTACTGTGAAATGTAGAACAGCAATACATGCGTTGTTCCTTTACTCTAGTTTGTGTCTAAGTGTAATGTTGGATAGTCTCACATGTTCCTTTACTTTAGCTTGTGTCTAAGTGTAATGTTGGATAGTCTCACATGTTCCTTTACTTTAGCTTGTGTCTAAGTGTAATGTTGGATAGTCTCACATGTTCCTTTACTTTAGCTTGTGTCTAAGTGTAATGTTGGATAGTCTCACATGTTCCTTTTACACTAACTTGTGTCTAAGTGTAATGTTGGATAGTCTCACATGTTCCTTTTACTCTAACTACTGTCTAAGTGTAATGTTGGATAGTCTCACATGTTCCTTTACTTTAACTTGTGTCTAAGTGTAATGTTGGATAGTTTCACATGTTCCTTTTACTCTAATTTGTGTCTAAGTGTAATGTTGGATAGTCTCACATGTTCCTTTAACTTAACGTGTGTCTAAGTGTAATGTTGAATAGTCTCACATGTTCCTTTACTTTAACTTGTATCTAAGTGTAATGTTAGATAGTCTCACATGTTCCTTTTACTCTAACTTGTGTCTAAGTGTAATGTTGGATAGTCTCACATGTTCCTTTACTTTAACTTGTGTCTAAGTGTAATGTTGGATAGTTTCACATGTTCCTTTTACTCTAGTTTGTGTCTAAGTGTAATGTTAGAAAGTCTCACATGTTCCTTTTACTCTAACTTGTGTCTAAGTGTAATGTTGGATAGTCTCACGTGTTCCTTTTACTCTAAATTGTGTCTAAGTGTAATGCTGGATAGTCTCACATGTTCCTTTTACTCTAATTTGCGTCTAAGTGTAATGTTGGATAGTTTCACATGTTCCTTTACTTTAACTTGTGTCTAAGTGTAATGTTGGATAGTCTCACATGTTCCTTTTACTCTAATTTGTGTCTAAGTGTAATGTTGGATAGTCCAACATGTTCCTTTACTTTAACTTGTGTCTAAGTGTAATGTTGGATAGTCTAGCATGTTCCTTTACTCTAATTTGTGTCTAAGTATAATGTTGGATAGTCTCACATGTTCCTTTACTTTAACTTGTGTCTAAGTATAATGTTGGATAGTCTCACATGTTCCTTTACCTTAACTTGTGTCTAAGTGTAATGTTGGATAGTCTCACATGTTCCTTTACTTTAAATTGCCTCTAGGTGTAATGTTGGATAGTATAACATGTTCCTTTTACTCTAACTTGTGTCTAAGTGTAATGTTGGATAGTCTCACATGTTTCTTTCACTCTAATTTGTTTCTAAGTGTAATGTTGGATAGTCTCACATGTTCCTTTAACTCTAACTTGTGTCTAAGTGTAATGTTGGATAGTTTCACGTGTTCCTTTTACTCTAACTTGTGTCTAAGTGTAATGTTGGATAGTCTCACATGTTCCTTTTACTCTAATTTGTGTCTAAGTGTAATGTTGGATAGTCCAACATGTTCCTTTACTTTAACTTGTGTCTAAGTGTAATGTTGGATAGTCTAGCATGTTCCTTTACTCTAATTTGTGTCTAAGTATAATGTTGGATAGTCTCACATGTTCCTTTACTTTAACTTGTGTCTAAGTGTAATGTTGGATAGTCTCACATGTTCCTTTACCTTAACTTGTGTCTAAGTGTAATGTTGGATAGTCTCACATGTTCCATTTACTTTAACTTGTGTCTAAGTGTAATGTTGGATAGTCTCTCATGTTCCTTTTACTCTAATTTGTGTCTAAGTGTAATGTTGGATAGTCTCACATGTTCCTTTTACTTTAACTTGTGTCTCAGTGTAATGTTGTATAGTTTCACATGTTCCTTTTACTCTAACTTATGTCTAAGTGTAATGTTGGATAGTCTAACATGTTGCTTTTACTCTACGTTGTGTCTAAGTGTAATGTTGGATAGTCTAGCATGTTCCTTTACTCTAATTTGTGTCTAAGTGTAATGTTGGATAGTCTCCATGCTCCTTTACTTTAACTTGTGTCTAAGTGTAATGTTGGATAGTCTCACATGTTCCTTTACTTTAACTTTTGTCTAAGTGTAATATTAGATAGCCTCACATGTTCCTTTACTATAACTTGTGTCTTAAGTGTAATGTTGGATAGTCTCACATGTTCCTTTTACTCTAATTTGTGTCTAAGTGTAATGTTGGATAGTCTCACATGTTCCTTTACTTTCAATTGTATCTAGGTGTAATGTTGGATAGTCTAGCATGTTCCTTTTACTCTAACTTGTGTCTAAGTGTAATGTTGGAGAGTCTCACATGTTCCTTTCACTCTAATTTGTGTCTAAGTGTAATGATGGATAGTCTCTAATGTTGCTTTTACTCTAATTTGTGTCTAAGTGTAATGTTGGATAGTCTCACATGTTCCTTTATTTTAACTTGTGTCTAAGTGTAATGTTGGATAGTTTCACATGTTCCTTTTACTCTGATTTGTGTCTAAGTGTAATGTTGGATAGTCTCACATGTTCCTTTTACTTTAACTTGTGTCTCAGTGTAATGTTGTATAGTTTCACATGTTCCTTTTACTTTAACTTGTGTCTAAGTGTAATGTTGGATAGTCTAGCATGTTCCTTTACTTTAACTTGTGTCTAAGTGTAATATTGGATAGTCTCACATGTTCCTTTACTTAACTTGTGTCCAGGTGTAATGTTAGAAAGTCTCACATGTTCCTTTTACTTTAACTTGTATCTAAGTGTAATGTTGGATAGTCTCTCATGTTTCTTTACTTTAATTTGTGTCTAAGTGTAATGTTGGATAGTCTCACATGTTCCTTTACTTTAATTTGTGTCTAAGTGTAATGTTGGATAGTCTCACATGTTCCTTTACTTTAATTTGTGTCTAAGTGAAATGTTAGAAAGTCTCACATGTTCCTTTTACTCTAACTTGTGTTTAAGTGTAATGTTGGATAATCTCACATGTTCCTTTACTTAACTTGTGTCTAAGTGTAATGTTAGAAAGTCTCACATGTTCCGTTTACTTTAACTTGTGTCTAAGTGTAATGTTGGATAGTTTCACGTGTTCCTTTTACTCTAATTTGCGTCTAAGTGTAATGTTGGATAGTCTCACATGTTCCTTTTACTTTAACTTGTGTCTAAGTGTAATGTTGGATAATTTCACATGTTCCTTTTACTCTAATTTGTGTCTAAGTGTAATGTTGGATAGTCCAACATGTTCCTTTACTTTAACTTGTGTCTAAGTGTAATATTGGATAGTCTAACATGTTCCTTTACTCTAATTTGTGTCTAAGTGTAATGTTAGAAAGTCTCATATGTTCCTTTTACTCTAACTTGTGCTTAAGTGTAATGTTGGATAGTCTAACATGTTCCTTTACTTTAACTTGTGTCTAAGTGTAATGTTGGATAGTCTTTCATGTTCCTTTTACTCTAATTTGTGTCTAAGTGTAATATTGGATAGTCTAACATGTTCCTTTACTCTAATTTGTGTCTAAGTGTAATGTTAGAAAGTCTCATATGTTCCTTTTACTCTAACTTGTGCTTAAGTGTAATGTTGAATAGTCTAACATGTTCCTTTACTTTAACTTGTGTCTAAGTGTAATGTTGGATAGTCTCAAATGTTCCTTTTACTCTAACTTGTGTCAAGTGTAATGTTGGATAGTTTCACATGTTCCTTTTACTCTAACTTTTGTCTAAGTGTAATGTTGGATAGTCTCACATGTTCCTTTTACTCTAACTTGTGTCTAAGTGTAATGTTGGATAGTCTAACATGTTCCTTTACTTTAACTTGTGTCTAAGTGTAATGTCGGATAGTCTCACATGTTCCTTTACTCTAATTTGTGTCTAAGTGTAATGTTGGATAGTCTAACATGTTCCTTTACTTTAACTTGTGTCTAAGTGTAATGTTGGATAGTCTCACATGTTCCTTTACTCTAATTTGTGTCTAAGTGTAATGTTGGATAGTCTCACATGTTCTTTTTACTCTAACTTGTGTCTAAGTGTAATGTTGGATAGTCTCACATGTTCCTTTACTTTAACTTGTGTCTAAGTGTAATGTTGGATAGACTCACATGTTCCTTTACTTTAATTTGTGTCTAAGTGTAATGTTAGATAGTCTCACATGTTCATTTTACTCTAACTTGTGTCTAGGTGTAATGTTAGATAGTCTCACATGTTCCTTTTACTCTAATTTGTTTCTAAGTGTAATGTTGGATTGTCTCTCATGTTCATTTACAACCATATCCTTTCTTACTAATAAATCGCATGAACATAGTTGCTTTAATTGCTGCATTCACCTCTCAGCATTAAGAATATTTAAAGAAAAATATTTCATGTCAATATGTCTGGAAATAAATAACCATTCATAAAATTAGAAATATTTTTTAATTCTATTTCAAAGCATGTTGTTAATTTATTTAACTTTAGTTTTGGTTTAAATCATCGTAGAATTATTTCTTAAGGACGAAGTTTTAGGAAGCAAGCGTTTGATCAATTATCTAGTAAAAAGCATAATGTTGTACGTATTGATTATAGAACACGGTATCGGATATATTTTCTCGATAGCTTTCTACCTTTGCTGTCGTTTTGACATTTACTTTCAGTATCGTAAATAGTCTTTAGTCTAATATAGAAATAGCATGATTTATAGAGCAATTAACCATCGAGTCGGTGAATATCTGACGTTAGATGTGATACTGGGGTTATCAGCAGATTGTATACAGTAATAAAGCTGACATTTCAAAATATGTGGTCACAACATAAATCTCGCTGTGTATTAGAAAAGAGTCGTTGAATATCTGACGCTTGATGTGATACTGTTATCATCAACAGAGTTTGCATACAGTAATAACACTTACATTGATCACAGCATAGAAATCGCTGCGAATTAAAAAGCTAAAGTATGCCCAGATAAAAACCTTTGATTAACCTTTAACCTTTTAATATTTCGATGAAAACTATGGAGTTTATAATTTATTTCTTCTGTGATAAAATGTGTGGTCACAATATAGAACTCGCTGTGCATTAGAAAGTCACAATAAGCCTAGAGAAAAACATTTGATTAACCTTTAACCTTTAATATTTTGATGAAAACTATTATTGATTGTAGAATTTATGTCTTCTGTGATAAAGACTGACTGTATCAGGAAGTGTAGAGATGGACTCGATGAGAAACAAACAATCGCTTTAATGATTCATGAAGATTGATTTAATTGGTCAATTATATTTTCCAGGAAAAAAACTAGACGTTAAATGAAAAGAAATTATACGTCCGACTAGGTTCTCCGGATCTTTAGTTGTAAGAGAACGTTGAGGTTTTTTCTTAGGGGGGGGGTCATATATCAATCTTAGTTCATATTCACTTATATCATCTTATTATCTACGGACAGAAACACAATTTTTATATGAATTAAGATACCAAGGATGAAAATAAAGAACTCAGAGCCATTATCAGAAACAGCTTGGGCGGGTTCAGTTGTGACTGTGGTTCATCCTAGCTTGTTTTACATATGCTTATTTAATCAATGTCTAATAACAACTAACGTTGTGAGTTGGATTTCGAGGTGTGCAACATACACTTTTTTGATCAAGTGTATTGATGACTTGACGCGTGTCGGTGATTTTTTTCACGCACTTCGTTTCCCTTTAAAAACAAAATACCGCAATATTGTTAGTGATGGCGGGAAATACCCATAGGCCCCTAGAGTAGCAATAACTGTGTATCTATATGTGAACATCTTTGTTTCATAGATCTAGTCTACATTTTTTTAAAGAAACTGACAGAAATTAAGTAAAAACTAATATAGCATAGATCGCAGAAAACTAAGAAAAATTTGAAGATATCAGACGGTTGATGAGAAGCCGTAAGTCGAAGAAGAAAAGAAAATACAATTTATCATCCTTCGCTCCCGCTATATCTACCCACTGACTCCATAAACAAAAATCGTATCAAAGTTCGCGTGAGCTGAGCAGGACTTATCAACAGTCAGCAGGATTTATCACCAAATTCTCCCAACATTTAAACGATAATTCCTGTGAAGATGACAAAAGTAAATAAAATTCATCAGCATCATCAGCTAGGTAACATTTCATATTTTAAACATAAATCAAATTAGGAACTGTCGTGTCAGAAATATCAACAAACATCATCCTACAAAAATGTACTTGACACAATTCTTGATAATCTCTGTTGGGAATACTGTTTTTTTTTACGTCATAATCGAGGTCGTGACGTTTGTGCTTTCTAAACCGCAACGTCATTAGTAAACAAAACCTTTAATGAAAATGGTGACTGTGTTTGTAATAAAAAAAATGAATATCACCATAAAAGGGGATAATTCTCCAATCTTAACATTTATAATATGAAACCGGCACGGCCATGAATGCTCGTGCATCTGAAAATTATATGGCAATTTCACGCTCATCCAGTGCATCAAAAAGTGTCGAGATTTTTTGGGCCGAGATATATTGGGGACGACTTTTTCTTAGGGCCGAATCTAGTTTCATTCAATCGAGCTGTCGTTCCTTTATTCGAGTTATCGTTCCTTACGAAATCTCAAAAGTTAACTTCCGCGTAGAAACAAAAATTCTTGTCAGTATGTCAGAAGAGATTTAATCAATTCGCTCACTCGACAACAAACTTGATATTCTGGCTCGGCATGCTGATATTTTCGGTATCATATCAATTCACATCCAGATAACATATACATAAAATGACCAGATGGAAAAGGACAAACGATGAACTACAACTCACAACACAAAACACTCTTGTGAAAGATTCGGCGAATCTCACAAAATCATACTTTGATTTAAGTAAACTTTCCTACGTTTTGCTTTCGAGTACGTGTTTATAGTTTCTCAAATGACTTTAGCTATACATATTTTATTCTTTTGTCCTATTTTATGAGAACTAGTTATTTTTATAACACTTTTTTCCGTTTAGTTCAGTTGTATCGACATAAAGAGAATGCTATAATTTTCATAATTCATTTTGCAAAGTTTTTTTTTTAATTTCTGTTCATCCAAGTCGTTTCAGAGAACGATTTTCTTAATCCTAGTGCACTGTACTTATCTCCCGCTTTGTATTCCTGTTAAAAGCTTATCGTCCCATGGAAATCAATTGACTGTATGTCTGATACAAATCATATTCTCTGGACACGGTATTCATTTATTAACAGTAGTGGAAATTAGATTTATATGCTCAGGTTTACATCGTTAATCCATCAATAAATATTCTGGACGTTGTCAATTACTCTTTAGTACGAGAATGGCCATTTACTTTTACCGAGATATACAATTGTACATTCTAACTTAATAGTGGATATTTTAGACTTAGTATCGTATAACAATTTGTTGAGTTGTTTTAATCGAATATAATTTGGATATCTATTTGTTGTCTAGTGAATTGCTTATACAATGTTTCCAATAGCCAAAATGTAATATTGAAATGGAATTCGGTGTACGTGTTCCCGAAATACATTTGTGTATTTCCTTTCTCCTAGTTTTTTCAATAAACGTTAGAGAAAACCGATGTGGGAATCACGAATGGACAATATAAAGAGATGCTGGCAACATTGGTCACAAGACGCTGAACGATATAATTTTGACATCTATCTATATCTAGTATATTGCTTATGCAATGTTTCCAATATCCAAAAAAAGTAAAACCGAAATGGAACTGGGTGTACGTGTTCCCGTAATATTTCATTTGTCCTAGTTTATTAAAGGATGAAGTCCTTTTAACTGTAGGCTGTACGATTTTTCCTATGTATCTATTCATAGCCAAATAGCTTTTCACCGGAAGTTTTAAAAATAGATTAATTGATATTTAGAAACGCAAAAAATATATATTTCAATGAAAAATTCCCATTTTTTTTTAAATCGAAATAAACTTGAAATACAATTCTAATTAAAAAAATCTCTTTCTACGAGATTCTCGGCGGAAGAGCAACGTAGGTAAAATGAACGGAACAGCCATAAGTCAAAGAGAGATAACTCCAGCCAAATAATTTAAGAAAAACTTTAAAAAGTACTCGAAAAAAAATTATGCATTCCCTTCTCACGCCTCCCTCTTAAAATTAAAGGTCTTCGTCATTCAAACAGGTTGTGCCTGTCTCATATTAGATAAACGTTAGAGAACACCGAAGTGGTAGTCATGGAAATTATTAAGATACAGGCAACATTGGTCACAATACACAGAACGAGGACAAACAAAGCAACAACCCAGATTCTCCCGGAAGGGAAATAAAAACATGAGATCATATTTAGTGCGCATGACCAGTTTCTAGAAAACCTTCATCAGGTACGCTCAAAGTTAATAGATTGAAAAGCCAAATAGCTTAAAAGTATTTGGGATCATAAGGTCAAACAGGATAACCAAATAAACCGGATAGTCAAGTTCGCTAAAAGTAGTGAAGGTGAGAGGAAAGATAAAGAAAATCGACGTAAAAGAAAAGATCCACTGCCATTTCAGAAATTGATATTTCTTAGCGGTCACCCAGTTCGTGATGACGATTTTAGAAGCCATCATCGATTGTAGAAAACCAAATGCTAATATATGCATAATTCCACTACATATAATATTAGATATACATGTGATGCTAACTTTCTGTATTGCATGGTCTTATTTAAGATTGTATTATGTTTGTTACTTATTGGGAGTCTGAATGCTATTTTGATTGCCCTATCGTTTTCTGCTGTTATATCCAACGATTTATTTATCTATATGAACTGTGGTTAATCAAGAATACAGAAACAATTTAAAGCAATCCAAGCTAGTTGAACACACTAGATATCTTACAGAATACAAGTTGTTGTTTTTTTTCTCAAAATGAATACGGCACCACAACTTTCTTTGGTAAATATTATAACAGCGCAGTCTAAATATAACATATTTGGCATTTAAACATTACATAAAGGTATTACATTTCATTGCTCCATTTTATCAATGTTAATTGTTTAGAGAGTAGATATTCGCATTTGGTACATATTTTTCAGTGACATCGTCGACTTGATGAAGGGTTAGATATATAACTCTTAACAAACTCGAAATATTACATAGCAAACATGATTGCCCATCCAATCAGGATGTCTGAGCAAGAAATGAAACTCTTATTCGGTCTACGTTCTTTCTATTTTAATTTCCGATCATTTGAATAGCGTTATCATGCGAAAGTTATAACAAAATGTATAAAACAGTCAAATTCTTGTTAAAATGTATGATGGAAATTAATGATCACTGTCAGAAATATAGACATTTCACTCCGTGCATTAACTTTTTCCTACTTGTTCTTATTTCTCATGGGACACGTAATGAACAACTGATATGTTTCTCTGATTGATCTTCGGGCTTTCTGATCTTTTTCATAAAAGAGTTCTATCAAGGGAATTTATAGGATAATGTAATCAGAATATATTTGAATTCACGTAGATGCTGCACACATTTATATCAAGCATCCAGATAATACTGCAATTTTCACCAGTTGTGGTTGAGTAACCTTTAATGTCCTTGTTTCACATAAATCCTTATGGTGCACGCAACCTTTACTCTATTAGAAATTGCATTGATTATATTTTCATTGTTGTTATAATGGACGTTTTCATAATGTGGGCGATTCTGTTGTTTACCGACAAGTGAGCAAATGTGTTAGCTCTATCGTTGGGAGAACAAGTTACATTTTGATAGGATGCTGATGTTTGCGTTTTGCCTTTTGAAAGGAACACAATAAGCTGGATTTCTATATAGCTAGCTTACTCAAAACAATTGTAGTTCATATGTAGATAGTTCGCTCCATTTTGACCAAGTATTTTGACTATAATGATTAACTACTTGCATGCATATTACTTGTGTACGTATGATCATTAATAAAGTTGGTAGACATGTGATAACACAATGGCGAAAGTCTAATATAAAAATGTAGCAATCACGAATAGCGCACCAATGAAGGACTTATACAATATATTTATCATTAACTATTTCATATGGTGTTAATTTATTTGGTTTATATTGTGTAACTCCGCAAACAACACGAATTGATGATACTCAGTCTATTAAGTATCGCATACAATGTGCCTATAAATTAATTGTCAGACATTGAAGAAAATTGTTTAGTAATAGTGTACGCGATTGATACCTGAGTTACGTCCCTTTCATACCTGCTGTCATCATGAGACACATATGAGCCCACTACAAAGCATGTTCTGATATAGGTCGATGACTGATAATATTATTAAACTGTTAATCATATACTACGACAGAAGTTATAATTATAAAATATAGGGATAAAATAATATCTAATTAATGTTAATAAGTAAACAGAAATAAACAGCAATTTGAACATTTTATGTGACCAGTTCGAGATGCACTACCATATAAATTAATAAAGTAATATTGAAATTTAAGCAGCATCATGTCACAAGTGGTTTTGTACTTTTTCATGAAACCGAAAAAAACGTCCCAAATATTGATCTTTCAAGAACGTCTTGCTCTGTATGTTTCCCTCGCCGACACGGGGACCAGGGAGTGCACGTAAGGCATATAAAATGGGTTATATGCACTCTTTTTTATGATTGCAATGATTAACCCATACTCCTAAATTCCAGGATTAAACAAAAAGTAACAACATATCAATTAGTGTAACTTCTTACCCCCTCTGTTCGTGGTGGTACTAACTACCCTGTTCGAAACAGAAATGACTACACTGTCCCAAGATGTCGCTTATCATTATACCAAGCTTCGTTCATCCTTTCGGTCATAAATCTTTGGAACAGTCTAGACAACGACACCAGAAATACCAGAACATTTGATTCGCTTAAGATTAACCTTAAAAGTAAAGTTGTGCTGGTTAAAATTCCGGCTCATTTTTAAGTTGGGGATAGAGGACCCAATGTTGTATATGCAAGATTACGTCGTAGTTGTAGCTCGCTTTAAGTATGATCTATTTCTATCTAATATAATAACAGATGTATTTGTGGATTTACCAGGGAGGACGCTTCCCACTTTCTCTTGAACTGTCCCTTGTATATCGAACAGAGGACAGTTCTCTTTAATTTTTTGCACCGCTGTAATTTTCGGAGATATTAGAACTTTACTATTTGGAGACTCAATAACACAAAGCTCAAAATATTTTGTTATCGAAAGCAGTACAGATATTCATTAAGAACAGTAGGCCATTCACTAAAGGAAGATAACTCCACCACCCCCCCCCCCCCCCCTCCCCTCCACCCTCCCTATTTTACTTATCTGTTATCATTTAATTTTTCTATATCATAAATATTTATACACTTATTATCAGTCATGCTCTCTGTCAGACCTATGTTTGTATGATACTGGAGAGAACTTCATATAAGTTGTAAAACTTGTGTTCAATCCTATTGTATATATTTGGCAATAAAATATGTTAAAAAATCAATTTATGCTTTATTTTTAACATAATCTATTGTCCTCTGTAATGGCCTACTTTTTAATTATGTTGCCTTCAAATTGTTAATATAGCGTTAGCTATTTTTTTTTCTCCCAATGGTATCTCTTCCGATCTATTTTGTTGTGCATAAAAGTGCAAGAAATAATTTCTGTTTACAGTTAATGACATAATTAGCTGCGCCTTGTGTCTGACATGTTCAAATATTACGCCATTTCTCGTCGTATTGTATGCAACTGTCAAAAAAGGAGTTCCAAGTTATTGTTCACAAATACCAACAATATATCAAGTTCCAAGTGAGGTAGTAATGGCTCCTTTCTTTCCAATAGAGGAAGTACTTGAAACGGAGACCAATGTCAACACTCTGATTAAAACACCGTGCGATTATGATAGCTTATATAATTTTAAAGATTTGATATAAAAACGCAATAAGATCATAAACATCTTAAGCTGGTATTGTTTTATTAAATAATAATTACTTATATTGTGTAGGAGTAAGATGACAGCCTGTCAAACATCTTACACGGATAATCCCTGGAAGCAATTAGTGGTACATAGAGAAATCTGTCTGAACATCACAAAGTCTTCCTACATGAAGTTTATAGACTAATCTTAACTGCTTCAGGTTACCAAATCAGCTAACAAGGAAGTTACTGAACAAAGGGTTCAATATGGCTAAGTTGAATCACTTCGAACGTTTTACAGTCGCAACCAGTTTCGGAATATCTGTGTCACAAATAACCAAGGATATGTTACGGTCGTCATAATCACAATCCGGTCCTTTCCTCATTCATGATTAGCAATGCTCTCATTATGATAGTAATATGTTTGTCTTTCATTAGCATTATACAGTCCCAACTTTAGTTTCTACATGTGAAATAAAGGAGCCTTGTCCTCGTAGTATGATAGTGACGGGTACGATTTCAATTAAATTAGTTGTAGTATAGCCAAGCGGGAGTGAATCATCCTCGACGTCTTCTAATTTAGTCCCGAAAAATTGCGTATCTGGAATAGCCTTCATCTGTTACACTCAATGTCAAAAGAAAGAAAGCCAAATAATTTCAATGATCTTCGTGAGCAAGAAAACAAAGGATCTAACCAAGATAACCGAAGTCAACACGTGCCCGAGTTCCTGTAAATTCTTAAATCAATGTGAATTTTTGTAATGCAAATATAGCATTCAATTTGGCTGATTGCTGTATTGTTGAAGAATCATTGCTGTTTTCTATGCATATGTCACTTTTCGATACGAAGTAATTTTTATTTCACATTAAAAACCAGTCCATCTCACAACCATCCTGTTCATATATTAGGGTGTTGCAATAACGAAAATCCTATAAATAATACATTATTGATTTTGATTGGTCAGGAGACCTTGAATAAAAATAAAGGTCACAATGATCCATCAATACAGTAACAGTTATAACATGTTAGTGAAAGCTTGGTGAATTTAGTTGTAAAGTGTACAATTTCGGATATTTATCTTCTTGTTTCAGAATATTTATCTTCTTGTTTTATAATATTTATCTTCTTGTTTTATAATATTTATCTTCTTGTTTCAGAATATTTATCTTCTTGTTTTAGAATATTTATCTTCTTGTTTTAGAATATGTATCTTCTTGTTTTAGAATATTTATCTTCTTGCTTTAGAATATTTATCTTCTTGCTTTAGAATATTTATCTCCTTGTTTTAGAATATTTATCTTCTTGCTTTAGAATATTTATCTTCTTGTTTTAGAATATTTATCTTCTTGTTTTAGAATATTTATCTTCTTGTTTTAGAATATTTATCTTCTTGTTTCAGAATATTTGTCTTCTTGTTTTATAATATTTATCTTCTTGTTTTATAATATTTATCTTCTTGTTTCAGAATATTTATCTTCTTGTTTTAGAATATTTATCTTCTTGTTTTAGAATATGTATCTTCTTGTTTTAGAATATTTATTTTCTTGCTTTAGAATATTTATCTTCTTGCTTTAGAATATTTATCTTCTTGCTTTAAAATATTTATCTTCTTGTTTTAGAATATTTATCTTCTTGTTTTAGAATATTTATCTTCTTGCTTTAGAATATTTATCTTCTTGTTTTAGAATATTTATCTTCTTGTTTTAGAATATTTATCTTCTTGTTTCAGAATATGTATCTTCTTGTTTTAGAATATTTATCTTCTTGTTTCAGAATATTTATCTTCTTGCTTTAGAATATTTATCTTCTTGCTTTAGAATATTTATCTTCTTGTTTCAGAATATTTATCTTCTTGTTTTAGAATATTTATTTTCTTGTTTTAGAATATTTATCTTCTTGTTTTAGAATATTTATCTTCTTGTTTTAGAATATTTATCTTCTTGTTTTAGAATATTTATCTACTTGTTTCAGAATATTACTATGTTTAACTCCGCCCCAAATTATGCTCGTGTTGCTCGATCTTTCTGTGTAATGTTTTGTAGATTATTGTTTGTCTTTTTTCTTTTCACAATGGTGTTGTCTGTCCTTCTTTGATTTACGGATTCTGATTATCCCTTTGGTATCTTCAAGCTCTTCTTGTATCAGGCATGGAAAGTAAACGATCATGTATATGTGTTGGGAGTATTGATTGTTGTATCTACGATTTTTCGATTTACTTTTGTAACTATTCCGCCATGGTTTTGTCTTCCCATTTTAGAATATTACGGTAAATTCATAGTAATGTGTTTCTCCTAAATATCTCTTGTAATATTTGGGTACTAAATTGCAGTCAAATTAAAAACAAAAAGTATGCCCTTTGACCATGCATCGTTGACTATATTATTTCAAGAACGACTGACACTTAAAATCATATAAACTAAAAATGAGTCCATCTGTATCCAAGTTATACATAGCATTTCAATGAAACTAGAACCCCAAAAATCACAGAAAGGTGTATAGAGTAGACCTCACAACGTGCGAAAATTGAACTTGGACCTTAGTTGTTGGTAGGCACTAATAATTTGCATATGCTATATTAAAAACCGTCTAACATACGATTGCGACTATGATGACCTAATAAAATATATCAACGCTAAACAGTGCGAAATGGGATATAAAAGGTTATGATATATAATATTTATATGATGTATATTTCTAAAAGTCACTCACTACGGCAAACTGGAGAGTTTGAATTGACCTTTTGTCTGAAGTATGCTGACAGACTACTTAATGATGTTATAATTATACTGGACACATTTGTGACATTTACTACCTTGTATTAACTTTACTCCATGAATTATTCACGTGACTTGATATAACTCGACAGAGGAATTACATGTCTGAATAAAATATATTGTACGATGTTGCATTTATTTGACGACCTATGATTGGATAAAATCATTCCTAAAAATAACGATGAAGGCAGAGCCATATATGGAAATCTAGCGAATAAGATTAATACGCTTTACTGGCCAAGGGAAAATTCCATTCCTAAAAATAACGATAGAAACATACTATAGCATTGTGTAATCTATTATTGCATAATTTGACCTTAACGCTGTCCAAAATAAAGAAATATTGTAATCGATAACTGAGGCGACGTATTTGACCAGGCTCTCTATATATATGTGTGTGTGTTTTGATTTAGCATAATTAAACACAACTGCAAGAAAGATGATGATATATATTTTCTTCTAAAATAACGTGCAGTTTTTCGTATACGAAACGATGCAGACGGAAAATTACAGAAGGTCAGTGGGTGGTGCTTAATTTTGTGTATTGACCATTACGTCTTTAGCCTTAGAACTTCCAAGAAAGTCCATCAAACATAGTTCGTGAAAAAAACTTAGTTATTGTTTCAAGTTATAGATCAACAACATCGTACAAAAATGTTATAAGCTCCCGTGACCGACTATGGTTATTTAGACGGTAAGTAAATAGTTGAAGGGTTCGCGCTGGAGCGATCATCCTTCAACGATTTACTGACCGTCTAAATAAGATAGACGGTCACCAGGGAGCTTATAATGAAGAACAAAAATACCACACTGTCGGAACAATTCCAAAACCAAATATCAAAATCGTAGAAATTGATACTTTTACATATAGATTCTCCTTCAGTTGCCCGTGGGATACGATATTTCTCGTCAGGCGAGTGGTTAAAAATTTGAATTTAACTCCCGAGAGTGGAGAAATATCGTAACCCACATGGGCAACTGAAGGAGAATTTGTTTCTCGCATTATTTAACACGAACTTTATATTTCAAAATCCGATTCAATTACCGATTTGACCAAATGCGGGGAAAGGCACGAGACATTTTAATTCTCTAGAGGATTACATATTCTTCCACCACTGGTTCAGCGGGGCTAAAGCGCCGTAATAACGGGAGAAACACAAATACACGACCATGCACTTTCCCAGCTTGGTACAGGCACCTCAATAAACAGAGACGGAGTTAAGCTGGTCGTATGGACCAAAACCCCTTGTTGGTGAAATAATGATGGACAGCGTTGTTATAAAGAACGCTATAATCTTGAACATTATTCATAATATATTTAATCTTCGTGAAGCAGAAGTTATCATTTGTTTAATATTAGTTCTATTAAAGAGAGCCGATGTCCTCAGTC
This sequence comes from Bathymodiolus septemdierum, assembly GCA_963383655.1. NCBI lineage: Eukaryota > Metazoa > Mollusca > Bivalvia > Mytilida > Modiolidae > Bathymodiolus > Bathymodiolus septemdierum. The sequence goes on from OY726524.1 coordinate 54,398,755, forward strand.
ATTATATAAATAGTGATACATTGTCAACTTTAAACCAAAATCTAATTGTCAATATCATCTTTCGTCAAATGCATACAACTGACAGAATACTTTTCAATAAGATGTTGATATCTTCGTTAAACATTTTGAAAGATAAGATGTGACGATTCTTTCCTTGATATAATAGTTTAATACCCAGAATACGGTGACATTTTAAAAAGTCTAAATACAAATCTCAAGCTCGAGTGTAGCGTTTGAGTTATGAAATATGATGGGGTTTTTTTCAAATATATAACATTCTAGAAAATATCTGAGTTTCTTCATGTCCTATGGTAGTATTTTTTCAATAGCGAGCTTTAATTTCTCGTATCATGTTTCTACAACCAAAACGGTTCAGATGTTTTGACGGTTTTATTTATCTGAAATTGTTATTTTATTTATGTTATCGCTGCGGATATGTTGCATTCTGTATGTGTATAATTCTTGTTTGGTCATATTGTGGAATAGTGTGTATCATTTTCCCCATATCAACCATAATAAAAGTGTTATTCTTGTTGGTCATGTGAGGGAATAGAGTGTATATCACATTTCAAGAGATATATATATTATTCATGTAAAATAAATGCATTGTCTGTATTATAACGATGTCCTCAAACGAATAGCATGTTATTTGTAAATAAATCCATTGCTGACATTGGTTGGATTGTTCGCGTTTTTGCCCCTTAAAGCAATTTTTCAACTACATCGAAATAACGATAAAATTGAAATATTGTGACTGATTTGGGGACTCCCGGGCATGGATAAATATCTAGAAACTTTATGTTCGGGATATATGTCAATTTTGTTAGGCCTCTGGTTGTTTACATTTGTCCTTTATTTTATCTCATATATCTTTCATGCAATTAAGGAATAACAGTACTGTATTTGAAGAGTTGGAGGTGTCAATTGTGGATTTGACGGTCGCAAATGTAGTTTTACTGGATATTTGCGACCGTGAAATCCATAATTGACACGACAACTCTTCAAATACAGTACTGTTATTCCTATTCTCATGAAATTCTCCTAATGTGTACACATTAGTTTGAAAACATACAAATAAATGACGAAATATATGCACTTTTCAAATTCCTTCCGCTAAATAAATAGTCCGTCAAATCCACAATTGACACCGACAACTCTTCAAATGCTCTCAATGTATCATCTAATTCAGTAGGACCGTGGGGCAGACAAACATAAAAATTATACAATTGTTGTTGACATAAAAACAATTCCGGAAAAATACTTAAGACAACAATCTATCGACTTTGACTTTTGTAATTTATCATCATTCGGTGACGTAGTTTACAAGGAACGCTGGTGACATTGACACAAGCTGATTACTGATTTATTTTACGATTTTGTGAGCATTCTACTTGTTTAAGTAGCTAAATGCAAAATGCCATCAAAATGGAAAATATCAGTAACTTAATTACATCACCGTATAGTTATCAATGTAGGAAAACTACTGTAAACATGAAAGTTAGTGGATTTTGTTATTACATGCATTTCCATTATTACTGACTTCCATTCAAAACATATGTTAGAATTTTCCGACTAGAATCAAAATAATTCATGGAAGTCATAGTGTGTATAACATAGGTAACATTATTTTCGTTTAATTCAGTCATTACTTTTCTGTAATTCATCGTAGAATATGTGTCCACACCAACATTGCAACAACAAAAAAGCAACCAAAGGGAACCGTATGGCCTTAAACAATGGGAGAAAACCTCAATGCACAACTGCCGTGAACTGGCTGTTAAATGGCCATGACAAACATTGTACAGAAAAAAATGATGCAATATTTTCCTGATATTCAGGTATTTGTTTGTTATTTATGAAGTGGGTTTTTTTGCACTGCAGTTCAATTTTTCTTTAAAAAGAAAATAGAAACAGACTGGGTTTTTTTCAATTCATTTATCTAGGCATTGATCATGACCATTTGTAGGACTTATTGTATCCAAATATTGAGGGAATTTTTATATTTTCAAAACTGAAATTGAGAGAAAAACTTTGAAGTGTGCACACTGCAGCGAACCACTTCACGTCAAATGGTCAGTATCTTTATATTTAGAATAAACACATGTATGCAGAAAGACAAATAGAACATGACTGGGGTTAAGCTGTGTACAATTAATGTACTTAGTTTATTGAACCTACGTTCAATCTGAACATGAAGGACGTCGTCTGCTGCCGCTTCGGCTTCCTGATATTGCGATTCAATATCTGTTCCAGTGATGTTCTTGTCCGTTTTTTCTCCCTCTGAGTCTAAATCGGGAAACTCAGTTTGCAAGTCAAACTGTGGAATGATGATTGACATCAATAATAGGTCGTCAGCGTCATATTCATAGTCGGAAATATCTGGATCAGCCATATTGCTTACAAACAAGTACATTCGGCGTAGAAATATAGCATTCTTTCAGGCATGTCAACTGCAGATTTGACAGCTCTCGATAGCCAATGAAAATTCCCATTTACATTATAATTTCATTAGAATGGCTAATTTTAGTGGGGTTCATGTTACTCGATCTACAGTTTTTCATGTATGTTTTGTAGGTCGTTGGTTGTCTTTTTGTCTTTTTTTCTTTTTTGGCCATTGTGTTGTCTGTTCTTCTTCAATTTACGGATTCTGATTACCCCTTTAGTATCTTCAAACTCTTCCTAAATATTTGAATTTTATTAAAGTTGATTTCTATCTTAGATATTTCATTTCTCTAATGAGCGAAGCTTAGTAGAATAGTGTGGCTAACGAAGAGAACCGTTAAGTTTTCCTCCAATAATATGACAAACTAAACTACGATTGACAGGTTTATGTTAAATGTTTGCTTCCAAATGTATATTAGTATAGCATAAACATGTGAATTACAAAGACGTATTATCTTCGTACAAGAATTGGTGATTTTTTCCCTCCCAGTCGTACAATATAAACTCTATTTTACGTCTTAGATTCCAAACTAGCCTACATTATAAAGCACGTTGGATGGATGACTGGCATGAATTGTTCTGGGTATTAACTTTAGTATTGACTAGGTATTAATAAAAACGTAGATATTAAATTTGGTGCCCACGACGCGTTTCTAGAATAACCTTCATCAGATACGCTCAAAATCGAAAGATTGGAAAGCCAAATAATTTAGCAAATTTTGGGAGCTATAAAACCAAAGGGCCTAAACATGATAGCAACAATCTATTAAGGTTACCTATCCCCTAGGTAGGAGAACATTAGTTTTATTAATAATTACATTAACATTTTATATCAAAATTTTAACACACTACACCATATAATACGTCTGTGAATCTAAAAATAAATATGCTCAAAATTGTAAGATAATTCGCTTCAAAAACTCTTTAACCAGGACTTCTACAAGACAGGAAAAAAAAAGTGATCAGGTTACGGTCCTGTCAATCAGACAAGAACACTCCATGGTATTTAATCCATATTTCATCGACCAGACAAACATTTAATATCACAATTTCATTTTTGCACATAAAAACACAAGATAAGATAACATCTTTAAATAGTTCCATCTGCTGTTTTCCAAGATTTAATATGAAACAAAATATCTACGAATGTTTAGCAAACATTATAGTCGTATTTAGAACGTACTGATAGAAGTAATTAATCTCGCCGTCTAATCTGTCTTCATTATAATGTCTCATTTCGATGACAGCTCTTCAAAATTGCGACAGCATATTGTCTTTGATTTATTCAGTAGATAATAGGATTTTGAAAGCGTCTATGCGCAATTAGCGGAATAATTGGATGGAGACATGCCATATCAATGTATCAGTATGACCAAAAACTGGCTGACTCCAATGTAGTTTCCTCAAAAACTCCATATAAAAATATGTAACATGGAAGATATATGAATTTGATCATGTACAATTGCTACCAAGAGAGATTTGGCGACCATCAATCAATTTAGACTGAAGTCTAATAAATGATGAATAATTATAATTTTTTAATCCATAAAAGAGAAACATCTGAAGAAATTTATGAAAAAATAATGAGTTTAAAAACCACCAAGGCTGATGTACGTTTTTTTTTCTTGCATCTGTATTTTATATTGATGTCTTATTTTGTCAATCTTTTAATCGTATTAGTTCTATTTTTATAATTTATTGTTTATTCACGTGATCAGATCATGTGATTCATGGGTGTGTAGCCTAGGTAGGTAGAAATGACAGCCTTTTTCACAAAATGAAATTTGCTATAATTACTATGAGATTAAAATTAAAGAGATGCCTCGTATCTATTACAATTATACTAGGTTAATGACTTGTAAAAAATAATAATAATAAATTAGTTTTATGATTTTATTGTGGAGAATCAATCAAATATTGAAGGCAAAAGAGCAGATATACTCCATTATCAATAACATCTCGACACAACAATCCATTATTTATTATGATTATAAACTAGACCATAACTAGCAGGTGAAAAGTTATTCTTGTCCTGTACTAAGACTGGTGGTAGCTTCACATCAGTAACATTCTACTTGATACTTATCTTGTCCTGTACTAAGACTGGTGGTAGCTTCACATCAGTAACATTCTACTTGGTACTTATCTTGTCCTGTAATAATACTGGTGGTAGCTTCACATCAGTAACATTCTACTTGGTACTTATCTTGTCCTGTAATAAGACTGGTGGTAGCTTCACATCAGTAACATTCTACTTGGTACTTATCTTGTCCTGTACTAAGACTGGTGGTAGCTTGACATCAGTAACATTCTACTTGGTACTTATTTTGTCCTGTACTAAGACTGGTGGTAGCTTGACATCAGTAACATTCTACTTGGTACTTATCTTGTCCTGTAATAAGACTGGTGGTAGCTTCACATCAGTAACATTCTACTTGGTACTTATCTTGTCCTGTACTAAGACTGGTGGTAGCTTCACATCAGTAACATTCTACTTGGTACTTATCTTGTCCTGTACTAAGACTGGTGGTAGCTTGACATCAGTAACATTCTACTTGGTACTTATTTTGTCCTGTACTAAGACTGGTGGTAGCTTCACATCAGTAACATTCTACTTGGTACTTATCTTGTCCTGTAATAAGACTGGTGGTAGCTTCACATCAGTAACATTCTACTTGGTACTTATCTTGTCCTGTACTAAGACTGGTGGTAGCTTGACATCAGTAACATTCTACTTGGTACTTATCTTGTTCTGTACTAAGACTGGTGGTAGCTTGACATCAGTAGCATTCTACTTGGTACTTATCTTGTCCTGTACTAAGACTGGTGGTAGCTTGACATCAGTAACATTCTACTTGGTACTTATCTTGTCCTGTAATAAGACTGGTGGTAGCTTCACATCAGTAACATTCTACTTGGTACTTATCTTGTCCTGTACTAAGACTGGTGGTAGCTTGACATCAGTAGCATTCTACTTGGTACTTATCTTGTCCTGTACTAAGACTGGTGGCAGCTTCACATCAGTAACATTCTACTTGGTACTTATCTTGTCCTGTACTAAGACTGGTGGTAGCTTCACATCAGTAACATTCTACTTGGTACTTATCTTGTCCTGTACTAAGACTGGTGGTAGCTTCACATCAGTAACATTCTACTTGGTACTTATCTTGTCCTGTACTAAGACTGGTGGTAGCTTCACATCAGTAACATTCTACTTGGTACTTATTTTGTCCTGTACTAAGACTGGTGGTAGCTTCACATCAGCAACATTCTACTTGGTACTTATCTTGTCCTGTAATAAGACTGGTGGCAGCTTGACATCAGTAACATTCTACTTGGTACTTATCTTGTCCTGTAATAAGACTGGTGGTAGCTTCCCATCAGTAACATTCTACTTGGTACTTATCTTGTCCTGTAATAAGACTGGTGGTAGCTTCACATCAGTAACATTCTACTTGGTACTTATCTCGTCCTGTACTAAGACTGGTGGCAGCTTCACATCAGTAACATTATACTTGATACTTATCTTGTCCTGTAATAAGACTGGTGGTAGCTTGACATCAGTAACATTCTACTTGGTACTTATCTTGTCCTGTACTAAGATTGGTGGTAGCTTCACATCAGTAACATTCTACTTGGTACTTATCTTGTCCTGTAATAAGACTGGTGGTAGCTTGACATCAGTAACATTCTACTTGGTACTTATCTTGTCCTGTACTAAGACTGGTGGTAGCTTCACATCAGTAACATTCTACTTGGTACTTATTTTGTCCTGTACTAAGACTGGTGGTAGCTTCACATCAGCAACATTCTACTTGGTACTTATCTTGTTCTGTAATAAGACTGGTGGTAGCTTCCCATCAGTAACATTCTACTTGGTACTTATCTTGTCCTGTAATAAGACTGGTGGTAGCTTGACATCAGTAACATTCTACTTGGTACTTATCTCGTCCTGTACTAAGACTGGTGGCAGTTTCACATCAGTAACATTCTACTTGATACTTATCTTGTCCTGTAATAAGACTGGTGGTAGCTAGACATCAGTAACATTCTACTTGGTACTTATCTCGTCCTGTACTAAGACTGGTGGCAGCTTCACATCAGTAACATTCTACTTGGTACTTATCTTGTCCTGTAAAAAGACTGGTGGTAGCTTCACATCAGTAACATTCTACTTGGTACTTATCTTGTCCTGTACTAAGACTGGTGGTAGCTTGACATCAGTAACATTCTACTTGGTACTTATCTCGTCCTGTACTAAGACTGGTGGTAGTTTCACATCAGTAACATTCTACTTGGTACTTATCTTGTCCTGTACTAAGACTGGTGGTAGCTTCACATCAGTAACATTCTACTTGGTACTTATCTTGTCCTGTACTAAGACTGGTGGTAGCTTCACATCAGTAACATTCTACTTGGTACTTATCTTGTCCTGTACTAAGACTGGTGGTAGCTTGACATCAGTAACATTCTACTTGGTACTTATCTTGTCCTGTAATAAGACTGGTGGTAGCTTGACATCAGTAACATTCTACTTGGTACTTATCTTGTCCTGTAATAAGACTGGTGGTAGCTTGACATCAGTAACATTCTACTTGGTACTTATCTTGTCCTGTAATAAGACTGGTGGTAGCTTCACATCAGAAACATTCTACTTGGTACTTATCTTGTCCTGTACTAAGACTGGTGGTAGCTTCACATCAGTAACATTCTAATTGGTGCTTATCTTGCCCTGTAATAAGACTGGTGGTAGCTTCACATCAGTAACATTCTACTTGGTACTTAGTACAACAAAATAACATTTTATATAATAATAATTCTCCATAAATGTCCAGTCGATTTTGAAATGTCATTTGTAACAATAAAATGACACATTGATGCCAGCAAGTATTCCAATACAATAATGCATCTATAAATCCCGGGTGTTTCGAATATTGCCACATCTGAAGTGAAGACAAGTACATTTTGCGTTCAAATATATACATGTGAAAGATGAGTGTTGGTTTTGTTGATATTGATGGAATTGTTGACCATCACTGTTTAATAAAAACGTAGTTTAGTGCACATAATACAACCAATATTAATAATTTTATAGTAAATAAACTGACAAATTCAGGCATAGTCTCTTAAGCATATTTCGGGAGGTTTGGGCCTATACAACTATTGTTCCCGTAACTATTATTGAATTCCTGATATAGATATTCTACATATCTTTTGAAAAAGAAACAAAATTGTGTTGATTTAAAGAAGAAGTTATCTTGCTATACAATTTTCCTCCAGGAAACTCGCGTGTACTATTATTTTACTTTTAATTCTAAACATGGCGTGAGACAGTCGTGTTTGTTTCCTAACATGACTGAATTTTGCAAATCAACATCCTAAAATTGTGTGATAAGAAAATATTATTTCTGCTATTGAAATTACCATTCTCTGAATGAACTTAAACTACAGGTTAATATCTATATTTGTCTCTATATATCAGGCAATGCTACAGAGACTGAAAGGGTGAAATAATTGTATTAACTTATCATTGTAGCATAAATACGCATTTTTCCTTTGATGTTTTTATGCAATAATCAACTTAAAAATAGTGAACTTTTACAAACCATGGTCTAACATGAAGATCTTGATGTTATTCCATGATTTTGACGTCATAGGTCTGTTATTCCATGATTTTGACGTCATAGGATCTGTTATTCCATGATTTTGACGTCATATATCTGTCAATCATGTAATTTCTGTTACAAACCATATATACCATGGATCTTACTCATGAACTTATCTAAACCAACTCATTCTTCGGATTTGTTAGTTTTAATAAGTTAATTCGTAAGATCCATGATATATATAATACTTGTATAATCATATACAGTCAGACCTGTATTAAGCACAAACAAAAAGTGGCCTTATAAGACACGTGACCTCTTTAAAGAGGTCCAATTCATATGAAGTTTTCTATGACAGGACAGGAAAAATGTGACCTTTGAATACAGGTGACTGCTTAATAGAGGTGACCAATTGGGCAGATCTGACTTTATGTATAAAGATTCAGCCTTTACTGTTTGATGTTTGATAAATATATAGGAATAATAATAATAATATCTGCTTTTTTGCAGATCGTTGTTTGTCCTTTTGTCTTTTGTTTTGTCATTGCATTGTCTGTGCTTCTTCGATGTACGTATTCTGATTACCCATTTGGTATCTTCAAACTTTGTAAACATCCCATAAACTCCACATCACTCAAAGGTGCAAATTTATCATCACTGAAAGTATATATTTGTCCTTCACAGATGCAGTGATTCAAGTGTAAATGTTATCACCGTATCCAGTGTTAAAACGTGTACATTTGTCCTACATAGCATACAGCGATTGAAAGTGTCGATGTCCTCACCATATACAAGGCTAAATGCGTGTATTTGATCTATACGATATAAAGCGAAAAAAGTGTAAATCTATACATCGCATACTGTGGAAAAAAACGTAATGTTGTCCTACATCGTATACAGCTCTGCAATATGTAACTTTGTCATGCTGTGCACAAGACACGAAAGTAAAAAAAAATCTTCTCCATGCAAAGCACATAAAGGTGCTTTTAAAAAGATATTATAAATAAATTTTATTTATATTCCCTGAATTAGTTTTTGTTTCAATATTTTTTGTAACTGCTATCAATTCTTAATAGCTTTAAAATGATCTCACCTATAGACGTACATTAAATTTACTACAACTTCCTTCTTACGATATCATTATCACTTCAATAATTTGTGTTGCTAAATTGGAAGCAGAGACATTCTGGTTTCTATGCTATTTTTGTATATTGTATTTCAGATTTAAACAAGCCAATACTGCCTTGTGGCTACAACATAATGTGTATTACTTGGTGTTAAGCTCTTTTCTCGACGATTTATTTGTGAATATGTGTTCAGTTGACAGTACTTCGACATACTATTGCGTGAAAATAACAATCACTTCCTGACGGGCAATCAATACAACAGACATGTGATGTTGTCTTTGATTTTCTCTTCCAATATTTTTTGCAAATCTATATACACGCTTTCTAAAACTCCTGTATGAAATGTTTGAAGATACCAAAGGTTTAATCATAACCCACAGGTCGATGAAGGACAGACAATACAAACGAAAAAGGACAAAGAGACAAATAATATTCGACAAAGCATAAAACTTCAGATTGAGCAACACCAACCCCACTGAAAAACGTGCATGAAATCATGTGATCTTGCAGGTTTCACCAATGGCACCCGATGTTTTTTTTTTCTATTCAATATAAGATCATCTTGGTGTATAAATTAATGTTAACATTAAATTTCAAAATAAAAATTTTGTGGCTTAATGTTACACTGTTTTTCTTATATTTTATGTAAACCAATTATGCTAGAATACATTGTTCACATCTTTTACAATAAGAGCAAACGTGGATAGAAGTGTACAAGAATGATGGTCCACCAAAGCCAAAGGTGAAGATCAAAAGTTAAAGTAACATTCATTTTATTGTTATCTGTCTCGCATTCAATATTAATTTTTCAATACGGAGTATAATCCACACTCCAAATTGATTGAGAGATCAGGAATGATTGCTAACAGTAATTGACTGATTTCAGCAATTTTTCTATGGAAATGTCTTGCCGACAGTTGGAGGACACAGTCAGAACATGTAACAAAAATGACCTTTTCAAAGGATGTAGATGGTTTCAACTATATTTCTTTGATTTTCAGTTATTTTATTTTATAACCAGAATCTTCCATGAGAGATATACCCTTGATATACGTATAACACTGCATATATATTTCTTATCTCACAGATTAGTGGTTGGTGTGATTGCTTCCTTCTTTTTAACAGATCATTGTTTGTTCGTTTTTTTATTTTGTCCATTTTCGATTTACGGTTTCTTATTATCCCTTTGGTATCAACAAACTTTTCATTCTTTGATACGGTAGATTTATTTCATATCCTGAGGAAACCTTTAATCAATTTCTTCTGTTGAATTGTATGACGTGATTCAAATCTTAGAACAAACACAAAGCCTTGCAGGGTCTTGGGAACGTTTAATTTCTTAATGCAAATAAATATCTCAATAAACCACCATTACATTGGGATCCCGCTGTTTCACATTTTATCCGTTCTAACTGAAACTCCGTTACGAATTTAATCAGCATTAAACTTTTCAACTGCCATCCCCTAAAGACATTTATAAATGTAACACTTTCAGTAAATAACGTATTAGCTGCTTTATATTTAAAATGTGAGGTTACATTTATAACGCAAATCCATATCAGAAGTCAAACTGATTTTATTCTTAAGTTTTTTTTTCTCTAATTTGATGATTCTATTGATGTATGCAGAAATATTATGCTGTTTTATCATTTGATTATCTCCGAATGCTATAGAAGATATTTTCTTTTATTGGCGGTTTTTGGAATCGTAAAACTTCCATAAAATGATACAATAGGAAGGTTTTATATCTTTCTTGAATATGACTGGAATTATCTGATTCACTGCAATATTATTGATTCACTATTTTGAAATGAATGTTATTTTACAAAGTGCAACAATTTTTTCCCTAAAAACAAAAAAATAACTGCAATTGATGATTAGGAATATATTGAGTTTCAGTTGTCTATATTATGCGTTATATTTATGTTGCCTGTGCTCTTGTTTCGCCTTAAATGTAGATAATCCAGATAAAAAGATAGTGTTTTGTCAATTTTTTTATTTTCTACTGGCTTTGTGAAACAGCGGCATTTTCAATTTTGTGGATTCACTATCAAATTGTGTTTGTCTTCTAACATATAAGCATTCATGTTATTATAATAATAATATTAATAATATTTTTTATTGATCTAAAAATCCAAACAAAGGATTATCATCAATACAGAACATGACAAGCACAACTAAGACAACTTTAAGTACACAATATTTGATAGCATAAGGTGTATTACCACTAAAAAGTAGTACGTAAACAGAAAATGGATTCCTACATTGTTGGATAAAGGATAAACCCTATTAGATACTGCAAAATACTGAATGTCAGCAGAAACCTACATATTTTAGGATAATTTTAAGCCCATATTTGATGTCCTTGTAGTTTTTAATAAAAAGTTGATTGCATTGGAAAGAAACCACCTGAATTTGTGTTAAATCGAAAGTGAAAGTAGGATTTTTGACGGTAGACATCTTCAGACTGTCTGTTTTTTCTTATATGCCATTAAATGTATGTTGATTTTCGGAGTTAAGCTTCCAATTAGGTACCCCTTCCATGAGATATGAGTGTCACTTAGATTAAACTTAAGATGAATCCTGTATGAAAGCTCAATTTTTTTTAGTTTAACATAGAAGGCTATGGAGAATTCTTTAGTGGTATTACACCATAATACACAATATTTGATAACATAACAGCTGAGGAAAGACAGAGTTATCTCCCATGTTATTACATGATCCAATTCTCTTTTGTTATGATTATTCTGAAATACAAATATATTTTACTCTCTCATTGCATGAAAAAAAATATATAGGCTTAGTGTTGTGCTGTTTTACGCCATTTTCAACAATATTTCAGCTATATCGTGGGGATAAGTTTTTTGGTAGAAGAAACCGGAGTACCCGGTGAAAACCACCAACCTGCCGCAATAAAAATATATAAAATGTATTTTGATTTACTTTCTGATTAATAATTGAAATGCATTCAGCTACACAAAAAAACATACACGTGTATACCTAATTTCAATAAAATACAATCTCAATAAATTTAATTAACTGGTTCCATGAGTTTGTGTACATGTCATACATTCCTATTACGCCTGTGATGAATTCCATACTACCTTTAGCTTTACACTAAGTTGCTATGGAATTACTTGTCATCTATTGAATTGATTAAGCTAAAGCGAAATAAGGATATACTCTGTCGTGAAAATGTCCCCTTCTAATGGGAAATATTTGATTTTCATTTTCAACATACATTAATGACGAATAACCCGTTTCTAGAACGTTGTAAGCGGTTCCACCAAGAAGATTATCACAGTTTATTATTTACCTAGCACACCGTTTCTCTTAAGGATGTGACCCAAGAGCACACGTACAATAATTGGATCTTTCCTGGTAGAACTTTGTATTTCTGTGTACATTCCTCTTGTCAAAGTGTATATTTGCATATATTAGCATATCATACCCGGATTGTTATTAACTAATATACCCTTCGACTTTACTCACAGAGCAGACCTCATTTATCATATAGGAGCGTCTAAAAGACCATTTTATAGTGATACGTAGATTTGACTATGCAATAGTGATTGCAAAACATCTGAAATATGACGTTACGCATCCATTGTCAAAGGGTTCACACTCGTGGAACTGTTCGTCCTTTTTTGTTGGCCATTGTATTGTCTGTTCTTCGATTTACGGATCTTGATTTTCTATTTGGCATCTTCAAGCCTGTCTCAGTCAAGCTTCCGTTCCGTCTGGTAAAACAGTAATATCAATATTTATGAGACGAGACGACCGCATTATACCGTGGTATGAAGTGATTTTCGAGTGTAAAGTGAGACAATCTGAATAAAAAGACATTAATAATACAAACATTTACATAAGGCATACATTGAGACGATATCGGATTTGGTAGATAAAATGATCGGGAAAGCATTTTATGTTGTTGTTCTAGAACCTCTTGACAATAAAGACCTGACATATACAGAATATGCTGACCCACTTCTATAGATAGTCGTCTGACTGAATTATAAAGTACGCATGATTTACTTTTGTCAAAATACTGTTTTTATAATATTTTCAAAATTAAGTGGTTTTGTATCAATATACATTAACGTTCATTGCAATTACTATTAGCACAAATTTTACATTCAATAATAGTCTCCCATGAAATGACAATAAAAATATAAGAAATCAATGATTGGATGACACCCAATGTCTATCAAATCATATTCCCTATAACGAAATGCATTTTCGACGTCCATTTTGATCAGAAATATCTTTGTCATTTGGACAAGGAAAATTATAAATCGTTTATCAAGATCATCTAATGTAATTTCTAAAGTATTAGTTGGGGAATCGTATAGTCAATTACATGATTAGACCCACGATCCAGTTATCAATTTCGGATTAAGGGTTATCGAACAGTGAGCTTGAGCAATTCCGCAAGGCATCAAAGCCATTTAGGCAAAATTTACCATTGTTTGTGTTCCATTTCATCCATCCCTGGGGTTCTTTGAATTAGAAATGAATTGATTTTCTTATTAAACATAGATTTTATTTACATAGCCATAAGGTTTGACAGAGGGTTTCACCAACTTCCTTTTACATTTTTACGACATCCTAGAGACATTTTACGGCAGGAACAAATTCCGACTTCCATGCTCCGATCTCCACAAAGATATCACTAATAATATCTATATTGATGTCTGATTTTGTCTTAGTTCAGCTTCTGTCCTTCAGTCATCAACTCATCCCAATGGATTATGGTATCTCGTTCCAATCGCGTCGTCAATATTCAAAATGGAATAAGCAGGCATTAACAGTTGAATCTCGCCACGGGACAATTGTCATTCTGTATTAAAACTTTCCTATAAAAACTTCAATCAATGAGATTGGCGCGCATTCTCAGTCTATTTAGATGGAATAAATATTTAATGAAGCTACAATGTTTATATTGACGATTTTTCATTAGAACACCATTATATTTACTGTGACAAATATATTGCCGTGCAATTAAGAGGATTTGACTGGTGTCTCCTGTTATTTGCGACAGAATTCATTGAAATTAATACCAAAGAAAGAGTTAATGGTAAGTCCATTAAGTGTATATTTAATTATTAAAGTATTGATTTTAATTTCATGTTTTTAATTACAATATGTCTAGCTGTTTAGCGATATTTTATTACATTTTAATGAAAAGGAGCTTATTTGTAATTGCTTAATGTCTTTACATTTCTGTAACCTTCTATAGTTATCAACATTTATATTATTGTGTCTCTCACTGTCATTTTTTTTTTTTTTAATTTTAGGCTAATTCTAGGGAAGATTTATATTAGTTTTGACATTTTTTTACAATTTTCATGCTATAGTTCATGATCTACAAACTGAGAATTGAGGAATTATATTCAGCGATAATAATAATAATATTAAAAGCTAATAAGTATGATCATATCCAGCGTACTACAGAGCTGCACGGTACGATAAGTTTTCTGAACCAGTGCCAATAAAATAAAGTCCTTTATTTCAATAAAAACGTAGATATCAAATTTAGTATGTTTTGTAGATCGTTGTTTGTCCTTTTGTACTTTTTCTTTTGGCCAGAGTGTTGTCTGTTCTTCTTCGATATGCGCATTCTGATTGCCCCTTTGGTATCTTCAAACTCTTCTTATTAATGCTTGAAAACTGAACTATGTTATGATATAAAATAATATGTATATTTAAATATTGTGCTTAGATTACCTGGTTAATCAGTTTAATTTTCATATAGATACTTAAGAGGTGCTTAATCTATTAATAAACTATATTAGGTTGTTAAAAACAAATAAAGCATATCAGTACCGGCAACAAATACTAAATTCGTTATACTCAAGAAAAGATTAAAAAATATATGTGTACTGAGATTATTATTGCAGTTTGAAGAATTTATAAAAATTAAAAAATTTTGACAATCTCAAATGTTTTGCTATGCTGTTTCTGTCCTCTGTTTGTCTTGTTCCCAAAAACTTTTGAATTATTTCATTATCCAATCTCTTCACCTTAAACATACATGAAGAAGCTTATTCCGGAAATACGTCGTCATGCGCACTAATTTAATATCTACATTGTCATTGTTAGTGTGGCATGATCCTTACTGGTTAAAGGACAGAAATCACCACGTGTATTAAGTTTAATAGTACCAATCGAACCGAAAATTCAAATCTAAGGTGTAATGTATTCTAGTAAAGCAAATTTAATTATAGTCAGGAAATAGTATTACGACGGTTGTCACATGTGGAGCAGGAACGGCCTACACTTCAGGAGCACACGAGTTCACAACTGGTTTTTAATTATAGTGCTGTGTAGATCATTGTCTTAACCATTTGTCTTTTTTCTGTTGCTCATTGTATTGTCTGTCGTTCTCCGATTTACGATTTCTGACAACCCTTTGGTATCTGCAAGCCTTTATTACACAGACTGAAAAACCGACAGATACCAGCAAACATAACGGTCTTGTTTGCATGTTAAGTATATACCTGTTTCGTGTTTTGTCGTTACCGTCGTAACTTGGTTGGGATTTTGGACGATATCGCGTTCATTTTTATTTATTACTTAAGCTAATCAATGAGTTTTACTTTAAGCATATTTTATTATGGAGCAAATACAGACAATGAATCAGACACAAATTAGTGTATTACAACAGCAATAATGATATTAACTTATTCACTCATACCTACACATATATCATTCCGTATTGAATTCAACAAGTAGCAATGGAAAGCTAAAAACAGGAAAGCAAATAAAACAATTATATAGCTTTATCGACAGAAGTAACGAATAGTGCTCAACTGCAGGCTGAGAGCCGTTTTATACCATTTCATGGTACCAGTTATGTTCATTATTGAACACCTCACTATAGCTGTGAATTATAGGAAAGCAATGGACGGCACTTTCCTATTCTATGATTTGTGTCCAAGTCTAAGGCTGGATGGTCTCTCATGTTCATTTATATCCACCTCCTTTCTTATTATTTTAAGCTCGTTAAGGGTAGACATTTTATCGTAGTATAATTTTTTTTGTCATTTGGTGTATTAAATAGTTTAAACCGGTAAATAGTTTTAGCAATTGGCAATTGTCATATGCAACCTCTGACATATACTTCACCTTGTTGGAGGCGGTCAGTATTTGGTAGGAGTAGTACAAAATCTGACATAATCTTCACCTTGTTGGAGGCGGTCAGTATTTGGTAGAAGTAGTACAAACTCTGACATAATCTTCACCATGTTGGAGGCGGTCAGTATTTGGTAGAAGTAGTACAAACTCTGACATAATCTTCACCATGTTGGAGGCGGTCAGTATTTGGTAGAAGTGGTACAAAATCTGACGTAATCTTCACCATGTTGAAGGCGGTCAATATTTGGTAGAAGTAGTACAAACTCTGACATAATCTTCACCATGTTGGAGGCGGTCAGTATTTGGTAGAAGTGGTACAAACTCTGACATAATCTTCACCATGTTGAAGGCGGTCAATATTTGGTAGAAGTAGTACAAACTGCGGTCAATATTTGGTAGAAGTAGTACAAACCTGACATAATCTTCACCTTGTTGAAGGCGGTCAATATTTGGTAGAAGTAGTACAAACTCTGACATAATCTTCACCATGTTGGAGGCGGTCAGTATTTGGTAGAAGTAGTGCAAACTCTGACATAATCTTCACCATGTTGGAGGCGGCCAGTATTTGGTAGAAGTAGTACAAACCTGACATAATCTTCACCTTGTTGGAGGCAGTCAGTATTTGGTAGAAGTAGTACAAACTCTGACATAATCTTCACCATGTTGGAGGCGGTCAGTATTTGGTAGAAGTAGTACAAACTCTGACATAATCTTCACCATGTTGGAGGCGGTCAGTATTTGGTAGAAGTAGTACAAACCCGACATAATCCTCACCATGTTGAAGGCGGTCAGTATTTGGTAGAAATAGTGCAACCTCTAACATAATCGTCAACTTGTTGAAGGTGGTCAGTATTTGGTAGAAGTAATGCAACCTCTGACATAATCGTTAACTTGTTGAAGGCGGTCAGTATTTGGTAGAAGAAGTACAAACACTGACATAATCGTCAACTTGTTGAAGGTAGTCAGTATTTGGTAGAAGTAGTCCAACCTCTGACATAATCTTCACCTTGTTGAAAGCGGTCAGTATCTTGTGGAAGGTGGTTAGTATTTGGTAGGAGTAGAAGTATGTGTTGTTGTTGTTTTTTTGGAATATTAATACATTAATTATTTAACAATTATTCTTTTTCTGTGCGAATAATGCATTTAATCAGAACCATTTTCAGATTAAGCCTACACTCGAGAGTAAATCAGGAATAGTTTTATCTGACATCTAATCGTTTTAACTAACTACCTGGAAACTGATGACTGACATCAAATATTTACTTTACTGATGACCGTCAAACCGTCACATACAAGTACTTCGTAATTCTTATTTATTGCTTCCAAATCAGTCAAATGACATGTTCTGTCAGCATTGTTAAATATCAACATATGTTGGCAGTCCCAGACTGAAAAACCTTATCATATTAGCATTGGTTAACTTGATATTGTTGCTATGCAAAAGAAATAAAAGGCTAACCCAAGATAGATAGTAATGGCTGGTAATTGCGACCATCTGCTGTCTCGTGGGTAAAGTAATACTGCTGATGTTAGTTAAACTTTGTATTTGTCGATTGTTGTTTGCCCTTTTTCTTTTGTCCATTGTGTTTTCTGTCCATCTTCGATTTACGGCTTCTGATTACTTCATTGGTATCTTCAAACTTTTCCTATAAAACAAAGGTTTATTTGGTCATTCGAAGCGAAACACCGCTATGCGACTCGTGTAATATGGCATATGCAATATCTTCTTTTATTTCTTTAAGGTAGCTAAAATAAAACTTCCATATTTTCTTTGCTACCTAGATGTAATGATATAAAATCGTGCGGATGAATCATTAGATAATAATGCTTTTGCCTCATGTCTAGAACAAAGAGTTTAAGGATACCAAAGGGGTAATCAGAATACGTTAATCGAAGAAGAACAGACAACACAATGGCCAACAAAAAAAGGCCAAAAGGACAACCAACGACCTACAAAGCATACACATAAAACTGAAGTAACACGAACCTCACTAAAAACCGGGCATAAGCAGTTTCTGTTCCACTAGTGGCACCCGTCGTTTTAATCTAGTTACAAACCCGGTGGTAAGTCATGAATGAGGAAAGGACTGGGAAGTACTTACGACAAGTAGAACATATCCGTTGTCATTTATGACACAGATATTCCATAGCGATCAACCAAGTGATGGTGGTGATGACTTTAGCTTAACCAATGGGAACATTTGGTGCAGTAGCTTCTTTGTTAGCAGCAACCCTCTATCAATGGTATCATGATTTGAACCACGAGCTCTGGAATTTCGTATCAACTGAGAGATATATACTCTATATGCAGGTGCTGCAAATTATTAAACACTTCTTTCTTAGTTGGAACCTGCAGAACAAATATGAATTCATGGAATCAATATGTAATTGGAAAAGGTCCTCTTCTTCTGACAATATTTGTAATGAGCGGGTAGTTTTGACATGTTGCCGTATAGGTTATACTAAATAACACGTATTTTATTCCAAGAATCAAGAACAATTACCTGAATTAATTTCAAGCAATCTCTTTAATGGGTTTGGGTTAGTGTTATGGTGGGTTTTAACGCCACTGTCAGCAATATTTCAGTCATATTGTGCGGTCAGTTGTATTGGTGGAGGAAACCGGTGTACCTGGGGAAAACCACCGACCTGTCGCAAGTCACTGACAAACGAATCCCTTTTATACCATAGACCATGTGTAGTAGACCATATAAATATTCATAATATCCGATGTACATTGTCTCTAGGAGTTTTTGTAGTTAGTTTTATTACAAACACTGCAGGAACATTTTTTTAATGAAATCAAATTGTATAATAAAATATAGACTTGTGCTATAGCACTACTCTTTTAGTTTATAATGGTTGTTTATCCTTATTATTTGACTTTTATTGTTGATAGTACTTAATTTTTAATATATTCAATTTCCATTCCACGGCACGATATGGCTGAATTATTACCAAAGATAGCGCTAGAAGAACAAACTGGAATGATAATTTGTATGCTACGGTTGTTTGCTGTGTGAGATCCCGTTTTCCTAGAGTTTTTAACATATAAAATATAATTGGGACCGGAATTTGTCTTTTGTTTTCGATCTTTGCCCAGTGTCCGGTGTGTCCAATGTTGCTAATGTCCCTGTGTTGTCCTGTCGTGATTACCTCTTCAGCTTTATCTAACGTTTATTCATAGAAGCGTATCCTGTTGAACAAGCAAAAACGTTAACTCAATGAGCTTAATGTACGAAATGGTCAGATTTGGAACCAACTTCAAACAAGTTTATTTTGCTGTTTTACCCTATAAATATGTTACTGAATACAAAAGTTTATTTATGACAACTGTTGACCGTACATTAGGACTAACACTTCTTCCTATGTTTCTCATATTGTTGTATAACAGGTGCAAAAAGGATAGATGTATTACATTGTTTAAATTTATATCATATATAGCTTTCCATTACAGTTTTGTTTTGACACACTTAACAGAGCTAATTTTAATGCATTTTAAAACATAAAATGTATCAGTGTCATGGTTTATGTCATAATCACGACATTTTCTTATTGATTTGCAATCATTCTCAGAAATATATCTCCCCTTTCTCGTTGATGCCTTTCATTAGCATCAGCTTGATTGAAAATGCCACTTTAAACGTTAAATAAGGGAAAATGTCAGTGTAACTCTATCTCGCGTGCCGCATTCTGATTTGCAAACTAGGATTTCAGCATTAGAATAAACACAGAGCTCAAAATCTAAGGTTTCCTAAAACACTAATTAAGTTTTAAAAGGTTATATATCACCCTGTATCGGAAATTATCTGCCAATTTTCTCAAAAATCATTACACATGATAAACGTATTCACAAGAGTAGGACGAAATATCTTTTGACAATAAATGCAAATAACGTTTTATGTATAAACATGCCTCATTGATTGGAAAAACAATCTTTTGGGAACGGTCCTGTTATAGAGCTTAATTGTAGTGTATAACCGTCACGGCGTGGCAATTATGCCTTGTTTTGCCATTCTGTGTAAATACAATCTTCTCTCGACCATTAATTGAAAAATACCTGTAAGATCAATAAAATTACCTGATTTAATTGTTTTTTCAATAAAGTTTTTGATGTTCGTGTTTCTCTGTCGTATCGTAAAATAAAAGCAATATTATCTACGTGTTTAAAGCCGTCTCTCAAATAATTCGTGCCGAAACATGTACTGCAAATAACGCTTATCTCTAGTATTTAAACACAAAGAACGAACTCTATAGAGATACAAAGGATAAATGTTGCGGGTTTCTATGGATTCAATATGTTCACTGATGAGGTAAAAGCTTTACCATTGATTTCCGACGTTCTTAATCAAAGGATAGAATGTTTGCAGGTAATTCAGCACTTGAGACACCTTATGGTCATTGTTCCCATTATAAAAGCACTATATTAGCTTTATTTAACCTTTCTATCAAGCTTAAATTGACGCAAATGTCAGCCGTAATGATGTACGTATCATTGAATATAATTCAATTCTATAACTTGGTTAAACATTAGATATGAAATGTAAAATTTTAAGAGATAATGTCGTCGCCATTACGTGAAGATATATCGTAGAAATAACACCCAGTACAAAGCTGGGACGGAGAAGATTGTTCTACGTGAAATTGTTAAAAGCAAAAGCCTCTAAATGCCATCGCACAGCTGGGGGTTTTTTGTGCTTTTTTATTCCTTTGAGTGAAAATTCTTAGAGGTGTCAGTTGGCCATTTTTTCACGTCATTCGAGATATAATTAAAATTGTAAAACTTTCAAATTTAACATCTTTATTGAAAACTGTGCAATTGTTAGTGTAAACATAGGTACTAATACCTTATCCTGGTTTCAATATTAGTAGCATGTTATAAATGGTAAATTTTGGAAATCATTGACTGTTGCTTGCCATATAATAAAAACTATCCCATTCTATTTCATTCTTTATTTTATTTTTATTTTTTTTATATTTATGGTATTTCTGTTATCAAATGAAATCAAATCTTAACCATTTTATAAGACAATAAACCATTTTTAACAGGCTATTTCCGTGGGGTATTATAAAGTGTAAGTTGCTATTTACACGGGATATTATTTAGTGTAAGTCCTAGTGTACTGCGAGGTATGTTGTACAACAAATGTTTTATTTCAAATGATTTTTAGGATGAAGTACATTTTCTGTTATGCTGTCCTTTATATACTCTGTATATACTGTATTATATACTTAATATACTCTGGTGGTGCAGTTATTGTTTAGTCTTAATTTTATTTTTTCATCATCATAAAACGTCATACGCTGAATGACGAGCTAAAGATTTCGAAGGTATGGGTGGGACCCACGGTGTGTTTTTGAGAGCTTTTGTTGATGTTTAATATTTAGAGAGCAGTATTTTATCTATATTCATGACGAAAATAAAATTGCAAGCAATAAATGATGTAGGTAAAGGATAGTGATGGGATGAGCATCTGGACGAATGTTTTACTTGCCACAAGAAAAGAGTGGTAGTGAACAGGGTCGAACAATTTCTACTTTTAATGAGCCACATACAATAACTCGTAGTAAAACTGTTGCTCATTAGGAGCTGGAGCAAGTTGTGTTTTACGTACAAATAATGTGGCATTCTTCAAACTCGGGGTATTTATGCATTCCTCCCGCATAACTAGAAGACCCCCTTTTTTGAGATACTAGGTCTAAAACTTTGAAATACAGTCAAAATATCTACAAACAAATGGTCACTGTGTGCAATGTGTTGTTGCAAAAGAAAAATGTTGAGCTATATTATACAAAGATACAACTAAGAAAAATAACCATGACTAGCCTTTAAGATTTGATGTCATTTTACTCTATATATTACAAACTTGTATTTGTCAGATATATATACATTTATATTATTAAAGTTGCTTATATTATGCGGAAGTATCGCCTTGTGACATTCCTTACTGAAATATTCACAGAGTTTACGTGATCAATACAGTTATAACAATAAGGCGTATATTGTGGTTTCAATGATATTTATAAACTAAGGCTAAATGATATAAATGAATTGTTGCCTCATATCGTATCACAAGATTGTAGCTTATAAAAACAGTAACTGCTTCGCGGGCACATGGGTTCACCCCCTCCTCTGCTTTTTGTTGGGGTCCGTGTTGCTCATATTTCTTAGTTTTCTGATTGTGTTTTGTTTGTCTTCGTATTGTGTTTGTTATACACAGTGTTGCCGATGTCTGAGGATTGTGTTTGTTATACACAGTGTTGTCGATGTGTGAGGATTGTGTTTGTTATACACAGTGTTGCCGATGTCTGAGGATTGTCCATGTTTGATTACACCTTCAATTTTCTGTAATGTTCATTTATAGAAATGTTTGTTTTAGGTTTTGTCATTTCTAAATACTTAATCATATGTGAACTCTGGTAACCTTTATATCATATGTGAATTCTGGTAACCTTTATATCATATGTGAACTCTGGTAACCTTTATATCATATGTGAACTCTGGTAACCTTTATATCATATGTGAATTCTGGTAACCTTTATATCATATGTGAACTCTGGTAACCTTTATATCATATGTGAACTCTGGTAACCTTTATATCATATGTGAACTCTGGTTACCTTTATATCATATGTGAACTCTGGTAACCTTTATATCATATGTGAACTCTGGTAACCTTTATATCATATGTGAACTCTGGTAACCTTTATATCATATGTGAACTCTGGTAACCTTTATATCATATGTGAACTCTGGTAACCTTTATATCATATGTGAACTCTGGTAACCTTTATATCATATGTGAACTCTGGTAACCTTTATATCATATGTGAACTCTGGTAACCTTTATATCATATGTGAACTGTGGTAACCTTTATATCATATGTGAACTCTGGTAACCTTTATATCATATGTGAACTCTGGTAACCTTTATATCATATGTGAACTCTGGTAACCTTTATATCATATGTGAACTCTGGTAACCTTTATATCATATGTGAACTCTGGTTACCTTTATATCATATGTGAACTCTGGTAACCTTTATATCATATGTGAACTCTGGTAACCTTTATATCATATGTGAACTCTGGTAACCTTTATATCATATGTGAACTCTGGTAACCTTTATATCATATGTGAACTCTGGTTACCTTTATATCATATGTGAACTCTGGTAACCTTTATATCATATGTGAACTATGGTAACCTTTGTATCATATGTGAACTCTGGTAACCTTTATATCATATGTGAACTCTGGTAACCTTTATATCATATGTGAACTCTGGTAACCTTTATATCATATGTGAACTCTGGTAACCTTTATATCATATCTGAACTCTGGTAACCTTTATATCATATGTGAATTCTCGTAACCTTTATATCATATGTGAACTCTGGTTACCTTTATATCATATGTGAACTCTGATAACCTTTATATCATATGTGAACTCTGGTTACCTTTATATCATATGTGAACTCTGGTAACCTTTATATCATATGTGAACTCTGGTTACCTTTATATCATATGTGAACTCTGGTAACCTTTATATCATATGTGAACTCTGGTTACCTTTATATCATATGTGAACTCTGGTAACCTTTATATCATATGTGAACTCTGGTAACCTTTATATCATATGTGAACTCTGGTAACCTTTATATCATATGTGAACTCTGGTAACCTTTATATCATATGTGAACTCTGGTTACCTTTATATCATATGTGAACTCTGGTAACCTTTATATCATATGTGAACTCTGGTAACCTTTATATCATATGTGAACTCTGGTAACCTTTATATCAAATGTGAACTCTGGTAACCTTTATATCATATGTGAACTCTGGTAACCTTTATATCATATGTGAACTCTGGTAACCGTTATATCATATGTGAACTATGGTAACCTTTATATCATATGTGAACTCTGGTAACCTTTATATCATATGTGAACTCTGGTAACCTTTATATCATATCTGAACTCTGGTAACCTTAATATCATATGTGAACTCTGGTAACCTTTATATCATATGTGAACTCTGGTAACCTTTATATCATATGTGAACTCTGATAACCTTTATATCATATGTGAACTCTGGTAACCTTTATATCATATGTGAACTCTGGTAACCTTTATATCATATGTGAACTCTGGTTACCTTTATATCATATGTGAACTCTGGTAACCTTTATATCATATGTGAACTCTGGTTACCTTTATATCATATGTGAACTCTGGTAACCTTTATATCATATGTGAACTCTGGTTACCTTTATATCATATGTGAACTCTGGTAACCTTTATATCATATGTGAACTCTGGTTACCTTTATATCATATGTGAACTCTGGTAACCTTTATATCATATGTGAACTCTGGTTACCTTTATATCATATGTGAACTCTGGTAACCTTTATATCATATGCGAACTCTGGAAACCTTTATATCATATGTGAACTCTGGTAACCTTTATATCTATTATGTTCTTCATTCGTGTAGAATAGTCACTTAAATATAACGTTTAAACTGACATCCATAAACATATAAATACTAGTGTATAATGTTGTGACAGGAAAACTTCACACTGATTGAATGAACTGAAAAAAAATACTACACCGTCAGAACAGTTCCAAATCAAATAAACTAAATAGTACAAACAGGAATTATTCGATACTCCTAACACACATGTACATGACGGTTTATTCTCCTGGTTTAGTGTACATTGACAGGGAGGGATACACTGGTTTTATGGGCCTAAATGTAACTGTTTTCTAGTGTGAGTAAAATGCTATCCCTCGCAAGAAAAAAAGAGTTTAGGAAAATGTAACCTAAGCACGATAATTAATATATTCTTTAAAATAACCATAAATTTCCCAGAGAACAATTCGCAGAGGCCGAATATGTTAGAATACTAAGGTTGAAATACTGGAACAAAAACTACTCGTCTTTCAAACATCAATTGCATGTCTGTAAATTAATATCTAAATATGACGCTGTACGACATTTATATTTTTTCGTTTGCCATTAATCGATTATAAAGGATTATATTACATTATTCAAATACGTTGATTTCATAAATGCAGGAAATTTCCATCTTCCGAAATATTTTCATTTAGTAATCGGCATTATATGTACAGAATTATATATGTTTATTTGATTATTTAAAAATTCAATACTTTTATCAAGAACAGGTGATTTTGACGGACGCAAATACTTAATTAATTGATAAAATGGCTTTTCCCGAGAGATGTCATTGTAACTCGTGGTCTTTCAGTGACTAATTTAAAATCGATAGTAATTTCATAATTTAGCACTTTTCAATTAATGTCCACTGGTGATTAATATATGGGGGGTTCAATAAGGGGTATAAATATTGTTTGATGTGATACAATGAAAAATACAAAAGATCACCACACCGTTAGAACAGTTCCAAAATCCAATAGAAATATCGTAGAAACAAAGGGAAAATAGACACTCCTTAGATACGTATTCATGACCGTCCAGTCTCATGTCTTGGTACAGTCATTTCAATGAAACAAAACCAAATAAAAAGTAAGAAAACACAGTACATATGTACTACACTGCATATGGTAAACTGAAAATTAGATGATATCTATTTTTATTTCTTTCAACCATTTTCTTTTTTTCAAATTTTTAACTTAAAAGCAAATGCATTATCTTCTTTGCACGTGTATATATACAATTAAAATACTTGGAGACACTTTGTTATACAAAATGAATACAAAACCTTCTTTCTTTTACACTTCCCGGATGGCTCTTACACCATGTATTTTCAAAAATTAGATTGTCTGCACAGAGGTTACAAAAAACTAAAACGCAACCACGATCATTGTTATTTAACACTGTATTGTTTTGCCCATGCGATTTATAATGATAGGCTTGTTATTCCAGTGTTCCTGGACTTGTATTATCCCCTCGGTTTAAAAGGGTTAGGGTTATGGTGTTTAACATAACTGTCAACAATATTTCAGTCATATCGTGGCGGTCAGTTTTATTGATGGAGATAACCGCCGACCTGCTGCAGGTCACTGACAAACTTTAACGCAGAATGTTGTATCGTCTACACCTCACCTGAGCAGGATTCGTACTCACAACTTTAGTTGTGATATGCACTGATTGTACAGGTAGCTGTAAAACCAACTACCATACGACCGCGACCATGAAGGGCCCGCTTATAAATATGTGTTTTGCTTGTGTGTGTTTTTTTTTTTTTTTTTTTTTCTATGACGTATTATATGTCTTTCTCTACAGTCATCTGACAATTTAGCTCGATGTTAAGAAACATATTTTCCATTGAATCATTCGGATGGTCAATGGAGTTTTATTAATGGAACTCTATTTATTTCATCTTCTATTTCCTTGTTGTACCCCCAAATCAATTAGTGTTCGTCAGTGGTCAGTCTATCGACGTTTCCGTTTGTCATTGCGTAGAAAGGGAATTCTAAATTTGTCATTTTGTCCATCAATTATTACTAATGAGAGTATACGGAATAAGAAACTGTTCCAATTTCGAATATAGATTTACTTTTCTTATTTAGAAAATAACACACAAAGCCAAAATATACATAGAAATTCGTCATATTTATTTTAAATATCGGGTGACACAGAAGTATATATTCTTTACTCCCAAAGAATCGTTGATATGGAAATGAGAAATGATTAAAGGCTGTCTATGATACAAGTAAAGCCAAGCATTGTATTTAAGATGTAATCTTATCGAATAATTAAAAAAATTATGTCATGCGTGAGCTGGGGCGGACTAGTCCTCCTCACATTGCATGCATTTTAGGACAAAAAGGCATTGCAAAACATCCTTTTATACATTTGCCTTTTTTTTTTTTTTTTCCTTTTTCAAGTTATCATTTGGATTTCAAGTTACTGTATACGTAACCACCTAGATAAAGAGATACATTATATGTGCGGAGCGATGACTTAATTCCCGCTAAACATTATATGTTTGTCTTGCTCTAAATATAGAGCAGCAGGTATCCTCGACTACTGAAGGAATTTAATAGGATGAGCGAGACATTTTTTGTTTAAAGGGAGCAATCATTCAGCTATGTTATGTCGAGAACAAGTTACTTTTCGATTAGATGATGATGATGTCCACTTTGTACTAGACCATCTCGCTTAGATGGATTTTTATAGCGATAACCCACTGAAACAACCGTGTAGATATTTCGCCCAAATTAAACACATCCTGACTCCTTTGATCTTACTCCTTTATGCTGCGTGCGCACTTAATACAGAAGCAGCAAATAGCAAATTTACAGTCCTTGGTTTGACCTCACCAGGGAAATACCAAGTTTCTGGCGAGCACGCTTACCATAACACCACAGAGGCGCTTGCACTTTAATTAATAGGATATTGCAAAATACAAACATTACATGTGAGAACAAATTACTTGAAAATTATATACATCGTACTACAAAAGGATGTTGTTATGTAATTTTTTTTAATCTTAATTTAAAACCTGTCTGATAAGTGTTGCCAATAGATACATATTAATAATTAATACTGAACACACAGAATTATGTGTTATCATTAATTTATCTAAAATTCCTCCAGGACTTTAAAGAAATGGCAAATCGATCATTTTTTGTCATAGACAACAATCTAGTCCTACACATAAAATACATTAAGTTAAATGGTAACTTAACGAGAAACCTCGTCATTTTATAAATCGCTGTCCATATTATGCATAATATTAAGATCAATTTCTGTAGAGTTCGGAATCATGGCTGGTTATTCATATTTTTCCGCCATATTGTTTTTTTAAGATACTGTATTATTTTAGTCAAGTAGAAACTTCCTGAATGGTACGACGGGTATTTTTATTTATATGATATAAATATAGATGGAATTTTAATCAGCACAATTTTAGAATCGAATCAACTGTATAATATAGTAATAACCGTACCAGTTTAAATTTACACTTATTTTATTTTAAGTTTTTAACATTTGATGAAAACGTAGATATCTACTTTAACACAGACGATGCGTACCTGATATAACCTTCATTAGGTACAATGTACGCTCATAATCAAATGATTAGAAAACCAAATAATTTAAAAGTATTTAGAAGCAAATCAACCAAGCTTAAAGGATCTATATAAGAGAGGGAAAATCCGCTAAAGTAGCCCATCCTTGAGGAGGAGAACCTTAAATGTATGTAATATTTACATAATTAAGGAATTTTAAATGTCAATAATAAAAAATAAAAGATTTGCTATGAAATCCATGGAATGAAAGGATATTTTAGAGAGAACCACATTAGAGTCGAGCGGAACGACCATGTCCAAAATAAAAAGAAATTCGTCTTAAACATTTGGTAATGGTGGGAACAAATTAATGATCATAGTTTAGCTGTTTTTCGTATTGTTGCAGGTGGGGGTGCGGATACCAAGAACAATAGTCTATTCTGAACCCTAGGAGTATTTGCAAGAATTGACCGTCTAAATTGATCTTTTTATTTTATTATTATAACTGATTTCTGGTCGAGAAACAATGAATTCGTATATTAAATAAACGTTAGTCAAAGCGAAGGAGCAATCAACAATGCACAATCCAAAGACACTGGCAACTTTGTGACAAGACACAGGACGAGTACAAACACCACACAGAAAACTAAAAAGAGGAGTAACACAGACCCCAGCACGGGGGTGAATCGAGGTGCTCTTGAAAGATAAGCAGTCTATATAGTATCTGTATTCCGAATGCTTAAAAGGAAATCAGCTAACAGTGAAATTTACGATACAACAATGAAATCTGATTGTCTAACCTTGACCATAAGCAAAACTTGAATATTGTTCCTTCCACTGTGTGTGATATAATTCCCTTCATTAATTATAACCTAATTTATTTAAACTTGTATCTCGTGGTCAGCAATAATAAGTAACTCATTGGTTTACTTGCTTCAAATGACTTTTATCATTATGTTTCCCAGTCTTTAGACTATGAGCGTACCAAATAAATGTTTTACCAGAAAAGCGTCCAGTGCACCAAATTAAATATTTACGTTTACATTGCACTGTTTGTGACATGAATTTACGGTCGCCACCATGACTTGGTTGACAGTTATGGAATATCTGTGTCACAAATGATCACGGATATGTTCCACTTGTCGTAAACATTTCCCGGTCCTTTCCTCATTCATTACTTATCACCGGGTTTGTAACTAGATTAACACGACGGGTGCCACTAGTGGAGCAGAAACGGCTTACCCTTCCGGAGCACCTGAGTTCACCCCCGGTTTTTTGTGGGGTTCGTGTTACTCTTTCTTTAGCTTTATGTGTATTTTTTGTAGATCATTGTTTGTCTTTTTGTATTTTTTCTTTTGATCATTGTGTTGTCTGCTCTTCGATATACAGATTCTGATTACCCCTTTGGTATCTTGAACATCTTCTTTTTATCAATTATTTATTTTTTTCTAAAACGTTAGATATACAGTATCTCTATATACAACTCTTGTATCTAATGGTCAGCTATAATAAGATATAACAATCCATAGTAATTAGGTGTTAACAAAGGTTTAACCACTACTACAATAAATAGACATCTATGTCAAGAAGTCATTATTTATATGGCAGATTATTTCCAGATTTACAGTTATCTTGTCACTATAACTTGACAATCTTCAGGATTGGACATTAGACTTATAGTAAATAACCTTGGTTACTATGATTAACATTATAATTTTTTACAATTAAGAGGGCTCAAATAATTACCCCTTCGACAGTTTCATGACCTTCACACTTCTTATAATTTTTATACACTTGACGAGCTTATGATGGTACACCGTTGACCGTTTATCCATTAGTGATTTGTTGTTGCACGCGCGATAACATAAGTTTCCTTCGACCGATTTCTTACTTGCTTTCTTTACCTTGTAAAAATATATAGTTCAAAGATACAACCCCTCACAAATCTGCGCCCTTTGGCTACGCGAGACGAATATACACAGCTTGTTTCTATGTCATCGACAAGTCCTTCGTGAAGCTTCTGATTGTTTTCATCTGGTATATAAGTCTCGGAATTTTTCTTTTGATATTTTTAGCCAAGCCTCAGCATAGCTGTTTCAGACTATTTTATGTATCTAAAACTTAATTTTTACTTGTCAATCCTTCCTAATTAAAATTAATCATAACCATGTTATATATTTTTTTTAGGTGTATTTAAGATAATTGAACCCGTAAAACTAGTCTGATCCCGCCACTTTTTGTTGAAGTGCCTATACCAACCCAGGAAAGTGAGCGGTCATGTATTTGTGTGTTAGGGGTGTCCATTTTGCCTCTTTCCACGGCTTCCATATTTCATTTGGGAATTGTTCCGACAGTGCTCTATTTTTTTTTCTTCTCCATTTTAATAATATAAAATCCACAACACTGCTTTTACATACAACTTTTTATGACCTAATATTTACAGTAATTCTCATTGATTCTATTTTTTTTTTTTTTTTTCAAATATAACTATTTTATTATAACTACATGTATGTCATACTACTATTAATTGTCATCAAATATAACAATGAAATTTCACAAGCAAAAATCAATAGGCATTTATTCATTATTTATCAGCTTTTTACTACAGTAAACTTCCAACGTTTAAAGTGCATAAAGTCTGGTAAAAAGTTTCTCTATAATGGAAGCATCTTAATATAATGATTATGATGACGTCATTGCCTCGTGACAAAATCGCACCTGAGATGTTAATTTCCAATGAGAATCAATTTTTCAGTTTTTCATATTCAACCATATGTTGATTGTCAATTCATTTGACGTTTGTAGCTGCTGATGATCGTATTATTTTGTGTTGTCTATATCACAGGGCGGTCTCTGTTGGAACCGATAAAATGGAACTTTACTTTGGGACAGGTGAACGTATTATGTCATACTTTAAAAACTATACCATGGATTTTGATCAAGTACAGGTAAGTTTAATTTAATTACTTTTTGGTGAATAATGGGGGTTTTTTAAGGTTTTTGCTGGGTAATTGTCATTTTTGTTTCTCATTTCTAGTTTTTGTAAGAATATAACCTTAATATACGAGTAATTGATGCTTTATTTAATTGCTTTTATTTCATTAAAAATTTTGAAGAAAAAAAATTAAACCAGATTATTTTTTTTAAATAGTGAAATGTTTATTAAAATTATCATTTTGTCTTATTTTTTTTTTTATTTTATTATTTTTTTTAATATTTTTTTTTTTGACAAAAAAATGAATAAACAAATTCAACCTTTAAACTGAGACATTTTCCTTCAGTCAAAAAAACTGTCTTCGGAGTATTTCAATTTAAAAAAAAGAAAGATTCATCATGTAACTTTATAGGACTATCTCATTCCATCATTATCACATTTAATATTAATACAATCGATCACTAGAACTAAATATACTTGTATATAAGTAATCAGATGGTTTTAGGGGGTAATGTAATTATATATTATCCCACGAGTATATCATATTCTACGTATGTCGCTCAAATTTTAGAAATAAAAGTCTTACCAGCAGACACTTGGCATTAACTATAATCTTATTATTTTTATCCTTGAACATTTTTTTTTTCACCAAATTATCAGACATTTGATACCAACTATTATACAAGTATTTGCGCCCTTGAAAATGTTTTTTTTCACCAAACCATGCCGTGCGAAATACGTCATTAAAATATGTGACCGAATTCCTGAGTTATTTAATAGTAACAATAAAATGCTACACGTCTTTTGTTTGTTTGTCTGTTTGTTGGCTTTCATTGTTTCTTTTTTTTTTTTTTTTTTTCTTTTTTTTTTTTTTTTTTTTTTTTTTTGCTTTGCCAGTGGTAATGGTTCAGTTATGACCTACAATGTATGGCTGTCAAATATTCTAGAATTAACTACAATTGTAGTTTTACTTCAATTAATTTATTTGAAATTCCCAAAAATATATTCATCAATGGAAAGTATAATAAAAGAATATTTGTCAACAATACAATTTTATACAGATATATCATGTTTGGGAGGGGTATTTGCGAAAAATACCAGTCGAGAGACGAAAAATTTCCCGAGCCAAATAAATAAATAATACCTTTTGTTTGTCGTTTTCAGGACCTAACATGATGTATCTGTTTAATTCTACCGAATGATGTTACATAAAACGCACAACTGATAACGTTTTACAAATTTTGTTACAAGCGTCTGGGTGAAGTGTTAAAACGGCAAATACGATTGCTACATAAAACGCACAACTGATAACGTTTTACAAATTATGTTACAAGCGTCTCGGTGAAGGGTAAAAACGGCAAATACGATTTTGCAAATACCATGAAAAAAGTTAAATCTTATGCAAATACACCTACATGAAGTAAAAATTTTTAAAAAAATATCACGGCTATTAACCAATCAGAATCCAACATTCTTATATAAGGTGTAATTAAGTTGCCAGTGGGTCTTTTGTTGTAATTTGCAATATACATTTGCATGACATAATATTTTAAAATGGAAGAAAATCCCCCAAGGAATACCCTCAATATTAGTAGAAAATATACTTTGTTATGTATGTATAATAACCATGATATATTATTTTGTTCATGAGAATATTTAGAATATTCTAGAAAACAACCTTACGTAACAATTTTCAAAGAAATATATAACAATAGGAAAAGATAAACAGAATAGAATCGTTTGACAGAAATAAAAGCGAATATTGATTTATGCTAAAACTACTTTGGAAGTTAATAATGGTTCAATGATAACCAATGTTATGTGTAGTTAAATGGCGTCCTGTAACGATAAGGCTGACGTAACGGTTTTAACTATTATTCACAAAGGTGAGTTTTGATTTCAAGTTAATTGAGAAAAACAAAATAAATTACGCTGAAAATATCATCCATTTTTAGAATTTAAAAAAAGAGCACGAAGAAATATTTCTAATTTTCAGTGTTGTTCCATTCCATCACTTAATAAAGAGAGGAGGTTTGTGTCCATGTCCCTAGCTTAAGCCCGCCATTTTTTATTGAAGTCTGTGTACCAAACCAGGAGATGAACGGCCATTTATATGTGCTAGAGGCGTCGATTTTGCCCTTGTTTGTTTTCGTGGTCCAATTCTGAGTTGAAAACTAGTTCAAAATAAGTGAGTGAATATTGTTTAACACTTAGTGATTTTTTTTTCAAATTATAATATGGTGAGTAACTATTCCTTTGTGTGCCTGTACTTTACTGGCACACCGAATTATATCTTTTTACTATACTTCAGTAGAAGTTTTCCTGTTAAGAAGATATGTTCATAAATATTCTTTGTACTGGTAAACGGTGTAATGAACTATTCACCTCTTCTGCGCTATTAACTGGAGACGGATATATTTTCGCGGACTTTTTAATCCATTGATTCATGGGAGGAAACACGGTAATGGACATTGCAAATTCTCGAGAAGTTTCCAATTACAATCCCGATACTCGTAGATGACAGAAACAAACATGGCGAGCAGGTTCTGTGTCTTTTAATGATATCATAGTATCGTATGCTGTTCGGTATAATAAAACACTTATTGACTGAAAGTTCGGGTAATAACAACTGTATAACTGTAACAATAGTTGGTGTCTCGGAGAACAATACACTTGCTATTACCCTGATACCAGTCAATAAGAGTATAATATTAGAAACTCACTGAACTACAACGGTCATTGACATATCACACTATCAGGAAGCATTTTGGCTTATCATAGCATTTCATTAGCCAGTTTAAATGTTATTCAATTTGCCATACAGGTTGGGATTTTTGTTTTGCTCACTTGAGTTTGTTTCAGTGATTATGTTTGAAGACGTCGTGAACGAGTACAAAATCACAAAAGGTTTACTTACTCCCAAAAACTTAAGCGTATTTCGTTTTCCATTTTTTTTACTTTGAGCGTACCTTTGTAATTAAGGTTATTCCATACACCTGTCATGTGCATTGAATTCGGTATCAACGTTTCTATTACTGCTTCCTCTGTATAGTGGCTTTATTTATGTAGTCGACTTGTAGGTTTGACTATGTTAATGTTATCATGATGTTCGACAGAAGGAATTATTTACTCAAGCCACACAATAACAATAACACAAAGATTAAGTCATCGTTTCAGGTATTTTGCAGACGCCATCACCTGGTAATAGATCGATGTAGAGGTCAAAATTCTAAATATGTTCCATGTGTCTTCCCGATTTGTTCTTCTTTTGTTTGCATCTTTTATAATGATATACTAAATAAACGTTAGAGAAAACCAAAGGGGCAATCAATAAGGGACAATCCAGAGAGACTGGCAACACTCAGACCTACAGAAACAGTACTTCGAGGGATGGTCTATTAAAATATAATAGTAATTATTGACAGAATAGTGTTGATCTTTACTAATATGTAGTATAGATCACTTAATATTAACTCCATTTTTGAAAGAGTTATTGCCCTTTTTGTCTCAGAATATTTCACCAAGACGTTTGTACATGGAACTTACCTCACCTCGTACAGTGGCGCATAAAGCCCTGTTGCACTGCCTCTATTTGTCTTAGCCTACTGTATTTGCTCTTGTCCCACTGTTCATACCTTGTGTAAATCGTAGAAAGAAACAAAATTAACACCCTTAGCACACAAATACATGGTCGGCCACTCTCCTGACATGGTACAGGCACTTCAATAAAAAGTGGCGTGGTTAAAGCTAAATTTTGCAATGTAGTATTTGACATGTCTTTGTGTTTTTCACATTGTAAAATGATCGTATTTATTTGTAATAAATATAGTCTTTAATGATTCCATAAAAGTGCATAATTTAAAGTTGTTGACTTTACTGGAAAAACCCGTTTACCTTAAATAGAATCAAGTATGTTATTCCTCGTTATATCTTTAAAATATGGTTAGATCTAAATATAGAAATATGTTTGAAGTTTTGTGCCTTTCACGACTTTACTTTGAAGTATTTTAAGCACAATGACTCATTCAATACGTAAAACGTAATTATATCGACGTTTTTTACTCCATTTTCTATTTTTTTCCAAATTGTAAAGTTATTAAGTGATATACGTTACAACATTGACAAACACGATCTAACACTAGTAGCGACACGTTTATTGTTACTAATTAACACAAGGCAATTCAAACTCAATTTTAAGTAACAACAGAATAAAGTGTGGGCATTATTAACCAATCAAAATGTATTGTATGCAATATTTCCTGACATTTGCTGCGGAAGGTACTTCCGACATGCAGCTGTGTTATCCGCTCCAAATTATTAGACAACGCGATGGTTATTGATGATAGTGATTTCAGGACATTAACCATTTCGATAATGCACATGTTCCCGAGGCGATTTGATTTTACTTGTAATGAATTACTATATTATGTCTGGACTGAGAGCTTCAAATTTAGAGAATTGTAATTTATCTCCATGGTTACAGGAATATTGTGAATACGGTTAAGATTACTTGGTGTACAGAGCAATTATATTTGGAAACAGATAGCTAGAATATTTCTAAATGCCGGACATCACTCGATAACTGAATAAATATTACTTTGTATGAATTCCAAGATAATATAAAGGATAGAGACAAAACGGTTACCGAATGCTACATATGGTGAACTTTACTGAGACTTAATCTTACTTGAAAGGAATAGTAGTTAATAAACATTAGAGAATACCGAAAGGGCAATCAAAATGGACAATCCAGCGAAACTACGGTACACCAGACGAAGAAAAACAAAGCAAAATCACAAAACAATATGTGTTGGACACCACTATGCCCAAATAAACATCAATAACATAAATAAGACATGATCCCTCTTACAAACAACTGGAGGTAAAGACGAACCGAGCATTGTTTTTACGCGATAATCGTAATGAACATCACAACACGGAACTCATAACGTAAAGATACATAATAGAACAAAATTCAAAATAAACGAAAGAGTTAAAATCACATTAGAATGGAATAAATAACTGAAATACACAAAATATTGTACACTGCAAACTCACACAAAATAAACAAACTAAGACAAGGTTCTTCTAACAATTCCTCCTAAGTTTTGTATTACGTCCAATTAAATTTTAATGTTCTTCAGCGTATTATTACAATCCTATTAGCTAGCACTACAGACAATTGTGATTAAATTTGCAAATATGAGAGTACTTTATACAAATCAATTTGAACACTCGTGAGTGTTATTAAGGGAATCTAAAACTAATTACATGATTTTTACTTGATAATAATTGTTTTCCTTTCAAATTTGTATGTTTTATTCTACAACATAAACATTGTTGGACAAATTTGAATATCGTTGCATGTTTTCTCTATACAATAATGGGTAATATATCATCTACTTCTAACTTCTTAGAATGGAGAAACTACTTCTCTTTTTCCTCTCTTTTCATTCGCTCTAGAACCCAAATTGATAACGTCATCGCATGGGAAAAAAACTGAAGAAAGAACACAATAGCCCTGTATATTTATCCAATAGAGTATATATCGGACATTTCTTTCATCTGTAGAAGAGAGGTGAATCCATGTTTATAAGATTGATAACATGGAATAATATATTAGCGCCTTATTTAGGCTACGTAAGACTAAAGCTCCAAATTTCAATTCAACAAAAACAATTTCGACAATTTTTTTTTTTTTTATTATTATTACACGTATTATTATTATTATTATTATTATTATTTATTTATTTTCGCACACCTTACTTTGGTCATACTCTTGATGTTCACCACAATGCTTCTTGAGTTTTTTGGCGTATACTAATAAAAACGTAAATATCAAATTTAGTGCGCACAACGAGTTTCTGGAATAACCTTCATCAGGTACCCTCAAAATCGAAAGATTGGATAGACTCATAAGTAAACCTTTACAGAAATGTTAAAAAATAAGTTTTTTTTTCTGTGGCATAAAAACATAATGTGTCTGTAATTTATATGGGATAAACAAACTTAATAAGTTAAACAATAATCCAGATTACTATTAAACATGGTTTTAATAATTTCGATTTCTGAATATTCAATTCTTGTAAA
The DNA here is from genome assembly GCA_963383655.1 of Bathymodiolus septemdierum. NCBI lineage: Eukaryota > Metazoa > Mollusca > Bivalvia > Mytilida > Modiolidae > Bathymodiolus > Bathymodiolus septemdierum. The sequence goes on from OY726524.1 coordinate 54,436,096, forward strand.
AAAATCTCTCTGCAATTTGATGATAAAGTTTTGACAACTGTTGCTATTCTTAATATTGATACTACACTGGTACTGAACACTAAACAAAGATAAATGGTAAAATCGATGCGGTTGCTATAAAACAAATACCGTAAATTCAACCAATATAACTAACTCCGTTATTTTCTAATCAAAAAGACAACATATTTCGTCATAAATTTCCTTAATGATAGAACAAGCTAATTCTAGTATTGAATTCAACCACATCGATTCCATCGTTTTTTACTTTATCAGAGTTAACATCAATAAATGGAACAAGTTTTACATGAAGAAGGATCAAGCATTGTAGAATTTTTTTAATGCATAAGATTAATTACAGTTTTTTTTTTTCTTTACCTTGTAGTAAGATTTATATTGTTAGTGAATCATCAGTATTCAGGTTTCTGTTGTGTGTTTTGATTTCTTTGTTGGGTGTGTCACAATTAAGTCTTTTTATTATTATTGAAACTATTATTATTTACACTTGTGCATAATAGAATTTTAAAGGAACCTGTTAATCAGGAGAAGTTGTCATTTACATACAGGTTCAAATTGTATTCATTATTATTAAAATGGAGAAAATGAAACAACCTTTACAGACTAATAGGTTCTTACACGAGTCCCTATTGAAGATCTGGGATTTCTTCCACGAGTGTGAGAAATTCCGTCTTTACATGAGTGAAGCGTAGTGGAACGAGTGGAAAGACGCTGAATTTCTCTCACGAGTGGAAGAAATCCCAGATCTTCAATAAGGACGAGTGCAAGTACCTGTTTCTTCCGTTTCAACATAAAAACAAAGCATGTCGATTTCATTCATTCATTCGCATGTCAATGTCATGTTTACTACACAAAATATTACAACGCCACGTGCAATGCAGTAAATACACACTTATTTAAAACCGCATTAAATCTATTAGGGGAAATCATTTAAAATTCAGGTAAAATTGATATTTGAAGCTTTCTTAGATATACTAAGACGACAATTTATATTACTACAGCAGTCGTAGAAGCGGACTCCATTGATTATACTCGGTCGATTTGATTGGCTGACAATGTCATATAAGACAAGGTCACGCGCAGCTGTCTTTATGGCTTGTCTTGCATAGAAAACGCATCAAAACGGAAGAAAATAATTTGTTATATTCAGGCACTCTTTGAGACATTTTGACTACAAGTATCTGTATGTCCTTACAGATAGCCTCGTTAATTCTTATAATACACTGTTTCTGTCATTAATCGGTTTAACACCGCCACATGTCTATGTCTGTCACAAACCAGGACCTGGATTTGAAACGTCATATGTCGTGGAGTTTGTTTTTTTGTGTTCAGTGAATTCAGGTGAGAGCACTTTGCTCGTTTTTTTATATCGATGGACTTTTTGACGATCACTGTTTAAGCATTCTTTTCATAATGTATTAAAACCATTTTTCCCATTATTACGGCGTTTTAACCCCGCTGAACCAGTGGTGGAAAAATCTGTAATCCTCTAGAGGATTAAAATGTCTCGTGCCTTTCCCTGCATGTTGTCAAATCGGTAATTGAATCGGATTTTGAAATAAAGTTCGTGTTATAAATAATGGGAGAAACAAATTCTCCTTCAGTTGCCCATGTGAGTATTTCTTCACGCTCGAGAGTTAAATTTAAAATTTTAACCACTCGCCTTTCGGCTTGTGGTTAAAATTTTAAATTCAACTCTCTTGAGTGGAGAAATATCGTAACCCACGGGCAACTGAAGGAGAATCTATATATCTCTATAATGATTATTCTATTCTCTGTCTTTGTTTTCCCCGGGTCCTCCGGTTTCCTCCACCAATAAAACTGACCGCCACGATATAACTGAAATGTTGTTGAAAGTGGCGTTAAGCACCATAAACTCACCCCCCCCCCCCCCCCCCCCCCCCCCTATTATCTTGTTTGCAGATATGGCTTTATTTTTTTGCTTTGTTTATTATGATACTGATCTGTATTGTACATTTGTATCTGTAGAAGGTTATTATTTTACATTCGAATTCCCAGTAACACTATTCAATTGCATAGGACTGAACATGATTTTATCAATGATGACGCACTTCTATACTTGACATGGCTATTTTCAAAATTAGATATTTGAAAACAGTCGGTGTTCAATCTCAACATGGAGAAAAGCGTTATACAAATTCTATTTATGTTTATTTCTACATGGTAATTGTATTGCTGTACAGTAAATGTTAGTTGTATATCTACTGAGATAATGGAAAATATCTGTCCATTTCAGAAAATTCATTGTATTATTCAACCGTGAAAGTTAAGACACAGATTCACTGAGATCAGGATAGAGTTGTGTCATACAGCACACATGTTGGATAAAAATACGCAGTAAGTATATTATATTCAGTTGGGATATTGTTAATTCATCCCCGTTTGCTGTGGGATTCCTGTTGCTCAATCTTTCGCTTTCTGTGTAGAATTTTGTCAATCCTAATTTGTCTCTATGTCTTTTTTTATTTAGGCCATAGTATTTTCTAATCTTCGAATTACGGATTCTGATTGCCCTTTTGATATCTTTAAGCTTATCTTAATTGTGTCTTCATTTGATAAATTATTAGATTCAGGATTATGTGTGTTTAACGCCAATGTCAGCAGTAATTCAGCTATATCGTTGATCTCAGTTTTAATGATGGAGGAAACACAAGAACCCAGAGAAAACCGCTGACCTGGCGTATGTTTCTGGTAAACTTATCACGTATGGATGTTATGAAAAAAGAGTTTAAACATCCATGCTCAAAAATTACACCAATTTCAGTAGGCATCAACACGGACGTCTCGCAAAGCGCATGACGCATAGAAATATGTAAAAAAAAAACTAACGATATCATCGCGGTGACGGTGATCTTATTCTATTCATTTTAAACATATTTTATTTAGATAACATTAAGCAAATAGTATAAGAAACAAGTAGAGTCATACTTATGAAGTATTCTAACATGACCTCCTTCTTTCGCTTTGTAGACAAACGAGCGATTTATTGATGGTATAATCCCATTTGCACATGCGCCGGTGAATGTGACTGACTTTTCCATTGGCAGCATAAATTGTGTGCGACATTTTCCGCAAGCGTAAATATAAATTACCGTCTTCCAATCAAAGTATACTACCGTATTTGTACTCATAGACATATCAGAATCGAAATAAATCATGGAAGTTTTGAGTTTTAACATGGGTTGGCGGATATTAGTAAATTTTATCCCTCGCCCCTGGCTCGGGATAAAATACTAATATCCGCCAATCTATGTTAAAATTCCCAACACATTCTGGCTTCCATGATTTATTTCTTAATTCTCCTAGGCATATGTTACACATATTGTGTTGTGATTTTTGCTTTCTTTCATTTGGTCTTGTGTCTTGTGTACCCAATGTTGCCAATGTCTCTGGATTGGCCATTCGTGATAGCCTTCGGTTTTCTCTAACGTTTATTTAAACTAATATTTGAAGCATGCTAATACAACAGTTTACGAATACATTCTATATTTGGTTAAAGAAAAATGTGTTACTTTCGCTTCGGAAATATTATATATTAATTGTTTATTAACTTGTTCACTTCGTGATGATATCTGCCATACTGTTGACTTAACGTTAAACGACAATCAATAAGTAAACACTATTAAAATGTAAATTGGAAAGTTCAAAGGGGTTGATTAACCGACAAATAAAACAAATGTTAATAACCTATCCATTGTGTTTATAAGCACTTGACTGCAAACTAGGACTAGTGTTATGAGTTCGCATCCCGCTCATGGCGATTTGTACTCGATACAACTTTATGTGATCATGTTTGTCAGTGACTTACGGCAGATCGGTGATGTTCTACGGGTACTCTTGGTATTTCCTCCACCAATAAAACTGACCACCGCTATGTAACTGAAATATTGCAGGAAGTGGCGTTAAGCGCCATGACCTAACCCGTAAACGAGGACATGTATTTTTACAGTAAGAATAGTTTCAAGACACCAAAGGGATAATCAGACACCGTAAATTTAAGATACCAAAGGGGTAATCAGAAGCCGTAAATCTAAGATACCAAAGGGGTAATCAGACACCGTAAATCTAAGATACCAAAGGGGTAATCAGACACCGTAAATGTAAGATACCAAAGGGGTAATCAGACACCGTAAATCTAAGATACCAAAGGGGTAATCAGACACCGTAAATCTAAGATACCAAAGGGGTAATCAGAAGCCGTAAATCTAAGATACCAAAGGGGTAATCAGACACCGTAAATCAAAGGACAGACAACACAATGGCTAAATGAAAACGGATAAAAGGACAACGAATAATCTGCAAAATACTACACAGAAAACGCACACGAAATGTAAGGAATTACACAAATATACTACATATTGTATTACAGATGTAGATATCTAATGTAGTGCGGACGACGCGTTTCTGGAATAACATTCATCAGGTACGCTCAATATCAAATGTTTAGATAATATTAAATATAACAAAATGGACTGGTAGTTGACAAATATATTTTATTATTATTATTATTTGTTGTTGTTTAACGCCATCTTTGAGACCTTGTGCATCAAAAGGTTAGCTTCTTCTCAATATATATTACCTCTCAGGTATAAGATAGAAACGAATTGTTCAAAGAGATTGTCATTTCTATTCATTCATGAAACGAAAGGAGAAAAACCAAATGCCGTTTATGTCATCACGGAAATCATAATGGACATACGATGCATAATAAAACACGAACTCTCAATAAAGACAATGTCCTCTCTCCTACAGCTCGTAAGCCTAGTTACACGCTTCCATAGTAACATATTCTTACATGGTGTAAAAATGGATCACTGATGCATGTAATTGGATATGTGCAAGCATTGTTTTGAGTTCTATTCACTGGTTTAAAGGAGGAGAAAATATGAATAATATAATAGATTGCTATACTTTGTATGTCAGCGTTAAATAGATATATGACATATTGTTTTATCGTGAATGGTTGCTTTACACATTTAGAACTTTAGAAGCATTACATATAACAAATAAAGACGTTGATATCCAATTTAATGCGCACGACGCGTTTCTGTGAAAACATTCATCAGGTACGCTCGAGATCAATATACTAGAAAGCTAAATAATTTAAAAGTCTTTGAGAACAAGTAAACCAACAAGCATAAAGAGGATTGCCAAAATCCGTTTAGGTTACCTATATCTGAAGGAGATTGATATTATTTTTGATACATTTCATAGCATAGGAGTTGTAAATTTCAAACATAAAATATCTAATAAATCATGTCAGTGCTGAAGCACTGACTACTGGGCTGATTAGAAGATACCAATCGGTACTAAAAGTCTACCAGCAGAGGCATCGACCCAGTGACGGTAATAAACACGTAGATATATGTTTTAGTTCGTACGACGTATTTATGGAATACCATTCATGAGATGCACTCATATTCAAAAAATTGGAAGCTCAAATGAATGCACTCATATTCAAAAGATTGGAAGCTCAAATCATTTAATTACAGGATAATGTAAGCTTAACCGACTTTAGGTACTAGTGTTCTGGTTATGCCATTTTGGTTTTCTTGATCCAAACTTAGACTTTGATCATATCTGATGAAGGTTATTCAAAAACCGTATCGTGCGCACTAATTTAGATATCTACATTTGTTTTACTTTATTCTTGATTGTAATTTAGTTTTGACATATAAGTGTGTCAAATTAAAGAGGAAGGTAGTTAGACGTGAAGTGTGATTGCACTGATTGTTAAGCGTGATAACGTGCAATGTACTCTCCTCAGGACCCCATAAATTGTATGGTAGTCTACATACATTGTGGTGTATCAATATAGCTGTTTCATATGTACATGTACCATTTCTATGTTGAAAGAATTGTATGCAAAATATTGGACTACATAACAACATTTCGAAATAATTCCAACACACATTTTCACTTCAATTTATAAACCAATTGTTCTTGTTCCAAGTTTCGGATAGGAATTATTTTTATTAATTTAATTTCCGGTATTTCTAATTTGCAGTTTATTTTGTTTCTCTCTTCTTGTGAACAATATGCGGTTTAAATTATATTTTTGTACTCGATTTTTTTTTTTTTTTCAAAGAAAACGAGCAACATTGCATTGCTATATAATTTTGATTTGAAACCAATTAAAACTAATAGTTTAATGATAATTAAGATATTGTTATCAATACTGTTTTTATTAATGATGACACCAGTATAACTTGCAAGGTTTTGATGTTCAGGTACCGGATTCTATATCAAAACGATTGTATAACCTGAAACATTAATTGTTATATGATGATAATTGCTTTCGAGTTATTAATATTCCTCCAAAGGACATAACTACGTATTGATTTGCTTTGTATTTTGACGAAGGATCGATAACAAAACATTTAAACTCCACAAGTAATTAAATACATTGAATAAATCGGAAATACATCAACTATTTTCTCTATTCTGGAATATTATTCCTTTATAAATGAAATAGATCTAGTTGCGTGTTCTCTGTATTCCGTGATACCAACAGATTGGTGATATATGTTTCTGGAACCGATATAGAACTAAAAATGTTTTTCGTATCAGACATAAAATGATCTGTGAAGCCACACCAGATTTATTGATGGCAATTAACTAAAATATCAGATTACCATTAAAAAAAATCCTTTATTGTCATTTTGGCCAATCTAGTGCTTTGTACTTCATGGTTATATCCTATCAATTATTTAGAGACTAATTTAAATCGTAATCTCATTCACAAACACGTATATTGTGTATGTAAAATATTTATACAACAATTAAAATCGGAAATTATTGTTGCTATTTACATAAAAAAGTGCTGGACTATATTTAAACATTAAATCAAAAGAACGGATTAATTAAACATTAACATTAATGTATCAAGTGCATCAACCACTTTCTACGAGATTGATATTTTGATTTGGAATTGTTACAGCAACGAGGTTTTTTTTTTTGTTGTTTTTTTATTTGGGGGGGGGGGGTTACAATTTATTTACACATACACCAAGCTAATTTCCCTTCATTTGTTTAATTTAGTGATTGATTGTAATATATTACTAGTATATTTTCAGGTACTTATTTCAAACTCCAAGTGAAGAAGTCCTCTGTAATACTTACCGTTTAATTCCGACACAGTACTATTTTGACGGGTTTCGCGATTGATGAACATTAACTGTATCAGGTTGTTCGTTGTCGTCGAAACCTGCCTTAGATAGAATATAACTCAACTACAGATAACGGAATAAATACCAGACTATTAATATTAAACCCACAGCGGAGCAATGATTGGACGACAGATGAACACGTAAAAACCCGAGTGCTTAATACGAAACAGACGACGACGTAAAGGCCCGAGTTGACACTATTTAACAGACAACAAAGTAAAGACCTGAATACTCACCAACAAGTTGCAGTAAAGAAAATGCAATGTTAACAACGAAAAACTACAGCTAACAGAAGACAGAATGACGCAGAAGGATGTCATACCGTCAAGCTGATGTCATGAAAAGATATCATATACAATGTATACTGTGACCTGCATTACCTGTAGAAAATTAGACTTTTAGCGCAAAGACCCAAATTACTTTCCCTAGAACAAGCTAAATATACAGATGTTTTTGAAAATTCACACAAACTCCAGTAGCGACAGAATTACATGCAAACCACGCGTTGGTTTCTTTGTTGACATCAAGTGTCAAAACACTCACTGAAAACTTAATGCAGTGATAATGAAAATAATGTATTTCTTGAATGAAAAAAAATCTTAGCAATGTCTTTTAACTAGTACAGTGCAAGGTAACAATCTAAATATAGTTGTCCCATGAATGGAAAAAATAATAATGGTCATAGAGAGAATAGACCACAGCAGTTAATGAAATATAACTCTGCTACAATGTGAATAAATAATTCCTGTCAGATGACATACGATCCAACTTTGTCTGGAATGGTACTGAATATTTAATTTTTTAGAGAATCGTAAATCTAATTCATTCAGAACGGAACACAGTAAACGACTATACAGATCACATTTCTTAGATTTAGAATACAATCTATTAAGTATCTAACATATGAAAATGCTGTATTTTGATTGGATAATCAGTGTGAACTATTTTTGAACAGTACACTTGACAACGGGTGACTATACCTAGCGACGGGAACTATGCCAGTTTCAAACGATTTCCCGCGTGGACTGTACCTGTGGCATATATTTCCCGCGTTATTTTTATATATTTTTGTCCAGATTTATCTCCCTTAAAAAAGACTCGCGCTGTAGTCTGCTGTCAACATGGCCAGGTTTGACAATGCAAATATAATGTTACATTGTAAATGTTATTATTATTATTATATTGAATTTGAGTGTGTTTTTCTTTTATGTCTGGAATGGGATGTTATGTACTAATCTGGTGAGGTATAGTGCCCTCGTCATTTGGCTCAGGCACTATACCTCACCAGACAACACTATAGGAGAACAGTTACCTCGGTTGTAGACAATAATAGAATAATAGTCAGACCATAGAGTTCATTACATAGAACAGAATTTTGAAATGGGTCATTGTTGTTTATCGTCACTTTAATCAACAATTTCATCCATAGAATAACCATCAAGGGATGGGGTTGTGGGTTGAAGACACAAAATTGGTAATCAGAAGCCATAATTGGAAGGACAAACAAAGCCATGAACAAAAATGGACAAGAAGACGAACAATGGTCTACAAAGCACTACACAGAAATCAAAATGCCGGACAGATATAACGAACTTGGCAGTAACCCCACCCCCCCCCCCCCCTTTACCTCTCTCCCTACACATCTAGATGTCTGGAAACGTTAACATTTGACGTTGGTATGAGAATTAGGACATAAACAGAAATTAGCATGATTTATTGGGTTTTTTCCTTAACATCCAGAGACAAATATTTTATGCATATTCATGACGAGAACAAGTTCCACAATATGATATAAAAGAATATGAAATGAGAGAGGATTTGAACAGCCTGGGCCTAAGCAGAACACAATATATTCACAAATGACATTATACACACATAACACAATTTTGTCACAATCAGACGGATAAAAGCTCCATAAACACAGTTAGTATTCTGTCACAGACGGAATGGCACACAACCTATTTTATATAAAAAGGAAGAATAAATCTAGACACAATAGTATGTCTTGTACAACACATAATCAATATAAAACATAAAAGTCAAATCTGTCTTAGACATACCATGATGTTAAGTCGTGATACAAGAGTTTAGATGTGAAAAGAGGTTTGTGATGTAAGCATCCATAATTAGAATGATATTGAAGCAATTGTATTTATGTTATGTCGTACGTGTTTGATTCTGATTCAATATGAATTAGTTTACAATTACATCATCGTCTCCCGCACTAGCTTAAATAATGTAATTGTTAGTACATCCAATGTTCTCTTCTCTCGGGTCCTTTGGTTTACTTGGATATAAAGACTTTTCAAATTATTTGGATTCCAATTCTATTATTATGAGCGTACATGACGAAGAGCATTCCAGAAACGTGTTGTGCGCACTAAGTTCAGTATCTACGTTTTGATCCAAGTTTTTGCTCCATCAAGCATGGTTGGCTTTAGTTGAATTTGGCTATTATGTTTAGAGCCTTGGTTGTCTTTCTTCCAAAAACTTTAAAATTATGTGGCTTTCCAATCTTTTGGCTTTGAGTGTACCGGATGACACTTAATCCAGAGACTCGTCGTGCGCAGTAAATTAAATGTATACGATTTTATTATGTGCGTAGGTGTACTTTCGTTATATTCAATTAAAATGGTATGATATTTATGAATTTGTCAGCACTTTTGCCTTCCTCTACTATTAAGTACTACATGGTTAGAGGTGTTTATTGCCACTTGGAACATCATTTCAGTTATTTCTTGGTTTTCATTGTTATTGATGAATGAATACGGAGTACCAGGAGAAAACCATCGACTTGCCACTAGTCAGTGACAAACGTAATTAAATTTGGTTATTTGCAACATTACTGGGTGGGGACGATTATCATGGCATGACAAAAAGGGCTGCCAAATGCGTTCCCAGCTGGAGTATGGAGAATACCCTCTCGATGGCGGGGCTGTGAGGTTATAGTATGGAAGCCTGACAGTGGACCATAATTGGTGGCGCGTTTGGAGAATGTTATACCCCTTGCACCTCAACTTTAGACCTCTAGTTTTTATTATAGTATATGCGCATTATAACGGCTTTAAAAATGCTTTTTATCGTTCCTACTCAATTCTCCAAAAGGTTTTGCTCTTAGTTGTTGCATTCCTGCCTTAAGATTTTCTCGTCCTGTATATGTTGGTAATAGTTTATGCTGGACACTGAACAGCCAACAATCATTCTTTGTAGGTATAAATACGTCTCTTCTACGATAACCCATGGACGATTGCTGTGATTGCATAAATAAGAGAGGAAAATAATGGATATCCTCAGACAATGTTGCCTATCAGCGGGCCAATAGCGAACAACTCGTCAAACCCTGGCTCAGTAGATTTTTCTGCTAATTGTTTTGTATGTCCAAGTATCATGACACACTCCAAACTCGGGAAACGCATTTGCTACCTGTTCGTAAGGACGAATTGTGCATTTGATTCGTTCCCAAAAACGGCCGACGTCCCTTAGAAAAGATTGCACGCCGCAACAGATAAACTGGGTCATATTATACCGGGTTTACTCTGAAAATGTGCTCAATATATATAATAAAGTAACAATCCAAGCAAGATTAGAAAACTGTGAACATACAACAAAACACCTAATAAATAAAATATGGATGGTAGTGGAAGACATTTGTAAGCCAAGCGCATCATACATAACTACCGGAAGTCTCTACAGAAGACAAGCATACAATAGGTCCAAGATGCCTAGACCGTCATTGGTGCTCTGAAATTTGTAGGTTCTTTTTTAATTTTGGTGGGGGGAGGCATCTCTCACTACAAGTCGGGAGGGAAAGTAACAAATTATAGAGATAAATAAATATATACACAATACCATGGTTAAAATTAATCAATTAATTGTACAGTTGTAAATTTAGGCGATAAAAAACAAATAAATTAATCTAGTACAAAGTATTCTGATGACTCTAATGTTTATTGTTATTAATAATGCACAAAATTGATTGGGTCAAAGAAATGGAAAGACAAATTGTAAGACGAGAGATTTATGGCAATAATAAACTCTGGCACAACCGATAAATATCTAAAAACAAAATAATAGATAAATTGAGTTGTGGAAAAACGTGAGTGAATGATTGCTGTTTATAACGACAAATGGCGATAATACGTTATTGTAGAATTACATCACTATGATTGTTTGTGAAAAACAAATTTTCTGGGGGAAAGGAAAGGGGCAAATGATAATAAAACTTATAAATACCTTCTTCAAAATGTTCCTGCTATGATTGTGCTTTCGCAGATAGAGGTTATATCACATACATGATCCTTGTATTATTTAGTTTTTTAGCCAGCTCCTTAATATTTATCGTCTATCATAAGTAAGTGGACACAAATACTAAAATAGCATGTTTTCAAATGTAGTCAAAAGACATCAAATTACGAACAATGAGAAGTTTCTCATTCTTTGTCGTTATTTGTTCTAAAACAATGAGAAGTCTTTCATGTGATATTACCTGATTATGATTGATATTCCCAGTGCTGGTAGGTGATAGGGATATAACTTCTAAGATGGGAATGTTACATTGTATACCCTGTCGGACACTGAAATAATTTTATCCTGCAATTCTGTCATCTTGAGTACTAATAAAGGGGGTCAAATAAACTTCAGCGTTATTTAGTCATGGACCTAATAAAGCATTTCTGGTACCTGATTCATGTAAAGTGACACGAAGAAACGGTAACAGTATAAGCACTGACGTCACAGATGACATCTTTGGAAATTATTAGAGCGACGCTTGTTACAGATATTTTCAGACAATTCGGCAGTTGTTTTAGGGTTTTGAATATTTCAGATTAAACGCAATATACGCTTTTCTAACTGCTTTTAAAGCTCACACAAATAAATTATATATTTTCCGACAATGTACGTATATTGTATATATCATAATATGGATTAGGCACAGCCTACAGGCGAGCATCGCATCTACGCATAGACATGTACATGTATTTTACTAGTCTATGTTTACGAGTCTACAGTCTCTTGAAGTTCCAAAAATAAAAAAATAAAAATAAGAAAATAAGAAAAACATTTTTTTCTTATTTTTGTAACTTCAAGTGACTGTGAAGAGTCAAACGTCTATCATTTAAAAAGTATCCTTTTCATACGGGGGTCGTGCAGAGGCCCTGTGGGTCGTGTTGCTCGTATGTGTTTATGTACATGTTTTGTAAAATAAATGATGAATGTTCATAATGTTAAATTTTGACATGATTATTTGTAAAAATGTGGTTCAAAGTCCACCGAAATGTCAATGATATAAGAAAACAAATAATAGCTTTCATAAAGAAACATATAATCATCCTTTTCACGCACATATCAATTCATAACTCCGACAGAAAAGGCATAAAATATTGAATGTCTTACCCCCGCTGATCCACTTCTCTTGTTGTAGACAAACAATTTTGATCGGACCAATCGGCAGTTGATCAAAATGAAACAAGTAAGAGAAACCAGCTACCTCACGATCCTACGACCAACCCTGGAATACGCAGCAATGGTTTGTGATCCCACCACCTAAACCCTGATACAGACATTAGAAAATGTACAAAGAAGAGCTGCCCGCTTCGTCATAAATGATTGCACCAGCAGAACACAAGGATGCGTGACAAGCATGTTAACATCACTTGAGTGGCAGACTTTAGAACAACGGAGGAGGATAAGCAGACTCGTTATGATGTATAAGATCCAGCATCAACTCGTGGACATCGACCGAGACTTATACCTCAGACCTGGTGACAGCAGAACCAGAGGTCAACATAGGTTCTTCCAGGAGAGGTCCAATTATGACACTCTCAGAATCTCCTTTCAAAGATCATGGAACCACCTACCAGACACCACAGTTGGGGCCAGCTCCATAGAGGAGTTCAGGGCTAACCTCCAACAACAGGTTAGCCACGCCAACCAGTGTAAATAGTTTTAACTGTGTCATAGTGAAGTGTTTAGTTGTACATAGTCTTGGGGACATCAGTTGTGTGTGCCTGGCATGCCTAGTCCCGCAGAACTTAAAACAGTCGGCGACGACTCCTGTTCTACACTGGAAGAAGAAGAAGATACAATGAGGTTGTACGTGTGTGTATGATTTATTGATTGCGTTTTCAAAATTTCTTACAGAAAGACATGTACATACATGTACTAGTATTAGACAACAGTCTGAGTCAGTGGGTCTTTCATGTCAGAGCCTCGACCTGTCCATCCTACATATATTTAAGAGCATGATATAATGTAGCTGCGGAACCATAGCTCTTTAGGTCCTTGTGAAATTTTCTGATAGGGCGGATGCCGAAAAAAACAAAAAGGACCTAAATATCTACGGTTCTGCAGCTAGATTTAGCGTAGCTGAGGGTCCGTACTCCTATAAGTCCTTTGGGTATTGTTTTTATTTTTGTGGACAAAGCAAAGGATCATGATAAAGAGCTACGGTTCTGCAGTTAGACTTAACGTTAGGTTTGGTAACCCACACTCAAAATTTTATTAACTTTAGTATTATTAGGAATATCAGTAATGCATAGAAGATTTTAGGGGCATTTGGGAGCCCCTGCTAATATATTTCAAACTTTAAAGTCATATGTCCGAAATATGTTCTTTTTTGGTAAATCTGGTAATCGCTCTTATAATTTTTGTCCATGTTCTACTCGGTTACTGCCTATAAAATATAAGTTAACTTAAACCGTTTGTAGTACTCCATAAATGGCCATATATTGTCGATGTGTAGGCCTATAACTGCAAACTAGGCGTGTCGCAGAAAAATGCAACGTTTTTTGCACGGAAGGGCGCTTGATAGATAGATTTAGAATTAAAGAGAAAATCATAGATATGCTGTTGAGATAGCAATTACCTTTAACGCTTTCACTGATTTAAAACAGTTTTCTTTTATATTTTTTTTCGCTCTTTTCGTCATTGTGTCTTGTAAAGCTAGATCATAGCAAACGATATTTTGACATCACACAAACGACAAGACTTTGAATGGTTTTTTTCTGTCTCATGTGTACAAAAACGTATTTAAACGGGTTGCATGGCAACTGAATCAATATTGTTTTAAAAAAAATCATCTTTATATTCCTTTTTTATCTTTGTTTTGAAACCATGAGCGACATGATTAACGAAATCGTGTGACGACAGCTTTAGGGGCGAACCAAGAAGGTCTAACGATTGTCCATTTTTGAAATAAATTAATCGTTTCATGTAAAGAAGCTGTATGGTTTCCTTTCTATATTTTTTTTTGGGGGGAGGGGGGGGGGGTATTTTTAAACTGGATAGTTATTTTTTATTCAAATTAAAAGGCTGTTTCCTGTACTTCACTCTGTAATGATCATTTATCTAACCTTAAGTACGTATTCTATAGAAATACATCTATTTTGCTAATAGATGCAACCTATATGTGATACAAGATGTACTTTAGTCGGAACTAACTTTCGTGACGTCATAGGTTAGGAATGCGAGAAAGCCCCAGTGACGTCTTTGTAAACATTGCGGAATCTCCGTGAGGAAAATCGCAACGTACTCAAGATTTATCTTACTAATTTTAAATATTAAACACATTCTTTTCACATTGCTGGGAACTGAACCGTTCAATACATAAACAATTATTCGGCAACCAACTGTAAATCGCCACCAACTTGAGAAACGCAGGGCAATGATTGTTTACTCTGACAGTGACAGCGATCATTAATGAATGACGTGACGTAACAATACTTGTGTGACGTAAACTATAGAAATCGTGTGACGACAGCTTTTTTAGGGGCGAAACAAGAAGGTCTAGCGATTGTCAATTTTTTTTTTTAATTAATCGTTTCATGTAAAGAAGCTGTACGGATTCCTATTTTCTTTGGTTATTTCTAAACTGGATGGTTATTTTTTTATTCTAATTAATAGGCTATTTCCGATCATTCGCTCCGATTGTCCATTCTATGCTGAAACTTAGAAACCACTTCCAGTTGGTATTGTTAGTATATTGATTCATCTCCTTACACACATGTTGCTGTTTAGCTCGCATCTTGCGATGCTCGCTATTACAGATCACACCTTTCCAAATATAGTTAAATGTGTAATTTTGTTTTAAGGTTTAAGAGCCTTTATGTAAATAGAATTGTTGACCTGGAAGAATTTTATGAAGTGTCGGATATTTTGTTGCATTACAAATCACCCTTTAAAATGTCATTTTCGCGTAAAGAACCATTATTCATCATCTATGAGTCATTCACAAATATGTGGTTTTATTTAATTATTTCAATGGCGGTATTATTTATGTCATTGTTGACAGGCTATTGTTGCATATGACAAGAAACACGTTTGAACTTGGTACTATTACTCTAATAAAATAATACAACCATAGTCAGTCGATCAATTACCAAGTGCATCAAATAATAAAATGAAAAACAAAAAATACCACACTGTCGGAAGAGTCCCCAAAACTAATACAGTGGAACATGCCCAATCCGACACCTCAGTTTTCCGACATCCTGTGACATCCGACAAAAAATTATGGTCTCAAAGTATTCCTCTTAACTGAAATAAAACCTAAGTATTCCTACATGCTGTACAATCCAACACATTTCCCTGGTCCCTTGGTGTGTCGGATTAGACAGGTTCTGACATCCTGTGCAATCCAACACATTTCCCTGGTCCCTTGGTGTGTCGGATTAGACAGGTTCTGACATCTTGTACAATCCACCACATGTCCCTGTTCCCTTGATGTGTCGGATTAGACAGGTTCTGATATCCTGTACAATCCAACACATTTTTCTGGTCCCTTGATGTGTCGGATTAGACAGGTTCTGACATCCTGTACAATCCAACACATTTCCCTGGTTCCTTGGTGTGTCGGATTAGATAGGTTCTGACATGCTGTACAATGCAGCACATTTCCCTGGTCCCTTGGTGTGTCGGATTAGACAGGATCTGACATCCTGTACAATCCAACACATTTCCCTGGTCCCTTGATGTGTCGGATTAGACAGGTTCTGACATCCTGTACAATCCAACACATTTCCCTGGTCCCTTGATGTGTCGGATTAGACAGGTTCTGACATCCTGTACAATCCAACACATTTCCCTGGTCCATTGGTGTGTCGGATTAGACAGGCTCTGACATCCTGTACAATCCAACACATTTTCCTGGTCCTTTGGTGTATCGGATTAGACAGGTTCTGACATCCTGTACAATCCAACACATTTCCCTGGTCCCTTGGTGTGTCGGATTAGACAGGTTCTGACACCCTGTACAATCCAACACATTTCCCTGGTCCATTGGTGTGTCGATTAGACAGGTTCTGACATCCTGTGCAATCCAACACATTTCCCTGGTCCATTGGTGTGTCGGATTAGACAGGCTCTGACATTCTGTACAATCCAACCCATTTCCCTGGTCCCTTGGTGTGTCGGATTAGACAGATTCCACTGTAGTAAAACCGTAGAAACAGAAGCAAAATAGACAAAGCTAACACATAGACATGACTGTTCACATTGTTCGTTTGAAACATAGACTTCAAGAAAAATTGGCTGGTTTCATGTAGTTTTATCGACCCAAAATCCTCTGTTTATGAAATGATGCGGTCAAGGGAAAAGGAAAATGTTGGTTCTTATAAAATTATTTAAGTATTTAAATGATATATTATTATTGACAAGCTATTGTGCAATATGTCATGAATCATATTTGAATCATATACAACTACTGTAATCAGGGGCGGATCCAGGGGGGCGCACCCGGCGCGCATCCCACCCCCCTCTAAAATTGGAAAAAATAAGATTTTTTGGCATAAAATCGTGATTTTTCACACGAAATAGCCCAACATTTTCGCGCCTCCCTCCGCTCGGCGCAATTTTTATAAGTGCGCCCCATCTAACTTGAAATCCTGGATCCGCCCCTGGTAATAGAAAAATACAACGGATCAAACAATTATTTGTATTGATATTGTCTGTAATTATTAGATACAGCGGAATCTGTCTAATCAGGTAAATGTTTCGAATTGTATAGGATGTCGGAATACTTGGGTTTCATTTTAGTAAACATAAATACTTTGGGACCATACATTTTTGTCGGATGTCACAGGATGTCGGATTGCACAAATTCCATTGTATATGGTTATATTGGTCCTAGAGTCATACTAATGATTTGTTTCTTTCATTTTTGACCCCCCCCACCTTTTTTTTTATATCTATTTACTAAGAGAAGTTCATCATTCAGATAAGCAATAATTAATTGTCATTTGAAGCTGAATTTAACCCCATTTTAACTATACTATAATGAGACACAAATTAAATATAATTGGAACCACGAATAAAAGACAATTGTGCAATTATTCATTTTTGTAAGGGTTTTTATTAAGAATTCATTATAACAAAAGAAATATATGTAAGAAGTACAAAGGGACAAACAAATATATCTCGTGTAATTAATCTCATTTAACCAGACCCATCCGATTATTTTGGGATTAATTTTGCTATATAAACGCTAGAGAATACCGAAGGGGCAATCAAAAAAGGACAATCCAGAGAAACTGGCAAGACGAAGAAAAACAAAAACACAACATACTATGTGTTGGACATCACTATACGCAAGCAAACAAAAATAACGTAAATAAGGCATGCCCCTTCCTACAAACAACTGGAGATAAAGACGAACCGAACATCGTTTTTATGCGGAAATCGTAACGGACATCACAATACGGAACTCAGAACTTAAAGACACATAATAGGACATCACAAAAAACTAAAAAGATAAGCAACATGGACCCCACCAAAAAATCGGTGG
This sequence comes from Bathymodiolus septemdierum, assembly GCA_963383655.1. NCBI lineage: Eukaryota > Metazoa > Mollusca > Bivalvia > Mytilida > Modiolidae > Bathymodiolus > Bathymodiolus septemdierum. The sequence goes on from OY726524.1 coordinate 54,454,081, forward strand.
TGAAATCAGGTGCTCGCGAAGCGTAAGCAGTTCCCGATTCTTATAAGACACCCGCCGCGTTACTCGTATATACAAACAGTCAAGTTCGGTAAAAATATTGGCAGTGATATAGGGAAACAAACATCTACGTATAAAGTAAAAGATCCATTGTCATTTGAGATATGGATATTTCTCAACGTCAACCGGATTGTGATGACGACGGTATCATTTTTGTCAAGGTGAAGGTCAAGGTAAGAAGCAGACTTTTGAGTATCAGTCGTATCCTTAACTTCAAGCTCATGTTGATAAATGCGATGTAGATAATCACCGAATCAGATATGCATTTGAAAACCTATTTCCTTTGATGTTTTACTCGAGGTTTTCAGTAGGAGTCGATCATTTGCCTTTGGTTTCTATGTAATGTTTCTATAGATCGTTGTTTGTTCTTTTGTCTTTTGTTTCTTTTTGGCCATTGTATTGTCTGTCATTCTTCGGAAAGAAGGACAGATAATACAATTGTCAAAGGAAAAAGAATGAAAAGGACAAACAATGATCTACAAAACATGACACAGAAAACTAGAGATTAAGCATGACGAACTCCACTAAGCTTTGTAATCTCCTGTGATATCCTGAACGAACAAACTTTAAGCCATTGAAACGTGCATAAACGTAATAAATTGTTTTCATTCATTGTATTATTGACTCTCCAAAAATGAAAAAACACACCTAGACATTTACAAATAAATTCCACGCTATGGAGTAATTATCTTTTTCAATATCAATTTTCCGTTGTTTCGAAATCATGTGAAACCTCTTGCATGTGGAAAAGCGACAAATGACCCATATCATAGGCATAATAAAAAGATTTTAAATATACAAAGAAAAAAAAACTGGAATCAAATACTTGTAAAGCCATCAGTATTATATATTTCTATTTGTTGTCTCCTTCAAAGGATTCACTTTGTTCTATTGTACAATTTAATCTTCTCTTTGTGCAAGAACTTTCAAATGAAAGGATTATTGCTGTCAAAGAAATATCTATATATGGAAGTGAATAAAACTATATCGTATTATAACATAGGGGTTCAAAAACAAGGCTGTGATAAATAGCATACAACATCAATGGAAAAATACCTTTGTTATACCTAATTAGGTCACAAAACAATGATCAAAGTTTAAAGAGCTTCCTGTTAATTTACAGCTTATGAAAAAATCATTTATGAAGAATACTAATTTGTCCATTTGTTCTTTTTCTTTTGGCCATGGTGTTGTCTGTTCTTCTTCGATTTACAGATTGTGATTACCCTTTGGAATCTCCAAACTCTTTTAATCATGTGAAACTAAATAGCATGCAGGAGCTAAGTAAAAACAAAATGTAACAGGCAGACGGACGTATCCAATTACAGTATCCAGAACGTCTATTAAAAACAATAGTAATAAGGTAAATTCTGAAGATATTGTCCAGTAAATTGGCGCCACCGATGCAATATACGCGTAGATATAAAATTTAATGTACACTACGCGTCTCTGGCATAATTTTCATCAAGTACGCTCATAGTTAAAAGATAGGAAAATCAAATGCTTTAAAGTGTTGGGAGCTATTGTATCAAATTTAGTGCGCATGACGTGTTTCTGTCCACAATTGAATAACTATGCAAAAACAAATGAAAGCCAAAATAATGAAACAATAAAACCAACCAACACAAATAGAACAGCCCGTGATAACAGATGATCAGAAAGGGTAAACAACCCATGCCTCATTTATTATGTTCATTGTGAAACAGTGCTTCACATATTGGAAACATGTCTGCTAGAATGCCAATTTATACTGGCGACTAATAAATTTCTAAAATGTTGACTAAAGTTTATATTTCTTATAATATGTGTTGGATTAACTTGACAATCAGAAGTTGCTCTCTATATATCTGACGGAGTAATTTGACAGTCAAGAGTTGTCCCCTGTATATTTGACGCAGTAACTTGACAACCGAGAGTTGCACTCTCTACTTTTAACGGCGTAATTGAAAGAATTGCATTCTGTACATTTGGCGGGGTAATTTCGACAGCCAAGAACTGCATTCTGTACATTTGCAGGAGTAATTGGACCACCAAGAGTTGTACTCCATACATTTGATGGGGTAATTATAGAGCCAGGGGTTCCCTCTGTACATTTGACAGCCAGGAGTTGCACACTGTACGCTTAAAGGAGTAATTTGACAGCCATGAGTTGCCCTCTGTACATTTGACAGCCAAGAGTTTCCTTCTGTATATTTGATGGAGTAATTTGACAGCCATAGTTGATCTCTATACCTTCGACGGAGTACATTGACAGCCAAGAGTAACACTCTGTACAATTGAGAGAGTAATTTAACAGTCAAGAATTGCCCTCTGCACATTCGACGGAGTAATTTTAATAGTCAAGAATTACCCTCTGCACATTTGACGGAGTAATTTAACAGTCAAGAGTTGCCCTCTGCACATTTGACGGAGTAATTTAAGTCAGGAGTTGCCCTCTCCACATTTGACGGAGTAATTTAATAGTCAAGAGTTATCCTCTGCACATTCGACGGAGTAATTTAACAGTCAAAAGTTGCCCTCTGCACATTCGACGAAGTAATTTAACAGTCAAGAATTGCCCTCTCCACATTTGACGGAGTAATTTAATGGTCAAGAGTTGCTCTCTGCACATTTGACGGAGTAATTTGACGGTCAAGAGTTGCTCTCTGCACATTTGACGGAGTAATTTGACGGTCAAGAGTTGCCTTCTGTTGCTAGAAGAATTTGAAAATACCAAAGGGGGTAATCAGAATCCGTAAACCAAAGGGGTAATCAGAATCCGTAAACCAAAGGGGTAATCAGAAGCCGTAAACCAAAGGGTTAATCAGAATCCGTAAAGGTGCGTTCGAGATAAGAAACGCTTGAAGATACCAATGGGGTAAATCGAACGACAAACAACACAATGGCGAAAAGAAAAAGGACAAAAGAACAAACAACGATCTATAAAACACTACACAGAAAACTAAAGATCGAGCAACACGAACCCCACTAAAACCCAGGGTGAATTCAGGTGCTACCTGACAAGAAATACTTATGTCAGATTATTGTATCAATTCCCTAAAAACATGACGAATGGTATCCAGAAATGTTGCTACACAATTTTATTATGAAAAAAAAGTAATAATGACCTATTGATCTTGTATGTACCAGTTTGAATATCCTGTTGTTCATTGTAGGTACCAGTTTGTATATCTTGTTGTCCTTTTTATCTAATCTCAGAAGGGAGCTTTTAATGTTATAAGATTATAACGGTAAGAAGAGTCTGAAGATACCAAAGGGAGGTAATCAGAATCCGTATATCCAAGAAGAACAGACAACACAATGGCCAAAAGAAAAACAAAAGGACAAACAACGATCAACAAAACATACATATAAAACTAAAGATCGAGTAACACGAACCCCACTAAAAACCGAGGGTGAACTCGGGTGCTCTGGAAGGATAGGCAGTCTCTGAATAAGAGTCAGAACTGTACATCCTGTTGCATATGATACAACCAGTTATAATAAGATGTATGTAGGTAATAATAGGATGTCCCATACCAGTCATATTTCTCATCAGGGCTGTGGTGATAACGTTTGTCAGTGACTTGCGACAGGACGGTGGTTTTCTCTGGGTAGTCCGCTTTCCTCCTCCAATAAAACTCGCCGACACGATATAAATGAAATATTGTTGAAATTGTCGTTAAATACCATATCCCCCATATTTCACATCAACATTGAAAGTTGAGGAATACCATTGATATTGCTATAGAATTCGATACAGTAATCCAGATAAAAAGAAATGTAGAAACATAAGTTGTTGTGAATCGATACAGTAATCCGAATTAAAATAAATGTAGAAACATAAGTTGTTGTGAATCGATACAGTAATCCTGATAAAAAGAAATGTAGAAACATAAGTTGTTGTGAATCGATACAGTAATCCTGATAAAAAGTAATGTAGAAACATAAGTTGTTGTGAATCGATAGAGTAATCCTGATGAAAATTTAATGTAGAAACATAAGTTGTTGTGAATCGATACAGTAATCCTGATAAAAAGTTAATGTAGAAACATAAGTTGTTGTGAATCGATACAGTGAATCGATACAGTAATCCTGATAAAAAGTAAATGTAGAAACATAAGTTGTTGTGAATCGATACAGTAATCCGGATAAAAAGAAATGTAGACACATAATTTGTTGTGAATCGATACAGTAATCCTGATAAAAAGTAATGTATCAACATAAGTTGTTGTGAATCGATACAGTGAATCGATACAGTAATCCTGATAAAAAGTAAATGTAGAAACATAAGTTGTTGTGAATCGATACAGTAATCCGGATAAAAAGAAATGTAGACACATAAGTTGTTGTGAATCGATACAGTAATCCTGATAAAAAGTAATGTATCAACATAAATTGTTGTGAATCGATACAGTAATCCGGATAAAAAGAAATGTAGAAACATAAGTTGTTGTGAATCGATACAGTAATCCTGATAAAAAGTAATGTAGAAACATAAATTGTTGTGAATCGATACAGTAATCCTGATAAAAAGTAATGTAGAAACATAAATTATTGTGAATCGATACAGTGAATCGAAACAGTAATCCGGATAAAAAGTAATGTAGAAACATCAGTTGTTGTGAATCGATACAGTAATCCTGATAAAAAGTTAATGTAGAAACATAAGTTGTTGTGAATCGATACATTAATCCGGATAAAAAGAAATGTAGAAACATAAGTTGTTGTGAATCGATACAGTAATCCGGATAAAAAGTAATGTAGAAACATAAATTGTTGTGAATCGATACAGTGAATCGATACAGTAATCCGGATAAAAAGTAATGTAGAAACATAAGTTGTTGTGAATCGATACAGTAATCCTGATAAAAAGTAAATGTAGAAACATAAGTTGTTGTGAATCAATACAGTAATCCGAATAAAAAGAAATGTAGAAACATAAGTTGTTGTGAATCGATACAGTAATCCGAATTAAAATAAATGTAGAAACATAAGTTGTTGTGAATCGATACAGTAATCCTGATAAAAAGAAATGTAGAAACATAAGTTGTTGTGAATCGATACAGTAATCCGAATTAAAATAAATGTAGAAACATAAGTTGTTGTGAATCGATACAGTAATCCTGATAAAAAGAAATGTAGAAACATAAGTTGTTGTGAATCGATACAGTAATCCTGATAAAAAGTAATGTAGAAACATAAGTTGTTGTGAATCGATACAGTGAATCGATACAGTAATCCTGATAAAAAGTAAATGTAGAAACATAAGTTGTTGTGAATCGATACAGTAATCCGGATAAAAAGAAATGTAGACACATAATTTGTTGTGAATCGATACAGTAATCCTGATAAAAAGTAATGTATCAACATAAGTTGTTGTGAATCGATACAGTGAATCGATACAGTAATCCTGATAAAAAGTAAATGTAGAAACATAAGTTGTTGTGAATCGATACAGTAATCCGGATAAAAAGAAATGTAGACACATAAGTTGTTGTGAATCGATACAGTAATCCTGATAAAAAGTAATGTATCAACATAAATTGTTGTGAATCGATACAGTAATCCGGATAAAAAGAAATGTAGAAACATAAGTTGTTGTGAATCGATACAGTAATCCTGATAAAAAGTAATGTAGAAACATAAATTGTTGTGAATCGATACAGTAATCCTGATAAAAAGTAATGTAGAAACATAAATTATTGTGAATCGATACAGTGAATCGATACAGTAATCCGGATAAAAAGTAATGTAGAAACATCAGTTGTTGTGAATCGATACAGTAATCCTGATAAAAAGTTAATGTAGAAACATAAGTTGTTGTGAATCGATACATTAATCCGGATAAAAAGAAATGTAGAAACATAAGTTGTTGTGAATCGATACAGTAATCCGGATAAAAAGTAATGTAGAAACATAAATTGTTGTGAATCGATACAGTGAATCGATACAGTAATCCGGATAAAAAGTAATGTAGAAACATAAGTTGTTGTGAATCGATACAGTAATCCTGATAAAAAGTAAATGTAGAAACATAAGTTGTTGTGAATCAATACAGTAATCCGAATAAAAAGAAATGTAGAAACATAAGTTGTTGTGAATCGATACAGTAATCCGAATTAAAATAAATGTAGAAACATAAGTTGTTGTGAATCGATACAGTAATCCTGATAAAAAGAAATGTAGAAACATAAGTTGTTGTGAATCGATACAGTAATCCGAATTAAAATAAATGTAGAAACATAAGTTGTTGTGAATCGATACAGTAATCCTGATAAAAAGAAATGTAGAAACATAAGTTGTTGTGAATCGATACAGTAATCCTGATAAAAAGTAATGTAGAAACATAAGTTGTTGTGAATCGATAGAGTAATCCTGATGAAAAGTTAATGTAAAAACATAAGTTGTTGTGAATCGATACAGTAATCCTGATAAAAAGTTAATGTAGAAACATAAGTTGTTGTGAATCGATACAGTGAATCGATACAGTAATCCTGATAAAAAGTAAATGTAGAAACATAAGTTGTTGTGAATCGATACAGTAATTCGGATAAAAAGAAATGTAGACACATAAGTTGTTGTAAATCGATACAGTAATCCTGATAAAAAGTAATGTATCAACATAAATTGTTGTGAATCGATACAGTAATCCGGATAAAAAGAAATGTAGAAACATAAGTTGTTGTGAATCGATACAGTAATCCTGATAAAAAGTGATGTAGAAACATAAATTGTTGTGAATCGATACAGTGAATCGATAGAGTAATCCGCATAAAAAGTAATGTAGAAACATAAGTTGTTGTGAATCGATACAGTAATCCTGATAAAAAGTAAATGTAGAAACATAAGTTGTTGTGAATCAATACAGTAATCCGAATTAAAATAAATGTAGAAACATAAGTTGTTGTGAATCGATACAGTAATCCTGATAAAAAGAAATGTAGAAATATAAGTTGTTGTGAATCGATACAGTAATCCTGATAAAAAGTAATGTAGAAACATAAGTTTTTGTGAATCGATAGAGTAATCCTGATGAAAATTTAATGTAGAAACATAAGTTGTTGTGAATCGATACAGTGAATCGATACAGTAATCCTGATAAAAAGTAAATGTAGAAACATAAGTTGTTGTGAATCGAAACATTAATCCGGATAAAAAGAAATGTAGACACATAAGTTGTTGTGAATCGATACAGTAATCCTGATAAAAAGTAATGTATCAACATAAATTGTTGTGAATCGATACAGTAATCCGGATAAAAAGAAATGTAGAAACATAAGTTGTTGTGAATCGATACAGTAATCCTGATAAAAAGTAACGTAGAAACATAAATTGTTGTGAATCGATACAGTAATCCTGATAAAAAGTAATGTAGAAACATAAATTGTTGTGAATCGATACAGTGAATCGATACAGTAATCCTGATAAAAAGTAATGTAGAAACATAAGTTGTTGTGAATCGATACAGTAATCCTGATAAAAAGTTAATGTAGAAACATAAGTTGTTGTGAATCGATACATTAATCCGGATAAAAAGAAATGTAGAAACATAAGTTGTTGTGAATCGATACAGTAATCCGGATAAAAAGTAATGTAGAAGCATAAATTGTTGTGAATCGATACAGTGAATCGATACAGTAATCCGGATAAAAAGTAATGTAGAAACATAAGTTGTTGTGAATCGATACAGTAATGCTGATAAAAAGTAAATGTAGAAACATAAGTTGTTGTGAATCAATACAGTAATCCGGATAAAAAGAAATGTAGAAACATAAGTTGTTGTGAATCGATACAGTAATCCTGATAAAAAAAGAAATGCAGAAACATAAGTTGTTGTGAATCGATACAGTAATCCGGATAAAAATTAATGTAGAAACAAAAGTTGTTGTGAATCGATACATTAATTCGGATAAAAAGAAATGTAGAAACATAAGTTGTTGTGAATCGATACAGTAATCCGGATAAAAAGTAATGTAGAAACATAAATTGTTGTGAATCGATACAGTGAATCGATACAGTAATCCGGATAAAAAGAAATGTAGAAACATAAGTTGTTGTGAATCGATACAGTAATCCTGATAAAAAAGAAATGTAGAAACATAAGTTGTTGTGAATCGATACAGTAATCCGGATAAAAAGTAATGTAGAAACAAAAGTTGTTGTGAATTGATACAGTAATCCTGATAAAAAGAAATGTAGAAACATAAGTTGCTGTGAATCGATACAGTAATCCTGATAAAAAGTAAATGTAGAAACATAAGTTGGTGTGAATCGATACAGTAATCCGGATGAAAAGTAATATAGAAACATAAATTGTTGTGAATCGATACAGTAATCCTGATAAAAAGTTAATGTAGAAACATAAGTTGTTGTGAATCGATACAGTGAATCGATACAGTAATCCTGATAAAAAGTAAATGTGGAAACATAAATTGTTGTGAATCGATACAGTAATCCTGATAAAAAGTCATGTAGAAACATAAATTGTTGTGAATCGATACAGTGAATCGATACAGTAATCCGGATAAAAAATAATGTAGAAACATAAGTTGTTGTGAATCGATACAGTAATCCTGATAAAAAGTAATGTAGAAACATAAATTGTTGTGAATCGATACAGTAATCCGGATAAAAAGTAATGTAGAAACATAAGTTGTTGTGAATCGATACACTAATCGGATTAAAAGTAATGTAGAAACATAAATTGTTGTGAATCGATACAGTGAATCGATACAGTAATCCGGATAAAAAGTAATGTAGAAACATAAGTTGTTGTGAATCGATACAGTAATCCGGATAAAAAGTAATGTAGAAACATAAGTTGTTGTGAATCGATACAGTGAATCGATACAGTAATCCGGATAAAAAGTAAAGTAGAAACATAAGTTGTTGTGAATCGATACAGTAATCCGGATAAAAAGTAATGTAGAAACAAAAGTTGTTGTGAATTGATACAGTAATCCTGATAAAAAGCAATGTAGAAACATAAGTTGTTGTGAATCGATACATTAGATTACTTGCATGCAGGAATGAGCAACAAATGTAAGACTTTCAAAACTTCAGTGACCTGTTGAATTCAAAATTGATAGCTGAAGACATGTGGCTTCGGTACGAATTCAGATAAAAATAGAAATGTAAACTAATTACAAAAGTGAAACCTACGAAATGCGAACTAATCGATGATAATTAGACTACTTGGAACCATAATCTTGAAGTTGATATTGAGTGCGTTCTTATGTTTTTTCTTTCTTTCGTGAAGATATATTTGCAATATGTTGCGAGATATCTTGTCATCATATATTTCGTGATCGAGAACTTGTTTTTATATTCCCTGTGAACCTTTGGAAGTTGCTATAATATCTATGTTAATCTGTCATGGTTGTGATAATTTGTGTTATTATAGTTGAAAGATAACACGATGTGTGCCATATGTGGTGCAGGAACTATTACCCTTCCGGAGCACGTGGGTTCACCCCTGGTTTATAGTCTGCTCTTATCGCTCGATATTAAGCTTTCGGTGTAATGTTTTGTGGATCGTTGTTTGTCTGTTTGTCCTTTTTTTTTCTTTTTGTCATTGCATTGTCAGTCCATCCTCTATTTACGGTTTCTGATTACCCCTTTGGTATTTTCAACGTTTCTGTTCATTTATTTGTATTGTTTCTTAATGTGTGCTGGATGTGTGGCCATGAACCAAACAAGAACTTCAGACTAACCCCAAGTTTGTGTCGATGGCTAATGGCTTTTACCAAATAAAGATTAACGAGATAATTGATTCGTGTTGTTGTTGATGAAATTGTCGACCATTACTAAACTTTTCATGTTTTTGTTCAATAAAAACAGCTTCATTTCAATATCCTAATATATTGCATTGTAAATATCTTTTTCCCAACTTCCAATCAGTATTTCTTGACTTTTGTTTTGCAGGAAAACTTTCTTTTCATAAATTCAGTTTTGGGGGTTTTTTGCAAATGTATATCTACCAAATCCAGTACAGCGTAATCGGTGCCAGTTTATCTGCTACATATTTTTTCATCTTTTCATATTTTCATTGTGATGTGACATCTACTCTGCGTTTGGTTTACTTCCGTTCTTCTGTCGCTTCCGTCATTTCTGGTTTACATTTGGAAAATAAACCATTAGTTTCGTAGGAATGATGCGGTGATACAAGTGTTTTCCACATTCAAGAAAGAAATGTTTCTTATTTACGTAGACAACGACATGCTGTACAATCAACGCTTCTAACTTATTGCCTTACATCGCACATAAAGTGGAATCAGTTATACCTCGCCATACAGTCATGGCGACAACAATTAATTGCTTTATGAATAGATTAGCTATATTTATATAACAACATTGTAGAGAGAAATACTAATATTAAAACTGACAACATAAACTATAGAGAATACCAAAGGGGCAATCAAGAATTGACAACATAAACTATAGAGAATACCAAAGGGGCAATCAAGAATTGACAATCCAGAGAAGCATATTGTTGTTTTATCAGAATTTCTAAATTATCAAGCAAAATTGTAGGGAGAAATATGAAAGATTTCTTATCCAAGTCGATAACAATGATGTGCAATTCACAAAAATAAAATGTTCTCGCCGTGTTATAACGGAAACACACTCAGTTGGTATCAAACTACTCTATATGTGAATAGACTTTATGTAAGTAGCTTTAACACTAAACGACTTGCATTAATAAGTCTGAAGCGAAGTCAATTTCCAAAATCCATTAAACCTAAGCCATGGATATAGTTTCTTGATCAATTCCGTGCAAGAAAGTTAAATTTATTGGTTTGTTCTGTGTATATTACAATTTGATTCCATTTATTTCAAAACAATTACAACGTACTTCTAGTTTGTGTACTAAATAATATTTTCCCCTTTCATGTTTTGCTTCTTTAAATATAAATATAGCATACTGAACATCAAGATATAAACATTTCTACAAAGACTATATTATGAATAGAAAGTTTAAACAGTGATGGCGTGGCCGTCGTGGTCGTGAACGTATGGTAGTTGGATTTATAACTACCTATGCAATCAGTGCCTATCACCACTAACGTTGTAAGATCTAATCCCGCTCAGGCGAGACTCGATACAACATTGATATGATATAACTGAAGTATTGTTGAAAGTGGCGTTAAACACTATAACCTCTAACCCTCTAAATAGTGATGCACAACATTTCCACCTATATCAACAAAAAGAGCAATCACCTCTCACCTCAAATCCTTGAACATAGAAAAGACGACATATAATGTTGAAAATTCATGTCTTGGCATCAGAGAGGCACACACATGTGTACACAATGACGACAGAATAAAATTATAGAATACCACTCTGTCGGAACAGTTCCAAAGGTCAATAGGAAAGAGGCAAATCGATATCTAACACACAAATATATGACCTCTATCTTTCCTGGCCAGGTACATGAGCTTCAATAAACAGTGGCAGGGTCAAACTAGTTGTATGGGCCCCACACCTTAAAAAAATAACTGTTGAATATTCAATGAAGGGATAAAATGTCTCGACGTTCATTTTTAAATAATTTAATTTGATTTGAATTTTTCAATCTGATAGGCTAATCCGCCCGGAGAAAGTTTTGGTTATACTCGATAACCTGGGTTGATATTATGACGTCACCAACGTGGTCATCCGCCAACGACAAATTCAAATAGTCACATGAAATAATCGTAATTAAAATCGAGGAATCATTAAATTTTGTTGTCAAAATTAAATTATAAGGAATATTTGAAATTGTTGAACAGGTTATACTTGCATAAACTGGTTTAGGTC